>BTHU01000009.1:76814941-77277441 GCA_036184795.1 Tokudaia tokunoshimensis
AGTGTTTATACTCAAAGAATGCTGTTTGATAGACTTGAAATTCATTTTAATTTGCTTGATTTTATGGATGATAGTTCATCTGGGTATAATATTTTCGCTAGAGAATTATTTACCCTGAACACATAGAAGTTGCAAAGACCAGTTTAGCTGAAGCTCACCTATGCTTTCTAGTGGGGAAGCTAAGAGACCTTCCTTCACTGTGTGATCAAGCCACTGCAATTTTCTTTCAACTTATTTATCCCTTTTCAGTGATATCTGGAGACAGTTCTTCGTCAGCATCAATTTCTGATGCTTTAGTAAAAATAGTATTTTATCTATGTGTAAATATGTTTTGAAATATATTTGATATCGACTATTCATTCACTTTTTAAAAATTAACTTATTTTGTCTAATTTTGAAGAACTCTAAATCATTCTTTATTGCGTCCTTTCCTACAGCAGAATTTTCCCGGTCCAATTAATTTAAATATTAATACAAGAAGCCTGTGGTTGGACAGGGAAAAGGGAGGCAGATCGAAGAGTTGGGAGACAGGGAGTGGCACAGGAAAAGAGGATGGACGAGCAGGATGATTCAGATTTAGTGTGGCTTTAAATAGCCACAGGTAACTATAATATCATATAGGGATAGAATAATTGGGATAATTTGTCTAATCTAGGTGGGTAGCTTGTATCATTATCAATTGGCTCTGAAATTATTGTGTGGTCATCTTGTGGATTGAGAATTTATTGATATATAAATCAGACTGATTAATTATAAGCTTCTAGAGTTTTGATTTACTGGGTTACTGAAATATGAGACCCCCCAACCCAGGGAGTGGATGGCTGAGAAGGTATCAGTTGGCTCTGAGGCAGGAGAACCAGAGCTGGAAAGACCGCGGCACAGAGGCTATCCTAGAGGCAGCAGGACCGCAGGCAGAGATTTTGAAGTTCTCAGGAACATATGTGTGCCTTCAAATCGTATTCAGTTTTCTAAGGGGATTCAACTCTCTCCCTCTCCCTCTCCCTCTCCCTCTCTCTCCCTCTCCCCCTAACTCTCCCCCTAACACACTCTCTCTCTCTCTCTCTCTCTCTCTCTCTCTCTTCCTCTCTGTCTCTGCCCCTTCTTCTCTCAACGCCCTTCTATCACTGATCCTGTCTGCTATGTCTCTGTGTCTGGTTTTTTTTTTGTTGTTGTTGTTGTTGTTGGGTATTTTTGTTTTGTTTTTGATTTGTCTGTGATTTCTTCAACTGCATTATCATCTGGTTCTCTAGGTGAAATGTTTTTTGTGATTTAATATTCAAGGCCAATGCTTTTTAAAGATGCCATTTTAACATTTGTGCTCTCATCTTGCTCATGACCTCTTATACTTTTTCTCATGTCCACTGTTCCTGAGGAAGTTATGAGGGTCAGTGTTCTGGAACAGAGCATGTCCTGTGTTAGGGACTCTGGAATTTCTCCCAGAGTATCTCTCTCTGCTTTGGAGCCAGCCTTCAGACTGAAACCCGGCCCTACTATGTGGAGGTTTTATATTCTTCTGCTGTTGTGAGAAGAAAATTACTCCCAGATTGCACTCCAAATACCAGCAATTGTCATTTCCAACTTTAAAAAAACCATCAGATTCAAGCCACAATGAATCCAGGGAGTTAGTTTGTGGTCTAGAGAAAATGGGTGTGTCTTGTGTCTTGTCTCAATTCTAATGTTCTTTGTGCACAAATATTTAGCCCTATTTAGTAAATATATGCATCTTACTTTATTTTGGAGTAGGTTTGTGTTTATCTTCACGTTCTGCTCTATCTTTGAGCAGATGGCTGAGTGCTGGAGTATACATTGCTCTTTTGGCTGGAAGTCTAATATTTTCTGAAATGATGATTCATGTTAGGGATGTAAAAGCATGGAAAAGAATGGCTTTTGAAAAGAAGCTTAAAATTGCCCTTGGATTTTGATTAAACCTGCTAAGAAGTGGCTTGCTTCTATTATTGTACAGATTAATGGTCTGGTAGATTCAACACAATGCTGCATTAGCAAACCTGTTCCACTAAATGTATTGAAGGGAAATATAATAGGTAGGCCTTTGAAGTATTGCCCAACTTATTTTTAATTTTTTTGATCTTGAATATTAAGTAGTGTGTAAGAGACAAAATTTAAATAAATGTTCCTTAGGTATACCTGAGAACTAATTTTACTCATAAGTTCACTTAACCATAAACTTATGTTTTGTATTTCAATGATATAGTAAATAACATTTCCCTCATTCACACAACTCACACTTATAATCATTCACTTTAAAACAGTTGGGTAATACATTAGTTTAGTTCTTGTCACCTACTTAGAATTTAGCTGAAGTTTTAATATCTGTAGCACAATAAGTGCTGAATTTTATGAATCACTCAGAAAGGGCCATGAAAGTGAATGTGAGGCTGTTTAATTTTTGAGAAATGTATTTATATTAGATAACAATGGACTTTAGCAAAAAACTTAAAAAAGAAGACTAGTAGCCAGTGCTGTTCAACTGTATTATTTGTTGTCTATTATGGACAAGGCAGGGAGTAGAAGATGTCTGAGTGATTCTGGAGCATAAACTATGTTGTAGAATGCAGCATGCATCATTGCAAGCTTGCTCCCATGAGTCAGTTGTCACACAAGTGGATGACAGACAGGGCTATGATAGAGGAAAGAAAGTAATGCTTGGAAGTGCCTCTGATTGTCACTAGAATAAGCAGAACTTTGTCTTCAGGGAGATAGCAGGTTAGGAAAATCAGCAAATGGAACACCTCTATTAGAAATGAGAATTATAATGGGCATATTAGTTGATTAAAATTCCAAGTCAAAAGATATGCAGTTTCCAAGATGGGATAGCAATTATAAATGAAAGGCTGTAACCTTTTCTGTCATGCTCTCTAACATTTCCACTCTGGGACAATTCCTGAAACCTGTAGACATGTGATAAAATTAACTTTATTAGTTAATAAATGAATTGGTAGAAAAGCGCAGGTATGTAAAACACACTGAACTGAGGACCATGGTGTGGTGTGGTGTGTAGCTTCTTTGTGTATTGAACTTTCTGAAACTAATTCTTAGAAAATGGAAATGAAATTGTCGACTTCCTGAGAGCACTGTAGTTCTCAGAGTGTCAAATTAATCGAATAACTAGTGTAAGCCCTGGGGGTGAGGGGGGGCAGTACACGCATTTCAGCAGCTGCACAGAAACAGTCTCTCCTCAGCCCTACAAATGTCTAACAAATGAGCTGCAGAAGCACCACAAACCAGAAGCTGTTCCAAACAGCCCCCTTAAACAGTGAGCCGTCAAACAGAGAAGGCTAAAGGGACTCAGCTAACTAGGAACAAAAACTCCTTGCCTTCCTGTGTCTTATACTTTTCCACAGACTCTCCTTGCCCTTTGCCCTAACTGTAAAGATCAATGTGTGAAACCAGGAGGGAATAAAGCAAGGACCACAGAATGTTGATGGGCCTGTGAAAGTGAGAAGGTTAGCCCAGAGGCCATGCTGCCAGGAGAGCCCATGACATTCTATTTGCTAAAATCTGCAGGCAGCAAAGGCTCAGTTGACAGCCTTCCATAATTCTTTTATGGTTTGTTTTCCTAATGTATTTTGAATATTCTGACTACACCATGACAGAAATGAAATTATAATATATTCCCCCCTTTCCCATTTCTTTTCTTTTTTGACAAGTAGTAAAAAATTCCCACATTGTCTCACTAGAATTGGGCAGCAGCTAGAATTTCTTCTCTTTTCACCATACCTCAGTGTAGTTATTCTTCCATGCATTTGGCTACTTGAAGGGCTGTCTAGAGATGACAGCCAAGTTCATGCATAGAATTTGGCACCTCTCTGTTATGTCAGGATTCCCTCCTCACTCTCTCGATGCCATATTTATCTAGACTCATGCTCATTTCTCAAGCTAGTTAAGAAATGTGTCCATCTTTAGCAGGGGCAGGGGCTGTCTCTGACTCTGTTGACCACCTTTGGATACCTGTAGCCTAACTGGGTTGCCTTGCAACCAGTAGGAGATGTGCCTAGTCCCACTGCAACTTGATATGCTACCAGGTTGACATACATGGGCAGTCTCTCCTTTTCTAAGGAGAAAGAGAAGACAGGAGGATGGGGAAAGGGAAACTCAGAGAATGAGACTGGGAGGAGAGGATGGGGGAGAAGCTATAATCACGGGGTAAAGTAAATAACGAAAAAAGTGTGTTTATCCAAGGTCCAGGCATAGCTGAGTGATGCTTAGTTTCTCTTTACCTGCATTCCTGCTCAGTATTTTGGACCGTTTGGAGATTTAGCCATTCACACATGGGTTAACTGAACTGAGACTCAAGCGAGCCGATCCCTGCACTTCACATGAATTCCCATGTCCTATGCTATCCCAAAGACTGTGAAAGATGCATTATATCATTCCATTCACTTTGCTTCTTTCTTATAAGTATTAATCAGTAAAGTCATGTGCTAGATGTTGCTTGACATCTAATAATTCTTTTATCTTTATTTTATTCTTAGTCTACTCAAGAATCAACAAATTTTGTTTTACTATGACATTTTTACAAAACATTTTTTTTGGTTGATTCCCCCTTTACTTGTTCCTCTCCTCAGTGTCCTTTCCACCTCTCCCTACTTCCAACTTCTGTCCATCATTCTCTGCCCTCCGTCCTCTTCCCTTAGTATTTTCATGTCTTTTGTTCAATTACCTTTCCCATTCTCCTTTGTTAAAACGCATTCTTCCACTGTCCCAGAGTCATCTAAGTTCCTCACATCTACCCCTGTTCAATTCCACAAATATACACCATAAACAGTAGAAGCTGAGACCTGCATATGAGAGAGATGAAGTGCTTGTCTTCCTGAGCCCTAGTCACCCTGGCATAATATATTCCAGTTCCATGCATTTTCTGCAATTTTACAATATTATATTTTTAGGGTTGAATAAAATTTAATTGCATATATGTACCACATTTTTCCTATGTGTCCATCAGTTGGGGTACATGGAAGTTGATTACACCCCCTTGCTCTTGTACATAGAAAAGTAATAGATGTGGATATGAAAGTATCTTAGTCAGGGTTTAAGTGCTATGAAGAGACACGATGACCACAGAAACTCTCATAAAGACAAGGGTTTAATTGGGGCTGGCAGCAGTTCAGAAGTTTAGACCATTAGCATCATAGTGGGAAGTTTGGCAGCATCCAGGAGGATATGTTTGCTGGAGAAGGAGCTGAGAGTTCTACATCCAGATTGACAGGTAACTGGAAGAGAGAGTGACCAGGCTTGAGCATTTGAAACCTAAAAGCCCACCTCTAGGGATACATTTCCTCCAATGAAGCCACACCTACTTCAACAAGGCCATACTCCCTAATAATACTACTCCTTAGTGCTGAAGCCTTCAAATCTATGAGTCTCTGGGGCCCATTCTTTTTTTGTTGTTGTTGTTGGTTTGCTTGTTTGTTTTTCTTTTTTATTGAATATAATCTTCATTTACATTTCAAATCCTAAAACCTTTCCCGGTTTCCCCCTTCCCAAAAACCCCCACCCCCTCCTCCCACCCCCTGCCTCCAAGTATATGTCCCTGACCCACTCCCACCTCACCCCCCCACACCCCCTGATTTCCCTTTGTTGGGGCATCTATTGAGCCTTCACCTGACCAAGGACCACTCCTCCCACTGATGCCTGACAAGGCATTTCTCTGCCACATTTTTGGCTGGAACTATGTGTACCCCTTGGTTGAAGGTTTAGTCCCTGGGAGTCCTGGGGCATCTAGGTGGCCAACATCCTTGTTCTTCCCATGGGATTGTAAACCCCTTCAGCTCCTCCAGACTGCCCTCCAACTCCTCCATTGGGGACCCTATGCCCAGACCAATGGTTGGCTGCTAGCATCTGCCTCTGTATGTATAAGGCATGCTCCTTTTGATATGCACTTCTTGTCGTCCATAATAGTGTCAGGGTTTGGTGACTGTTTATAGGCTGAATCCCCAGGTAGGGCAGTTTCTGGGTGGCCTTTCCTTCAGTCTCTGCTCCACACTTTATTGCTCCTGTGAGTATTTTGTTCCTTTTTTCAGAGGAACCCTGCTTCAGTCCTCCTTCTTCTTGAGCTTCCCATAGTCTGTGAATTGTAACTTGTTTTTGTGGTGTATGTACACAATGGAGTACTATTCAACTATTAAAAACAATGAATTCATGAAATTCTTAGGCAAATGGATGGAAATCGAAAGTGTCATCCAGAGCGAGGTGAGGTAATCCAATCACAAAAGAACACACATGGTATGCACTCACTGATAAGTGGATTAGCCCAAAAGCTCAAAATAAACAAGTTACAGTTCTGGGGCCCATTCTTATTCAAACCACCACAGCACTAAACAGAGTTCTTTGGTATATTATTTGGTGTTATAGGTGGGTAATACTGAAGATCTACTTTTAGTTTTCTGGGACATCTCCACAATGATTTCTACAGTTGCTTCGCCAGTTTATCCCCAGCAGTGTATTCACCTGCAGTGAACACAATTTCCTATTTCTTTTCATTACTTTCCTTGACCCCCATTCACAAATACACAGATTGTGTCTAGTGCGTAACCTCTTAATTTTTCTCAGTAAACATGCTGCAAAGTAGATTCTAAATATTCACATCGTTAGCATAAATTAATACATTTTGGAACATTTTTTTCATTCTTGTGACAGTTTTAGATTGTCCACATCAGATGAGAACAAAGGGCCTCAACCTTTGCAAGCTTAGAGTTCTATAACAGTAACTGCACTCAAAAATACATCTCACTGGAACCATTCACATTGTTAATTTTTCTCCACTAATGCTCAATATTATAATCCACTTTTGTTATTTCATTCCAACGGCTTTCTATTGGAGTATTTAAAATAGTTCTCTGGCACCACCCACTTATTCAAAAGGATATCATTTTTAAATTTTTTACTTTGAAAATGTATATATTTTAATTGAAAAATAATCCCATCATTAACCCTCTTCCCTTTCCTTCCTCCAGTCCCTCCCAGATGTACAATTCCTTCCTTGCCCTTCACTCTCAAATTGATAGCATCCTTTTATTTATTATTTTTACATATGTGCAGAGGTATGTATATGTATGTAGAAGTAGATAATTACAACCTGCTGAGTTCAGTTTTGTTATTTGTGTGTTTATAGTTTTCAGGACTGACAATTGTGCAAGCCAGTTAGGGAGTTCATCCCTGACAGGAGATAATTCTCCCTCTCCCAGCAGTCATTATTTGAATTTAGTCCTTTGTCTGCAAGTGGGACCCCTTGAAACTTTCTTCCTTCCATGTTAATATGTCCATTGACATTGCTATTGTTTCAGTCTTGTTTGTGTAGACATTTCTCAGAGAGACTGTTTCATCCCAGACTTCCTGACATTCTGGCTCTTTCGATCTTTCTCGAGCCATAGATGTAGTGTCTACGATGTAGATGTAGCCACTGGGGCTGCTTTCTCACAATATGTTGATCTTAGCATTCTGTCCAGTTGTGTTTTTCTGTGACGATCTCCCAAAGAGAGGCTTCCTTGATGAAGGATAGTGGCTACACTTATCTGTAGGTGTAAAGGTAAGATTCAGAATGTATTAAGGAGTTATGCTGCTCCAACAAAATGAGTGGATTTGTTCTAGGGCCTATGACCTCACTAGCCCCAGCAATTTGGCTAGGCTTCTAGTACCAGGGATGGTTTTTAATTTTCTTCTATAAGTGGACCTAAGTTCAATTAAACAGTTATACCCCTTATACCTACTTACTGCACTCATTATACCTACCTTACCATGCTGTTCAATTTTTTGGTTAGCATGTGTTGCAGTTAGATAGTATTGAGGTTTTGTCTGTTGCTATGTATTGTAATGCTAAGTGCAGGTCCCCAATACCTGGTTATCCCAGAGATGAGAGAGTCCACACACATACCCAAGTGACACTATGTGAACTTGCCCCCAAGTTATATTTAATTGGTAAATAAAGGTGCCTACAGCATATAGCTGGGAAGAATTGAGATAGGCGAAGTTTGGTGCTCCTAGCCTGGGAGTCAAGGAGACAATGAGGAAGAAGAAGGTGGAGAGAGAAAAAAGCCACCATGGAGAAAGAATATTAAAATAATGGTCAGGGAGGTTGACTAATTGGAGTTAAAAGCAGCCCTGACAAAACATGACAAATTATGTAATGGAATTTTTGCCTAGGAAATAGACATAACAATGTCAAGGATAGATATTTGCCCAGCTCTTGGGCTGATTAGGACTTATTATAAATATAAAGGTCGTATGTGACTTTTATATAGGAGCTAAATGGTCAAAAGTGGGGTATAAACCCAAGGTTGGGATTAAATATTTTCTACAACCGAGCAGGACTATTAACTGCCTCATTTCCTTGGCACATTGCATAGTATTTTCTGATGCCATAGGAACTACATGCCATGAAGAAAACAATTCATGTCAGATCCAACTCATTCACTGATGATGGAAATGCGAACTGGTGCAGCTGTGCTGGAAATCAGAATGGAGAATCCTAAAACAAACACACACACACACACACACACACACACACACACAACAGCCTCAGCTACCCCCTCAATCTCTCATATGACCCAGCTATTCCACTATTTGGCATATGCCCCAAAAGCCTGATATCATAGTCCACAAATATTTTTCAGCAATTGTTTGTGCCACAATATTCAGTATTCATAATAAGCAGGGAATGGAAACAACCTAAATGTGCTTCATCAGATGAGTGAGTAATGAGACAGTGTTTCATATACACTGTGGAACACAGTGTAAAGTGTAAAGAAAATGAAATGATGAAATTTGCAGGTTTAGGATGAATGTAGAAAATACTATGTTAAGCAAGGTCACTCAGACCCAGGAAAGCAAATGTTGTGTGTCCTCTCTGATCTGTGGTTCCTAGCTCAAACTCTTCAGATGTGAGTGTACAACACAGAGTAACCACAGAAACCAGGAAAAGTATAGGAGGAGTGGATGGTGTTGGAAGATGTTTAGCAGAATACAGTTGATTTGAAGCAAGAGACATCAAAATAGGAGGGGGCTCCAAACTGGGAGAGAGAAAGAGGGGGCAATACAGGAGACAAAGGGTCAAGGGACAAATAATATCAACATCAATAAGACCTCAAAGAATCATATAATTTTATATTTATTTAAAATTAAACACAATATATGCAAATGCATATATATACATATGCACATATGTGTGTGTATGTGTGTATACAGAAGAATATTATCAAAAACAAAAACAAAAACAAAAACCCTCCCATTTAAACAAACTTTTAAGTGAACTCATGGTTTTCTTGATTTTACTGCAGATAGTAGAATGAGGTTCACATGATCCTGACAGCAAGTTCTGAATGGATAGTCAGATGTGTATATTTTGGTCAACTCTATATTTTACTATTAGTTTCAATATCTGAGTTGCTCTCTCTCTCTCTCTCTCTCTCTCTCTCTCTGTGTGTGTGTGTGTGTGTGTGTGTGTGTGTGTGTGTGTGTCTCTGTGTGTGTGTGCAGTGTTCCTCATTGTTACATCATCTCATAGCCAAGGAATTCATATGCTGGCATTGCCTGATTGTGTGGCCATGTCTCCTATGACCTTACTACAAGTGTTGATTTAAATGTCTCTTATTGGACAGACATGCCCACAGGGAGAATCTTCTAAACTGTATGAGGAAAGTCTTCTGTAGAGGCAGATTAGATATTTTGGCTTCTGAGAATGTCTCAAAGTTGAAGTATCCAGTAACTAGCAATGGGGAATTAACCAGACTCTAGATCCTTTTGGCAGACCTGTTCATGATGACCACAGACTCTGTCACTCTCTGTGTGGATTGAGCACTAGATAAATGGACGGAGCCTCAGATTTTTCCTCTTTAAATCAGACACCCTGACATCACCACTAAGATTCCCTGAAAACAGTTTACATGAATAGGCATAAAGTAGCATTCTTGAGATATTGTGGATACTGACAGTAAGATAGCACCATGCTATACTTTGAAGAGTTGATTAATGCCTTCAGAGACAGTGTCCTATCAGAGTTACAGGACAGCATAACTTAGTTGTGCTAGTTTTCATTTCAATTGCAATCACTACATATAGCATCTCCTGAAATTCATTACATTTTTCCCCAGTTTTGTTTTCTTGGTAAATATTAGTTTTGTTTTGTTTCGTCTTGTTTTTGTTATCAGCTAGTTGACTTGCTTAGCTGGAGAACCACATAGGGAATCTGTGTTCTCCTCTCTGATACCAAGGGCTCAGAACCACAGGAGGGCACTATGGCTTTCAGATGGGCTTCTCCCTGTGGCCTTTGGTCATCTTCAGGCTTTTCATAAGATTCTGGGAAGGGGTTCTTCAATAGGCTCCTCCTGTAGCCCTGTGAGTTTCTACAACATCTTCCAAAAGAATTTCAGCTCCAAGTTACTCGCTCTGGTTTAAAAAAAAATGAAGAAAGCAGAAAGAGGGAGGGGAGGGATAATTTTTGTCAAATTCAGAATCAGGGGGATGTAGAACATTATTCAAAGAATAAAAGACACATAAGTCTGTTTCTGCATGTATAAATCCACTTGCTTTCAATTTGTGTAGCTAAATTACTTTCTGAAGAATGAAACTCCTCTTTCATGTATTTTCAAAGGTGGGCTCTGCATATAAACAGGTAATTTTCTTGTTGACATGAAACACGGCTGGCTGGTGAGTCCCAGGAGTTATCAGGATTCCTGTGAGAGTATTTTAGGTAAAGAATAAATTGAATGTATTTTAAAGTTAAGTGTATGAATGGATGTGCTGGGGAACTGAGCTTATGTTCATTGTGGAGAAACGAAGAGAGAGACTTTCTAGAGAGCTCAGTGAGGATAGTGGGAAGCTTCCAGTAGAAGGGCTTCTCTATGGCATGTGTGGAATAGAATACAGGTGTTCTCTGACCCACTCACACCAGTGATTCTGCAGCAGGTGTGGGAGAGAATGCAGTGTATTCTGACCCACTCACAGCAGGATTACGACAGCATCTGAGGGACAGAATATAGGTGAGGTCTGACCCACTCACATCAGGAATACTACAGCATATGTAGACTTGACTATAGGTGTGACAAGACTTGCTCACTTCAAGGCTACTTCAGCAGGTGTAGTACAGAATGCAGTGTGCTCTGACCCACTCACATCAGGAATACTGCAGCAGGTATGGGATAGCTTATAGGTGTGTTCTGGCTTGTACATACCAGGAATACTGTGAATATGAAAAATTTGTTTGTTGTCATAGGTTCAAAATCAGTTTATTTTCTGAGGCATGGCCAAAGAATATGAGTTATGTGAAATAAGCCAGGCTTGGAAAGACAGATGCCACATGACAAGATAAAAGATCAGTAGTATTTGTGTGAGATAAGGGGAGGAAGGGTCATAGAAAAGTTGGATAAAAGATGATGTACTACGATTAGGAGAAATGAGTGATGGCTCTCCTTTGCATAGTAGGTTGACCATGGGGAGAAATGCACAGAATATGCCAAGTGGGTATAACAAGCGCTTTTGAATGTTTTCATGACAAATAAAAGATAAATGCCTTAAAAGCTTAGCCCAGTGTGGACATTATATACATTTGATTAAGTCTATGCTTTTCCATAAATTTGTACATTTTAATGTATAAATTAAAGCACAAAGAAATTATTTTAAAGAACATAAATTCCTAAGTAAATAATACAGATAGTGGCATAAATGTAAAGGATGCCATTCTTACTTGTAAATTTAATTGTGAGACATTTTCCTTAATGTCCCTTAAATCTACTCTAACTGAAGTGATTTGAAAACATAGCTTGAGGCCAGTTAAGGAGGAGGCTGTCTCTGCAAAGCTCACACAAACACCGTCCCACACTCGTGATTTCCTCCCTCTCTTTCCCTTCAATCAACTAGAAAATATTATCTTCATGTCATGTACTCGGGCTCTGCTTTGGCCATTTTTGAAATGTTTATGAGGACAATCATAGTGCATGTTTCACAAGGTGCTTTTACCATTATGTGCTGCTGAGGTTATCTTAGGTTATGTTTCTCTGTGTGTGTATTGATGATAATTGTTAAATAGCATCCCGAGATTTAAAGGAATAGCCTATGTTTTATTTAGACATCTACTTTTTTTTTATTTTATTTTTTTAATTTACATTCCAAATCACTTCCCCTTTCCCGTTTCCTCCCTCCCCGAAAGTCCCATAAGCCCCCTTCCCTCCCTCTTTTCTCCATTCAACACCCTCTCGTTACTCTGTCCTGGCGTTCCCCTACATCCAGTCTTTCCAGGACCAGGGGTCTCTCCTTCCATCTTTTTAGAAATCTATTGATATGCGGATTGTGTCTAGGGTATTCCAAGATTCTGGGTCAATATCCCCTTATTAGTGACTGCATACCATGTGTGTTCTTTTGTGATTGGGTTACCTCACTAAGGATGATATTTTCAAGATCTGACCATTTGCCTAGGAATTTCGTGAATTCATTGTTTTTAATTGCAGAGTAGTATTCCATTGTGTAGATATACCACATCTTCTGAATCCATTCCTCCGTTGAGGGACATCTGGGTTCTTTCCAGCTTCTGGCTATTATAAATAAGGCTGCTATGAACATAGTGGAGCATGTGTCCTTATTGCATGCAGGTAAAGTCTCTGGGTATATGCCCAGGAGTGGTATAGCCGGATCCTCCGGGAGTGTCATGCCCAGTTTTCTGAGGAACAGCCAGACTGCTTTCCAGAGTGGTTGTACCAGCCTGCAATTCCACCAGCAGTGGAGGAGTGTTCCTCTTTCTCCACATCCTCGCCAACAACTGCTGTCTCCTGTGTTTTTGATCTTAGCCATCCTGACTGGTGTGAGATGGAATCTCAAGGTTGTTTTGATTTGCATTTCCCTAATGACTAAGGATGATGAACATCTCTTTAGGTGCTTCTCAGCCATTAGATATTCTTCAGGTGAGAACTCTTTGTGTAGCTCTGTACCCCATTTTTTAATAGGGTTACTTGCCTCTCTGGAGTTTAACTTCTTGAGTTCTTTGTATATCTTGGATATTAGCCCTCTGTCGGATGTAGAGTTGGTAAAGATCATTTCCCAGTTAGTTGGTTGCCGCTTTGTCTTTTTGACAGTGTCTTTTGCCTTGCAAAAACTTTGTAATTTAATGAGGTCCCATTTGTCTATTCTTGATCTTAGAGCATAAGCTATTGGAGTTCTGTTCAGGAAATTCTCCCCTGTGCCCATATGTTCAAGGTTCTTCCCTAGTTTCCCTTCTATTAGTTTCAGTGTGTCTGGTTTTATGTGGAGATCTTTGATCCACTTAGAATTGAGCTTAGTGCAAGAAGATAAGGATGGGTCAATTTGCATTCTTCTGCATGTTGACCTCCAGCTGAGCCAGCACCATTTGTTGAAAAGGCTATCTTTTTTCCACTGGATGGTTTTAGCTCCTTTGTCAAAGATCAAGGGACCATAGGAGTGTGGATTCATTTATGGGTCTTCAATTCTGTTCCATTGATCTACATGTCTGTTACTGTACCAATACCATGCAGTTTTTAACACTATTGCTCTGTAGTACAGCTTGAGGTCCGGGATACTGATTCCCCCAGAGGTTCTTTTACTCTTGAGAATAGTTTTAGCTATTCTGGGTTTTCTGTTATTCCAGATGAATTTTTGAATTGCTCTTTCTAACTCTATGAAGAATTGAGTTGGGATTTTGATGGGGATTGCATTGAATCTGTGTATTACTTTTGGTAAGATGCTCATTTTTACTATATTAATCGTGCCAATCCATGAGCATGGCAGATTTTTCCATCTTCTGAGGTCTTCTTCAATTTCTTTCTTCAGAGACTTGAAGTTCTTGTCATACAGATCTTTCACTTGTTTGGTTAGAGTCACGCCAAGATACTTAATATGGTTTGTGGCTATCGTGAAGGGTATTATTTCTCTTACTTCTTTCTCAGCCTGCTTATCCTTTGAGTATAGGAAGGCTTCTGACTTGCTTGAGTTGATTTTATATCCGGCCACTTTGCTGAAGTCTTTTATCAGCTGTAGGAGTTCTCTGGTGGAGTTCTTTGGGTCGCTTATGTATACTATCATATCGTCTGCAAATAGTGATAGTTTGACTTCTTCCTTTCCAATTTGTATCTCTTTGACCTCTTTTTGTTGTCTAATTGCTCTAGCTAGAACTTCAAGTACTATATTGAAAAGATATGGAGAGAGAGGGCAGCCTTGTCTAGTCCCTGATTTTAGTGGGATTGCTTCAAGTTTCTCTCCATTTAGATTGATGCTGGCTACCGGTTTGCTGTAAATTGCTTTTACTATGTTTAGATATGGGCCTTGAATTCCTGATCTTTCCAAGCCTTTAGCATGAAAGGATGCTGAATTTTGTCAAATGCTTTCTCAGCATCTAATGAGATGACCATGTGGTTTTTTTCTTTGAGATTGTTTATGTAGTGGATTACATTGATGGATTTCCTTATATTGAACCATCCCTGCATCCCTGGGATGAAGCCTACTTGATCGTGGTGAATGATCGTTTTGATGTGTTCTTGGATTCGGTTGGCAAGAATTTTATTGAGTATTTTTGCATCGATATTCATAAGAGAGATTGGCCTGAGATTCTCTTTCTTTGTCGGATCTTTGTGTGCTTTTGGTATTAGTGTAATTGTGGCTTCATAGAACGAGTTGGGTAGTGTTCCTTCTGTTTCTATTTTGTGGAACAGTTTGAAGAGTATTGGTGTTAGGTCTTCTTTGAAGGTCTGATAGAATTCTGCACTAAAACCATCTGGACCTGTGCTTTTTTTGGTTGGAAGACTTCCAATGACAACTTCTATTTCTTCAGGGGTTATAGGACGGTTTAGATGGTCTATTTGATCCTGATTTAATTTTGGTACTTGGTACCTGTCAAGGAAATTGTCCATTTCCTCAAGATTTTCTAGTTGTGTTGAATACAGGTTTTTGTAGTAGGATCTGATGATTTTTTGAATTTCCTCAGTTTCTGTTGTTATCTCTCCCTTTTCGTTTCTGATTTTATTAATTTGGATACTATCTCTGTGCTCTCTGGTTAGTCTGGCTAAGGACTTATCTATCTTGTTGATTTTCTCAAAGAACCAACTCCTCGTTTTGTTGATTCTTTGTATGGTTTTATTTGTTTCTACTTGATTGATTTCAGCCCTGAATTTGATGATTTCCTGCCTTCTACTCCTCTTTGGTGTATTTGCTTCTTTTTGTTCCAGGGCTTTCAGGTGTGCCATTAAGCTGTTAGTGTATGCTGTCTCCCGTTTCTTTTTGGCAGCACTCAGGGCTATGAATTTTCCTCTTAGCACTGCTTTCATTGTGTCCCATAAATTAGGGTATGGTTGTGCCTTCATTTTCATTAACTTTCAAAAAGTCTTTGATTTCTTTATTTCCACCTTGACCAAGTTATCATTGAGTAGAGCATTGTTCAGCCTCCATGTGTACATGGGTTTTCTTTTGTTTTTGTTGTCATTGAAGACCACCCTTATTCCATAGTGATCTGATAGGAGGCATGGGATTATTTCTATCTTCTTGTATCTGTTGAGGTCTGATTTGTGACCAATTATATGGTCAGTTTTGGAGAAGGTACCATGATGAGCTGAGAAGAAGGTGTTTTCTTTAGCTCTAGGATGAAATGTTCTATATATATATCAGTTAGTTCCATTTGGTCCAAGGCTTCAATTAGATTCACTGTGTCCCTTTTTAGTTTCTGCTTTCCTGAACGATCCATTTCAGAGAGCGGGGTGTTGAAGTCACCCACTATTATTGTGTGCGGTGCGATGTGTGCTTTGAGTTTTAGTAAAGTTTCTTTTACGAATGAGGGTGCCCTTGCATTTGGAGCATAGATATTCAGAATTGAGAGTTCTTGATGGTGGATTTTTCCCTTGATCAGTATGTAGTGTCCTTCTGTCTTTTTTGATGACTTTAGGTTGAAAATCAATTTTATCCGATATTAGGATGGCTACTCCACCTCGTTTCTTGGGGCCATTTGCTTGTAAATTTGTTTTCCAGCCTTTTACTCTGAGGTAGTGTTTGTCTTTGACACTGAGGTGCGTTTCCTGCATGCAGCAAAATGCTGGGTCCTGTTTACGTATCCAGTCTGCTAGTCTATGTCTTTTAATTGGGGAATTGAGACCATTGATATTAAGAGAGATTAAGGCATAGTGATTATTGCCATCTGCCATTCTTGACGCTATCTTTATGTTTGAGTGGTTATCTACTTTTGGGTTTGATTCAAGAAGGTTATTATCTCATTTTTTCCTGGGTGTTGTTTCTCTCCCTGTATTGGAGGTTTCCACCTATTATCCGTTGCAGGGCTGGATTTGTGGAAAGATATTGTGAAAATTTGGTTTTATCATGGAATATCTTGGTCTCTCCATCTATGGTGATTGAGAGTTTTGCTGGGTAGAGTAGTCTAGGCTGGCATTTGTGCTGTCTTAGTGTCTGCATGAGATCTGCCCAGGATCTTCTGGCTTTCATAGTCTCTGGTGAGAAGTCTGATGTGATTCGGATAGGTCTTCCTTTGTATGTTACTTGGCCCTTTTCTCTTACTGCTTTTAGTATTTTTTCTTTGTTTAGAACATTCGGTGTTTTGATTATTATGTGACGGGAGGTATTTCTGTTCTGGTCCAGTCTGTTTGGAGTTCTGTAGGCTTCTTGTACGTTCATCGGCATCTCTCTCTCTTTAAGTTAGGGAAGTTTTCCTCCATAATTGTGTTGAAGATGTTTACTGGCCCTTTAAGTTGCAAATCTTCACTCTCATCTATACCTATAATCCTTAGGTTTGGTCTTCTCATTGTGTCCTGGATTTCCTGGATGTTTTGGGTTACATGGTTTTTGCATTTTGCATTTTCTTTGACTGTTGAGTCAATGCTTTCTATGGAATCTTCAGCACCTGAGATTCTTTCTTCCATCTCTTGTATTCTATTGTTGATGTTTGCATCTATGACTCCTGATTTCTTCCCAAGGTTTTCTATCTCCAAAGTTGTCTCCCTTTGTGATTTCTTAGTTGTTTCTACTTCCTTTTTTAGTTCCTGGATGGATTTGCTGAGATCCTTCACTTGTTTGTTTGTATTTTCCTGTATTTCTTTAAGGTATTTTTGCATTACCTCTTTCAGGATTTCTTCCTGATGACCCACGTTCTCCTGCATTTCTCTGAGCGATTTTTGTGTTTCCTCCTCATGGGATTCCATCTGTTGATCCATCGTCTCCTGCATTTCTTTAAGCAGTTCTCATGTTTCCTTTGTAAGGGCATCTAACCGTTGATTCATTTCTTTAAGCAATTTTTGTGTTGCCTCCTTATGGGCATCCATCTGTTGACCCATATTCTTCTGCATTTCTTTATGCAAATTTTGTGATTCCTTTGTGAGTGCATCTACCCGTTGATTCATCTCGTTAAGCGATTTTTGTGTTGTCTCCTTGTGCGCCTCCATCTTTTGATCCATGTTCTCCCGCATTTCTCTAAGCGATTTTTGTGTTTCCTTTGTAAGGGCTTCTAACCGTTGATTCATGGTCTCCTGTAACTCTTTATGAGATTTATTTGTGTCCTTCTTGTGATCCTCTAATAGGATCATGAGAAGTGATTTTAAATCCAGATCTTGTCTTTCGGGTGTGGTGGGGTATCCAGGACTTGCTGCTGTTGGAGAGTTGGGTTCGGATGGTCCCACATTACTTTGATTTCTGTTAGTAACATTCCTACGTTTGCCTTTTGCCATCTGGATACCTCTGGTGTTAGTTGGTCCTGCTGCCACTGGCTGTTGGTTGGACCTCCTGTGAGCCTGCAAAGCTATTTCTGCCCCCCCTGGATTACCAGGATTCCCCTGGCACCGATTTCTGGGGCCTGCCTGCTCCTGAGTGACTTTGGAGCCCTAATGTGCCTTGCCCCAAGTGATCTTATATTGGGGAGGCCTTGCATATCTAAAGGCTCAGCCTAGTGGATACCTGGAGCAGAGGTCGCCAAAGGGAGGCTGGTAGGCTCCTGCCCTGTGCAGGGGTGTGTGATCTCTCCTGGGGGGGGAGGGGGCGTCCCTCTGCCAGGCAGAAGACCCACAGCAGAGCTGGCGCGCTGGTTACTGCAGATCAGCCCAGCACTTGGGAGCCGCATACACACAAGCCGCCCGAGACCCAAGCGATATTATGCCTGTCTGTCTCAGAACCTGGCTGTCCCAACCTCCCAGTCACTGGAGCAAAGATGGCGGAGGGCACTCTCCGTGGCGCCGCTCACCCTGTAGACGCGATGTCCCACCGATCTGGCACCCAGACGACCACAGCGCTGACCCGTTCTTGGGCACAGACGGAAGCCCCAACAGGCCGTGTCCCAAGTGATGTTATATTGGGGGGAGAGCCTGGGTACCTGTCTCTTCAGCGCAGTCTGCGGGAACAGAGGTCGCGGAAGGAAAGCTGGTAGGCTCCTGCCCAGTGCGGGGTCCCTCTGCCAGGCAGAAGTCCCACAGTAGAGCTGGCGCACTGGTCACTGCAGATCAGCCCCGCACCTGGGAGCCGCACACACACAAGCCGCCCGAGACCCAAGCGACATTATGCCTGTCTGTCTCAGAACCTGGCTGTCCCAACCTCCCAGTCACTGGAGCAAAGATCTAGACATCTACTTTTGATGGCCCATTTTAGCGAGTTTCACATTTTCCCCATTATAAACCATGTCACTGTGAAATTCTTGTGTCTCTCAGTGTTCAATTCAATTTAAGACTACTTGCAAACTTGTCAATAGGATAACACCGTCATGTGCTCAATTTCTCCCCAATTTTCAATGGATATTTTATATCGTAGTTTCCCAACCTCAGTCTTAAAGGTATTTTGAGCCACAAAGTCATCTATAGAAAAGGGCTGGCATGTAACAATTTTTAGAGGAGTCTTGCCTTCTACCCAGTACAGGGTCAGCTCTCTCCCCCAGCTTGTAGTAACCACTGAGATCTCTAGGAAGTACCCTCCCTGGGAGGCAAAATTCTTCCTCCTCCTGCTCCAAGAAGCACACATGAATCCACTATATGTATTTTATCAATTCAAGCAACTTGAAATATTTTATGTCTGTTTATCTGCCTTTCATGTTTGGTATGATTATTGTTACCTATTTTTGAGACTTCTTAAATTTATTTTTATTGACTCGGTATTTAATTGTAATATTTTCATAAATAGATTTCTATCTTGTCTTCCCTTCTACAACCTCTCCCATTACTACCTAATTTTAAGAAAAGATAATCTACCATGAAGGTTTTTGTAACAAAAAGCCAGACAATGCTATGGTTAGTCTTTTAGCTTCCATCAATATAAAAATTGTCTGTGGTTTGCCAAGTCCCGCTTGTCCATGTGGAAGGGATGGAGTGACACAATTTCCTACCACTGGAACAGAGTCAGCAGGACATGGGCCTTCACGAGTGCTGACGGTTGCTGGGCATGATACTTGTTTGTATAAAAGATATATATTTTACTTCCTCCTCCAGGAAATATATATATATATATGTTCCTCCTCCAGGAAATATTCTCCCTGCCAAAGTCATTGAGGAATGTGCTCTCTGCCAAGGTTAATGATTCCATGATAATCAGAGACAGCATGAGTCCCGAAGGCTAGGGTGTGTTTCATGTCTCAGCAAAATAGTAAGTGATGAGACCTTCAGGACAGCTCTTAAGGCTATGGGAAAAACTCTGAAAACAGGAGTTCAAAAATATGTAATTTCTCAACTATGCAAAATATAATAAGCCTCTCTAAGGCCAGGCTGGTCTTTGGCAGTGGATAACTTCCTATCTGCATATTTTAGACATTATCATAAATTTTAACCATAGTTCTGAGGGTGTCCCTGAAAGTTTGCATAAATTCTGAACCATTATTCTGTTGAGAACCCTATTTGTTACTGATGAATCAATTCTCTCATTATATTGAGTGTGCATCACCAGTGCATGACTCCTTTGTTAAAATATTTTTCCACATTCATTATATAGTTTATGGCTTCTTGCAATATATTTCTCATTTTCAGAGTGGCACTTTTAAATATCAAGGAAACTAATTATTCCTATTTCATGATCATACATCACCATAATGAGGAAATTTTTCTCATCTCGAGTCAAGAACTAGCTCTAAGAATGCCATCTATGTGTCAAGTACTGTGTTGGGCATGTTGACATGTAAAAGAATTGCATAGTAGGCTCCATACTATCATGATAGTCAACAGAAGAGAATATATATTCTTCCTGGGAATGAGGTGTCTTGATTTTAGTAACATAACATTCTGTTTATTTTACCATTCATTCACTCATTTATCATTTCTGTAAAGTATTTAATCGACAGATCAAGTGCATCCTGGTTATATAATGTGGTGATTGATAGAAATAGTTGATTACATAGTGATTACCTAATCAAATTAGTTAACTCACCCATAATACATGTATTGTGCATTAGGTCCCCAGAATTTGTGTATTATCGAACTCCAAATTACCACCCTTTGATTACAAATTCCACAATGAGATGACCTTACACTATTAAAAAGGCTATCATTGAATAAACTAGAAATCATTATATTGGTGAGAGCTTGGAGAGACCCAAGAATGTCATGGATGGTTGGGTAGGGATAGAGTCACTGCAGAAAAGTTCAGAGTTTTATAAAACAAAAAGAACAATCCTGTTTACAGCAATCCTATTTATAGACACATCCAGCGGAAATAACTGTGTATTAACGAAAGAATTGGCGCGCGAATGTTGTTTGTGGTAATCATAATAGTCAAGAAGTAGAAACCCAAGCACCCACTGATGATGGACAACATTAAGAATGTGTAGTGTCTGCATTCAGGTATGGCAGGGCTTTTGGGGTCCCACGTGAGGTTTAGTATTAATAAAGACATGGAAACATCTGTATAATTTAAAGCTGTTGGCCTGTTTGTTGGGGCAGTCTCTTGGCTAGCCTCCTAACTTAATCTGGCTTCTCCTCCATTGAGTCTCTCCATGTGGCTCTCCTGCTTGTCCCCCTGCTCTGTGCCCTTCTGCTCTGTGCTGTCTGCTTCTCTCATCTTCCCTGTGTGCCTGGTTGTTCTGCCCCAGCTCTTTGTTTTACAGAAGGCCGCATTCCTTGGTCATCCGGTCTGAACCAATCAGCAGCAGGACAGCACCTGGTCCATCCCTCTTTGCTGCCTTTTGGCCTTGAGGGCCACTTGATCTTCACCTCCACTGCTGTTCTGCTTGTTTTTTGACATATAATGTTAAAATCTCGGCCAATCCTCTGTTTGGACAGGCAAGGAAGGAGCAAATACTTACATATAGGAAGCAGGCGACAAAGCATAGAAAGGACAATACCAAATATCCTTCCAGCTCTTGGCTCGGCCAGCAAAACAATTGACAATTGAAAATACAGGGCCATACCTACATAGCCATTTGATACAATATATGTGGGTATAGGTCATCCCAACATCTCCCCTTTTTAGTCCAAGAAATGGCTTTATCTCTAACATCAGTAAACTATATACAGTAAGAACAATTACGGGAACTATCAAGGTAAGAATTACGTTCGCAATGGCCAGTCCAGTCGTATTTGGCAACTTTAGAGAAAGTACTCCACCATCTATCCTCTCTTGTGTGTTCAAAGTTCTCTCTCTAGAGGGTTTGTGTCAGATTAGTGAGGGAAGGAAATCTGAAGCATATATGCCTTAAATCATTTTCCTATCACCATTTAAGCTCTAACCTTCGCAACTTGCATTTACCAACCTTAAAATACCTTCTTATAACTTAAGACTTCACACTCTCCAACTTTCATAACTTGCATTTTCCAGCCTTAAACCATCTTCTTACACCCTAAAATACTTTCTTACATTCTTCACAACTTAAGCTTTTGTCTTCCAACCTTTGAAAGGTTCACACCTCTTTTTTGAGTTTCTCTTTTCTGAATTTGGTATCAAGGAGAATTGTAAGGGAGACATGGAGCTGTAGGAGAGTGAAGCCTGTGGTCTGAATGTTACCTATGAAGATAACTAAAGTGGTTGTGACCGATAAACTGATAAAACTATAACTAGTCTTCAACCGCATTGGAGACACGGAGACCGGAGAAGGAGAAATTTCCCCTGAGTAAGCAGGAAGTGCCGATCAAGTATTTTCTGAGCCTATAAAAATGACAGAGACTTGCCGGCAGCCTAGACAGTCACCCAAGGTTTCTCTGTGCTTGTTGGGGTATATATCTTCAACCACCAGGTCCAAAAGATTTGACAGTCTTTCCTGTGAATCAATACAAACTCTAAAGAAAGAAAAAACATATTTGTGACAATGTAGACGTATGTATAGGAAGTAACATTAAGAAAGAAAAAAAAAAAAGCCAGGTAGAGAAAGGACATAGAACTGGACTGTGTGGAACAGAGTAGTGTTAGCAATCAAGCACCTCTGTGAATACCAAAAGGGACCCCCACAACAGTGCTGGCAATCAGGCATCTTCCTAAGCAGCCCCCAAAAGACTTGTCAATAGCTGCTGAACAAGTTCCGTTGTTGCCCTGTAGCCTCCTGCGCATGCGCCGTGGTCCTGGTGAATGGCTGCGGCGCATCCCTTCCCCACCCCTCCTCCTCAGGCAGCCTCTGTACCTCTTCCTTTACTTCCCTCCTGAGGTCTGTTAAATGCTGTGACCTTGTCAGCACTACTGCTTGCTTCCATCAGGTGAACGGGCATGAGTCTAGGAATCGTAGCAGACAGGAAGGGACCTACCAAGATTCCAGCCTTCCACATAGTTGTAGAAGATAAGGCTGGAATAGAGACGGGGCCCAATTGCTAAACGGCTTCGAGGGTCTTTCTGAGGGTTCTGAACATGCATATGTTTGAGGTTCACTGCTGCCAGAGAGAAAGCTTCCTGATTGCCAATTTGCCACCTCAGTGCCATCATCTGGAGCACTTGTGAATCTACACCTTGCTTCTGTGAGGATGCTTCTCACCCACCCACCCACTCCCACTTCACCACCCTGGCACTCCCCTGCACTGGGGCATGTAGCCTTCATAGGACCAAGGACGTCTCTTCCCATTGATGCCAGACAAGGCCATCCTCTGCTACACATGCAGCTGGAGCCATGGGTCCCTCCATGTGTACCTTTGGTATCTTTAGATAGGGTAGTTCTGTAAGTTGAGAATGTGAAGCTTAGAGTACCTTCTGAACTCAATGCTTAGTCCTTAAGTATGACAGAAATTGATGCAAACCAATAATATTGTATTTTAGAATAATGTTCTGCTAAGTATATATATATATATATATATATATATATATATATATATATAAATTTAGAAATGTTTACTCCAAATATACTTCAAAAGAGAGAGAACAGAAAGTGAGAGGAGCGGAAGGAAGAAAGGGGTGGGAAGACAAAGGAAAAGACACTCTCACTTTACCCCCGAATCTTTCCTGGATGGCAAAGAATGTCTTTGCCACTTTGCCAAAGTCTGACTGAGAGCAACCAAGCTTAGACTAGTGTCCTCACACAGCCTTTCTTGAGCAACTATGAAGAGGAAATGGGACAGGCATTCTCAGCACAGGGCGTGGCATCCAGGAAGTTCGCATCTGCTCTCTGCTGCCACAAGTGTTCTTTTGCCTCCCCGGTGTCTGCAGGATCAGTCTGACTTTTACAAATGGGGTTTCAGGGTTCCTGGGTCATCACTTTACCCTGAATGTATCCTTAGCCTTTCTTCCTCTAATCCCATTTCTAATACCTTAGATTAATATCTTAGTATTTACACACCAATAAAACATGCCCAAAGTGCTGTATATACCATTTATAGTGACATTAAAATGTCATTTCTACAAAAATCATAGTATTCATGTAGACCGATTAGAATGTTTATGCTATAATATCTGAATTTGGCAGAGTTTATGTTTACCCACTTATGAGAAATGGTCCTCCATGCATGCAACTTAAATGTATTTAAATCAGTAATTCAATAGTAAATGTTTAATAGCTATGGACCGATGAAGCAATTGCTTGTCAGTGCTAATGTGCAAACCATTGGACGCACAATATTTAACAATAGTCCAGGCTTTGATTACACATTATTAAAATAGGACTTCTGAATTTGGTTCTGTTACAAATCACTCTACCCTCAGTTTAAGGACTTCCATTGCTGCCAACAAATGCATGTTGTAGAAGGGACTTTAAAGGAGACAGCATATTTTCTCCCTAAAGTATCATCGTACAATATGCAGAATAACCTTAATTGTTCTATGATGAACTTTGACGTGACTGTGGTTGAGTTGGTCGATTTCCTGTCCTACTTTGTAGCTTCATGTTTGCTGAATAAATATCCTTTTTTGTTCCTTTGCTGAATGACAGGGAGCCCCTGCAGAAAGGACATATGGTTGATTTGACTCAGAAACATTTTGACAAAGGCAGTGGTGGCTTGGGGAAGAGAGGGAGCAGCCTATTCCTCTGTCAGTGGCTTAGCTGAGAGACTGTTCCATCACACTGTCCCCTCCAATTAGCCAGTTGTCAAGTAATTCTGAGGCTGAGTGTTCCCTGGGGAGGAGAGTCACCCTAAGGATGTTGACAGTGGGCAGATTCTGCACACTCCAACAAAGAATCTTGCTCAGTTTCTCCATGTACAAGGTAGAGCAACTTAGAGAAAAGAGGCTCGCTTGGCTCACACTTTTGGACATTGAAAGTTCACACAGCATGGGGCAGGTTCTGAGGCAGTCTCCCAAACAAACAGTGGGAGTGTCTCAGGGAGAATGAGAGATCATGTCATAGGAAGGGTCCGCTCTTCGGATGTTTTGATGATAATTTGGTCTTTAGAAAACTTCCTTCCAAGAGCGGTTCTCCAGTGAACTAAGGGGCTGGGCTTCTCACGGGGCCCTACACTCCCAAAATGTTCTACCATCTTCTACTATTGCTAGTTGGAACACAGTGCAGGAATCTTGGGAGGGAAGATACTTGAACCAAATCAAGACCATATCCTCTCCGAAAGCCCACACTTTATCCCTCTATTGTGGAGGTACTATAGAGTCTACAACAAGGATCCAAGGTTGTTTCATCTCCTGCCCAGGTGTTGTGGTACCTGGCTGTGAGCTATTTCTCTCTTTAGTCAGGGTTTCCAAAGACAGCTGGGCTGAAGCCACCAGCCTTGTGCAATGGATACTCTTTATGCTCTGACAAGCCACTGATCTTTCGGGATTATCTCTAAAAGGAAGAGTGCTGCAAAGATTAGTGGGGACCTGGCAATTACATTGTCTTTCTTATCCCTGGGGCGTGTCTGTGAGCTTTACTGCCCATGGTGGTGGTGGTGGTGGGGGGGGGAGTTGGAGGACTGAAGATCTCTCAGGACCCACCCCAAGAAGGCACTTCTGCCTTGAACTAAGGTGCTCACAGAAAACAGGCCTGCACCATACATTTTCTCCTGTAAGCTGTGCCCTTTGAAGCCTCCTCTCTTAGTAGAGGGCTTCCCCACAGTCCCACCATCTTCAGTCACCTGGCCTCTTTCCTGGAGGTATATTTAAGTTGGTCCTCCTGTTCCCAGTTTTCAGGAGCCCATGAGCAACAGAAACCTCATTTAGCTAGCTACCGGGTCACCGCTCTTACCACTTTGCCCTGGTAACAGAAGACAAACAATAGATATCCATAGCTTAACACTCTTGTAACCCTGGTGCCCCATGAACAAAACCATAGAGGGGATAGGTCCCCTGGAACAGAAAGAAGAGTTCCCTGACTGGAATTTGCTTACTCCTACTGCTTGTTAGATAGATAGCTGTTACAGGATATCTGATTATTGTACATCGAAAACCTAATTGTTAGCAAAATATAAAAACTTATTGATATTGTGTTTGTTAGATGCAGTTAGATGTGTGCTGAGGAGATGCTGTTTGGGTGTGGCTCTAAAAGCCCCCATAGCTAAGAATGCTAATGAATGCAAAGTTCCTACCTATTTTAAGGCAAGTTGCCTGGGGAAGGTGCTGTGTTCTTTGCTCTTTCAACCAGAAAGTCATCTGGGTGACTTCGACCAACCCCCACATAAAGGTGAAATGGTTTCTTTTATAAGCAATTGAACCTTTGATAGATCCCACCCCCACCCCTTTGGGAGAGGCTTTATAGAAGGAGATCTGGTAAGAGATAGGGGTCTTGAAAGATAGACTATCTCAGCAGAATGACACAGACATTTTAAAGAGCTAGCAGATTAATTGGAGAATTAGGATTGTAAATAGATATTTTGTATATACTTAAGAAGTATTAGATAATTTAGACAGTTATAGTCAGCTATCGGAAACTGCTTCCAGACAGGGGGCCACACTTTTTCTCTGTGGCATATCTGCACAGTCTGGTAACAGTGACACTGTGACATCCTACTTCTTTCCTACACACAAATGAAAACATCGCTATTGACTCATTGGTAACTAAAGGAGCAATCAAATGAAAGGTTTACATTTAACTACACTATCTAATTTGATTTTGATGAGGATTCTAGGAAGGGACCATAAGGACGGTCTCTTGATGGCAAACTTTGAACAGTTGACACATTGAATACTTGTTGCAGGAAACTTTAAATATGAAGCTGTAAGAGTCTTGGCAGGTCTTTAGTGGCTTAGGATTCCTATTCCTCTCTCTCAATTACTCCATCCCACACTTTCAGTAAAGGTGCATGGTTGTTTTCTATTGTTTCCAATAAAGACAATGAGAAATAGAACCAAAGCAATTTATTCTAGTGACCTGGCCAAAAATCTTCCATATAGAATTGAGTCCAGCTTAATATTATATCGCCATCATGCATAATCCCGGTGATATAATTTAAAAAGAAGCCATTTGTTTTTTGATCAGTCACCAGTTTTTTATTTTTGTTTTTTAGATTGCTAGATTGCTTGCATCCCTAATTGAAATATATAAACTGAAAAAATGTTGTCAGATCACACGAAACCTGGAAAATAAATGTACTGGTTTTGATATCTGTTTTAATCAATCTACAGTGAGGCTGAATTCTAACAGGAGGTGTCCAGATCTCCATCATACTAACCATTAGTTTTTGGGATATTCCGTGCCTTCTCCCTTAGTGGACACTTCATCATTACACAACACAGAGCTTACAGAGGGGAAGCACCCCGCCTGTGCTGCTGTGCTGAAGGCTTTGAGTGAATTCACCCACTTGACTCTCACGCATAGCATAACAAACTTATGATGTAGACTCTATGATTATCTTCAGAGTTGGGGTTTGGGGTACATTTAACTTAATCAAGAAACTTCCTAAAGCCATATGCTGATGAAGAAGTAGAAACTGGCTTTGAGGACAGCTGTTCTGGACCCCATGAACAGCCTGCCTCGCTGTAGCTAATGGCGTGTCCATTCACATCAATGCTGGGCTCCCAGAAACGTAATTCCATCTCTCTTGCTCATTTTGAAAACAGCCTTTGATCACGGAACTTAATTTTATGGTTTATAAATACACAGAACAAAGCTTAAGAAAGAGGTTCCCCCTTTCCATTGTGCCACATCTAATAGAATTGTGTTGCTCAATTTTCAAAGTATATCTCGAGAAAATTATTAATTTGTCCAGGATCCAGTGGGGACATCGGTGAGAAGGAAACATGGAAAACATACTGAAGTCACAGAAAACATAGCGTACAGCTGATGAGAAGTCAGACAACTGAAGTCATGCAGCTACGCACACAGCAGATGAGGACAGTCCAGTCTCCACGGAGGGCAGAGAGCCTCCTCGGCAAAGACAGCTGACTCAGAGATGCCCTAGTGACAAGCTAGGATGTGGGGAGAGCAAAGCAGAGAGTGCCTTGGAAGGGAGAGTCCTGTGGCATTAGTACCTGCAGGCTGTTCACAGGAAGTGATCAGTCACTGGAGTGTGGCCAGTACACTAGTAAGCTACTTACCCCTAGGCACAACCTAGTAGCACTAATTAAACTCAGTGGGTCACAGTCAAGAAAAGCGAAGCAAATGACTTGAAAGTAGGAGGGAGATTTGCTAGAAGAAGGGGTTAAGCAAGAGTGTGGGGGGATGAGGAGACCATAGGGGGTAAAAATGACCTAACTATATTATATACATGTATGACTGAAACTGTCATGGAATAAGAAATAATTAAGTAATTAATTAATAACAAAAGATGATGTAACAGAAGGTTCCAGAGGGAAAGGTGGCATTTTAGGGGCAATGTTTAAGGTGGAGTCAAAGGCACAGATAGAGTCAATTTGAAAAGCTCATGGATTAGCGCACCAAGAGGATGCATTTTTCAAAGTGGGTGTGTAGCAAAAAGAAGGAACAAAAAGAACAATTATATCTTTCTACGAAAGAGCAGAGGTGAAGGTATTGTAAGTAATGGTCCCAGTCCTCGCACACATATTGGCACAGGTATGTTTATCCCGGTCTTATAGACAAAGACGCCCAGTCTTGATGGAGATACAGTGCTTTCCCCTGCTGCCCATTTTGATCTCTGCTGTTGCATGACTTCTCGGTCTGTTGGAAGTTCAGACACTTCACGTGTGGCTGTGGGGAGACATATGTCAGTTCAAGTTATTTGCACATGTGACCACAGAAGTACCAAGATTTGGAAGGCTAATTTTAGACACATTTTCAAGGAGTCACACTGATTTAGACTCTGAAATAGGCCAGTGAAAATGCCAAATAGTTCCTCTTAAATTCTGTGAGGTAGTTCCCTCCTGTCAGGCTTCCAAACCATATGCATTTTAAATTACAGCCACAGGCTGACTCTTAATAGTGTTTCCAGGGAAGGAAATGGAGGCCAAAATTGTTTTCTAGAATTAATACAAAGTTGCCTGAAAACTTAACCTTCTCATAATGAATCAGGCCAAGCTGGAAACATGATAAATTTAATTATAATTGACTCTATGTGGCTATTGCTAGCATTTGCATATTCATCAAGTCCCATGGAATAATTTTTCCTTACTTACTTGAGTGTTAAAACAAAGTAAAGGCCAATGGACAAGAAAGGGGAATAATGGATTTCTCTCTAATTAAAAGGCAAGCAGCTCACTGGTAGTAATCTTCCCAGACTCACTCCACTGGGAATTTGTCTTTCTCAGTGTACATTTGCCAAGTAACCATAACTAACCTGGTTGCTTGGGGTGGGAGACTTATGAACAGTGGGTAGGAAAATGGAAGCCACTGTAACCGCATGGCAAGAAGTAGATAACCCAGAATCTCAGAATACCCAAGACTCAATTCACATATCAATAGATTTCCAAGAAGATGGAAGGAGAGACCCCTGGTCCTGGAAAGACTGGATGTAGGGGGATACCAGGACAGAGAAGCAAGAGGGGGTTGAATGGGGAACAGGGGGAGGGAAGAAGGCTTATGGGACTTTTGGGGAGGGAGGAAATGAGAAAGGGGAAATCATTTGGAATGTAAATAAAAAAATATAGAAAATTAAATTAAATTAAATTAAAAAAAGAAGTAGAATTCCAGTGTCATGCACAAAGACCCAAGATGTTTCTGCCTTGGTGCTGTGGATCCTGTTGCTGAGATACACCTCTGAGGATCTATCTAGTCCTTGTAACCCTTCATCCCCTGGACCACACAATCCAGGCCATCTCAGGGTGATATCCTGAGGATGGAGTACCAGGACAGGGATCTTGGCTTTCTCATTCACAACTGGATAGAAAAGAGGCCTTCTTGGACACTCTTGTAACACAGTAAGCAGAACTTCCTCCAAGTTCAATGACAAACCAACCACTCCATACATTGCCTGGTAGATCATGTTTCTACTCTATCTAAATACTGACAGCTGGGTTGGACTGAATCTGAGGGATATTGATTATAGGGTATGGGCCCCTTGCAAATAGATATGGAGTTTTCTTTTCCTCCCTCTCTCCCTCCCTTTTACCCTCTCTTCCTCCCTCCCTTCTTTCCTATTGGTTGTTGAACTGGTTTTTTGTTTTGTTTTTTTAAAGCGAGGTGAAATTTACATAACACAAAAATAACCACTAAAATCCATGGGTTATTTCATTTTATAGACTTATAATGTGAGATTATTTTATAGACTTAAAATGTGAGATTATTTTACAGACTTATAATCATGGACAATAAGTAACATAGCTCCATCTGGAGTCTTCGTTTTCTTTCTGCTTCCGTATCCATGAAGACTGTTAGGGAGAGATGGCTAAGTGGTTAAGGGCACTGGCTGCTATTCCAGAAGATTCAGGATCGATTCCCAGTACCCATGTGGCTAACAACCACAGATGGCTCTAACAATAGTCTGTGACTCTAGTAACAGGGTATCTAATGCCTTTTTCTCACCTCCACACATGAGGTGCACAGACCTACATTCAGGCAAAAATGATAAAAGACTATAATATTTTTATGAAAGGAATTTAGGTGTTTCTTTGTCTATGTAGTCAAAGATCTTGTCAGGCCTTTTGAAAGAACCGTGGATCTTAGAGAGTAAAACAATTTTAAAAATGATTATTAATCTATATATATTAATTAATGCTTGAAATGAATATGGTGGCAGTTATTCGTTAGCCAGTTAGTTTCCCAAATAACCACACAGAAATTTTTATATTTCAAAGCTTAGGTCTTAACTGAACAGACTCTTCACTAGTTCATTCAAGTTAATCCAACCACCTAGCCCCATCCAGCTACATGGCTAGCTATACCTTCCAGGCCCTTAGTCACATCTGTCTCTTCTGATGTCTTCTGATGAGAAGCCCTTTCTCTTTTTCCTTCCCAGAGCTCCTTTCTCTCTCTTAGGATGTCCCACATTTCACTTGTCCAGCTACTTGCCATCAGATTTTTATTAAAGCCAATCAGAGAATGCCTTAGGTAGGGGAGGAAAGACATAGACACAATTTCGCACAGTGTACCCCGATGGAAGGACAGACAACAGCCTAAAAAATATGCAAAAAATTAAAATATAGGAAATGATAAATTATAGAAAGGACTCATGCTTTGCTGGGAAGAATGCAAAGTGATTCATTCACACCAGGTATAACTTTTTGGTGGTTTCTCACAATATCACCCATCTAGCCAAATTATTGTATAGCCCAGTTTTTCCACTCCTAGCCATATACCCCTAAGAGTTGGCAAACAGATACTCAGACATGCTCAAAGAAGCCCAATGAATCAACTCTTGGATCTAGCTCCAGGAATGCATACCTGTAAGGAGACTTCTTCGGGCATGTGAGAACACTCCAAGAAAAGAAGACAAGAGTCTCGGGACCTCAGTTTCTTCAAAACATGAAATCATTCTTGGAATGTGTTTTCATTCTTCTTTCAGATGTAACAGATAGGAATGAGTTTACTTCAGATTACTTATGGCTGTTTGCTGCCGATTTGCAATTAAAAGTTTAAACTACCTGTTATATTCCTCTGTGGGAAAATGTAGTTTTGTCATGTGAGGATTGTCCTTGTGATTATACACAGCTTGACCTCATGAGACCTTTACTCATGTGACACCTTTTAACCCTCTGGGTATAAGTTGTCTGGAGCTCTGAAAGAGGTAACCCACAGTGTTTGTTTCTCCAAGAAGACAGCAGTGCTCAGCTCAGATCTGCCGCCATGCATGCCTGGCTTTGGTACTGCAGGAAGCAGAATTTTGAAGTGACGAGGCAAATGAGGATCAGAGCAGATTAAAGTGAGACAGAATTGTGTGATTTCTGATCTTCTCTATCTCGGAAGAGAACACACATGTGACAGATTTTATTCTCAGTGCTGGAGATGAAGGTGTCTAATGAGTGGCTGGTCACACTCCATTCCTTGTTTCTGATGAACAAATTAATAATTACTTTGTAAAGAACTACTGTCCTCAAAGTAGTCCATCATCTCATTCCCTGATCAAAACAACCTTGAAGGAAGTGCAGGATATAAATTATAACAGCTTTATTGTATTTTAGCACTTGCATGTGTGTGTTGTAGGCATGAGGTGCATGTGTGCATATATATGTGTGCTGTATGTGTATGCGTATGTGCACATATGTGTATGTGTGTAGTATGTATGCATTATATGTGGTGTATATGTGTGTGTGCACATACACATGCATGTGCACATGTGTATATCAGGCGTTGCCATGAAGGAATTTATGGAGGCCAAAGTTTGATGTCAAAGATGTTTTCCCTAGTTGCTTTTCCACATTCTTTTTTGATATAGGGTCTCTCATTGGACTTAGAAGTCCCAGTTTTTGCTGGACTGGCTTTCCAGAGAGCCTCCTAGATCCACCATCTCTCCTTCCCAGCACTGGGGTCACAGGTACACACAAGCTTTACCTTATTTTTTTTTATGTTGGTGCTGCAGAATCAGAACTCAAGTCCTCATGATTGGACTTTATGCAGTGAGCCATCTCCCCATTGCCCCAGATCCCACACCTATTTTTTTCTTTCCTTTTTTTTAAAATTATTAATGATGAAAACTATATATATATATTTAAGCAAAGCTTTGGAAAAGCCATTTGTTCTTCCCTGTCTTGTATCGCTCCTCAAACTTGACCTTGGCCTCCCACCTGGCCTTGCATTTCAAATCTGGGTCTCTGAACACATCCTTGTTGACAACAGTTTTGTCTAAGGGGATATCCACAGAGGACCTTGTGGGCATGAACTGGTTATAGTTGTAAACTTTCACAAAGGACTTGATCTTGGATTGCTTGGTGATTTTCTTCTTGCCCATGACAGCTATCACTTTTCAGGGATAGCGGTCAATTCCAGACACCAGAATAGCTGTAAGGATGGTCTGAGGTGCTATCATCAATATTCTTCATGATGACAGCTTCAGGTGTAGCGTCCAGCCAGGACCAGCACCACTTTCCCTGGTTTCATGAACTTGCCCATTTCGACAGCAATCAGCTGGCATGCAGCAGAAAGTTCCACACCTATTTCTCATATGTTTAAATCAGAGGTGGCTTCAGAATGCTGTTAAATTTTGTAATTATTTTAAGCATGAGAAAATCGAGGGTTGTCTTGAGTAACTGATGGCTTTTGCAGGAATTGGAGCTCAGATTACTGAATCCCAAGCTTAGTGGTCTTTTCTTACCCACACATTTCCCCCTATAAATGTCTTTTTTACTTTATCAAAAAGCAATAACTTTTTAGTAGGAAACTGGGAAGATTCATTTTTTACTACCAGCGTAACAGTGACAAATGCCCTTTGAGCTAACAACTCCCAAGATATGCTGTTTCCAATCTCTAATTGAAAAATTTACATTTATTGTTGATAAAGCCCAGGTGTTAGACACAGTTATTTTTGTAGGAAGAAACAATATCTAATCTTTCTTGACACATAAACTGAATGTATTCCACATAGATTCCAACCTACTGAGCACTTAAAATATTTACTCTAGCAGTGTTATTTCAATGAGTAGTCCATCTTTTTATACCATAATACATTAGATTTTTCATACTTTTAAAGTGTTATTTGTATGTTTTACTTGTTCTGGAATATTTGTCGCCCATATTTTTCTTCCTATTGTGTCACTCTCTTTCATACAATAACATGATAAAATTGTTTTGAAAAGTTTTCATTCCATGTTAATTTATCATTCAGTGACCATGCATATACTAATTCATATATGAAGTTGCCCAAGGTGGAGGTTGGTACAGATGAAGCAGCGTGAGATAGAGTCATGTTCACACCCTTTTACACACAAAGGCACATAATGCTGTTCACTTTGCACTTGGAGATGATGCCAAGATATTTCAGTAACTGGTGGTAAAGATTCTTATTCGTTTCTTCTTCCTGTACTGAAGGGTAATACTAAAAATGTGGCCCACACAGGATTTACTCAAGGTGGGAGATTCCAATACTGCTCAGAAGCAGCCACAGTTTCTAACACTAATCAGTACATCTTGGAGATTTTAAACATATATCAGTGCTAGGAAAAGGAAGTGTTTTCTACGTTGCCCTGACTTGTAGATAAATGTCTTTGTACAACACAGGATGGAGAGATAGCCAAGGAGCAATAGATTCGGGATAACACAAGGCTTTGTTAGATCTGTCTTCTTCCCTATCATCAGTTCCAATGTTTATTCCCCTCAATTGTTTAAGGTTTCTAATACATTGGTGTCATTTAGAATTCATGTAGCTTGTCTCAAATTGAAAGTATCATTGGTTAGTAAAAGAATTCTGGTTAATTGCCAAGTTATATTTATGGATACAAAACTAATGCTAAGTTTGAGACATCAAAGTATAATTACATAGTTATAGAGGTAAAGTTAGAGGAAATATCCAATTACTTGGGAACATCTCACTCCAAATGTGATCTGAATATCTGTCTGCATATGGCTAAAATGTGTCTCCTAGTTCTGCGTACACAGCTTTTCCTATGACCATACACTTACATGCACCTTTCTCTACCAATCTCAGGCCCTAGTACCTGCAAGCTCCACCTCTGCCCCATGAATTTGCCTGTGCCGCTCTTCATATCCATGGAATTGCATAATTTTGGTCTGGTGTATTTGACTTATTTCATCAAATATATTTTCCGTTCATTCTGATTGTAGTATGTAACGGCACTCTGTTCCTTTTCTACAGCTGGACAACAAATATGTGGAAGAATACATCAAATTTATTTACTATTCAGTGGAAAGAAATCTAAACTGTTTTCATTTTCTCACTATATGAATAACGTATTTTGAACATATAAGTTTATGTATGAATATATATTTTCAGCTCATTGCAGTATCCATGGAAGAATAGAATTGGTGCATCATGGCTAATTATGTGTAAGTTTTATTGTTCTTTGGAGAATATAATTTTGCTTTTCCACCAAGATTCAGGAAGGTTCCAATATTTTCACAAATTTAACAAGCATTTTCTATTTCCTCTTTTTTTTTTTAAAGAAATTGCAACCATTAGATGTGAACTGTTAACACATTATAATTTGGATCAACAACTTTCTAATGATTGATGATGCTGAGAACCTTATCATGATCTAGTTATATATTTTCTTTGGGGAAAAGCCACTTCAAATAGTTCACTCATGTTTATAATGTTTAAGTTCATTAGAAGATTTTATTTTATCTAACAGTTTTATACTTTAAAAAAGTATTAAAATGTATAGTTCTTATTAAAAAAATCCAACCATGCGTATAGTAGTACCTACTATAATGCATCAGTATAATACACTTAAAACTAACTTTGATATATTAAGTGGGTTTAGTATAAACTTAAACCTACAATTATTCATTTTTTTTAAGTTTCCTGACATGTCTTTTGTCTCTTCTAAGATCTAAAATACAATTTACTCTTTTTGTTATTGTCAGTTCCTCTTGGATATGAACTTTTCTCAGATATATTTTTAGTGTCTATGTGTGCATGTGTGTGTCTGTGTGTGTGCTTGTGTGTGTGTGTGTGTATGTGTGTGTATACTTGCTGTTTTGTGTAGGAACACTGGATTTCTCAATAGCAAGATGCCATTTTCTTGGAATTTGACAATTTCCCAAGGGTTTGACTTGGATAAGGTGCTTTAGAGGGGAAGATCAAGGAGATAAATCGTATTTGCTGTGAACCTTATCTAGCTACTGGGCATGGGAACAGCCCAAAGCCTCCTGGGAAGACTTCTCTATTCAGACTCTGTTTCTCCATTTCCATGCTGTTATCTTTAAGAGTAAACAATGAAGACCGAGCCACAATCCCCTCCTTGAGAGTTTGGTTGGCCCCTGTAACAAATGTTCTCATTTTCTCTTTGTTCACTACTTTGGAATGTTGGGCAGAAGTTCTCTTTTCTTGTGATTTTCGTAGTTTTGTGTCCTCTTAACACCGACTTCACAGATGAAATAGAAATTATTTCCTCTAATGCTTATTAGAGTCTTTATATTTTTTTAAAAAGTTTTTGATATTAATACTTTAAATGTATGCATACAGGGAGATTCATGCTAGTGAGTGCAGGTGCCCATGGAGGTCAGAGATGCCTGATATCCCTAAAGCTGGAGTCAGAGACAGTTTTGAGCCATGCAATCTGGGTGCTGGACCCTGGCTTTATGGAGAATGGGAATTTGACTCAGGTCTCTGCATGAGGACTATACACTTAACCACTTTGCCATCCTTCCAGCTCATTAAAGGAGTCTGTGAAGGGTTGTTCTTCAATTTTCTTAAATGTTTAACAGAAATTATTAGCAAGCTCAACAAGTCCAGAACTTTGCCGTGTGGGAGACTTTAAAATAATGAATTCAACTTTCATATCTATTTTAAAGACATCCAGAATTTTTATTTCTTCCTATATCCCCTGTGATAACTTTGTGTATTCATTGAAATTTGTCCATTTGATGGGTATCATCTGGTTTTTTGTCATACAGTTGTTCATGGTGGGCCCTTAGAATTCTCTTTATCTCCCCAAAGTCACTTATAATTCCCCCCTTAATTCTCAGCTGTGTAATTTGACTAGATCTAGTTTTTGATTCATAAATAATTCAGGGAGCATGGTGAAGCATGCTTTTAATCCTGGTACTTAGAAACAGAGATAGGAAGATCTCTGGTTTGAAGCCACCATTGTGCATATCAGGAGTCCTAAGCCAGCTTGGGTTACACAGTGAGACTCTGTCTAAACAAAATAAACATGTATCTTCTTATTTTTTAGAACATCAGCAACCTTGTTGACAAACATATTTAAATGTCAGAACACAGTTGTTGGATTTTAATATATTTTTAATTCTCTAGGTTAATTATGCTCTCGTTTAAAGGATCATTTCCGACTTTTTGCATGCTTCTCACTTGTTTATATTTTCCTGATTTATCAAGGTAGAAAACTCAGGTGTGTGCTTGAACCATCGTTTGACATTGGTGCTTACGGTTCAAGTTCTCATTTGCTTACTGCAATTGCGGGACTCTATGTTCACCCATCACAAGTGGTTTCTGATTTCAATTGTGGGAATAATAAGCACTGCAATAAACATTTTTAGAAAAACTGGATGTCCCCAAGCAGATGAATAAAGCTAGACTCTTATTTCACACAAATCAACCCAAAACGAATTAAGGAACCAAGCATATGTTATGACATCTTTAAATCATGGTGATTATTTAAGAATAATTTAACTAATTTTCATACATAAATGTATTTTAGAAACTTTTCTCTTATCGACTCTTCATTTTAATTCAATATGATTAGAAAATATATTTCTGTTTTTCAACGTATGATTTCAGTCTTCTAAAATTCATTGACAATTGCTTTGCCTACCCTGTAAATTCCATATATGTGTGGAATGATTGTGTTTCTTAGATTCGGCTGGCATGTCTTGCTGTTTAAGTCTCTTAAATCCTTGGTTGCCTGTCTAGTAGTTCCACACATTATTGAAAGCAAAGGACCTACGACTAGAGAGGAACTCTCTAAGGAAAGGAATAAGTAGCAACAGTCTTCAAGGCTGAGATCTGAACCTTGCCTATTTGTGACTTAGTATTCATTCTCCCTAACAACACCAGCAGATGCCTCTGACTCCCTGACAGTGCAGTTTTCCAAGTTGCAATAAGGTAGAGCTGGCCAGCAGCTTCGGTCATCCACATGGAATCTGCTGGAGACAGGACTGGGTGTTCCTGACAGAAACCAAACCTGTCCCTGTTACAGTCATCCTTCAGTCCCCTCTGGGTCACTGAAGTAATACTTCCAAGCCACAGATCCAGGGTTACAATAGAGGAAGCTGAACTTTGAGCCAAGGGCCAGTACATTGTTGGTGTGGGACAATCTACTTGGCTGCATGCCTTGTATCTGCATCTTTCTGTGTGTCCTTGCACTTGAACACAATAATCCCATGACTCTATTTCTGTCTGAAAAGTTAGAGCTGGCCGTGTGTAGGGCAAGTTGAGTAAGTTCTTGTTTCTTCCCTGACCCTGACATAGCCCTAACACCCAATCTGACCTTCATTCATGGAAGCTGTCATTGTGTCCTTTTTGAAAATTAATTACTCAAATTCAGCTGGATACCATTCAATATTTTGTTGCCTAAATTCTATATGTGGAAGTTCCTTAGAACAACTTGTACATACTAGAGAAATTAGTGTGAAAGACAAAATATGTTGATAACATATAAACATTAAATATGAGAAAATTTCTATGATCCTCATTGTTAAAATCTGCCTCATTTGTAACTGATGTCTTTCAGGTTTTTATTCTTGTGTGTATCTTCTACTAATCTTTCCATGTTTCTCTTCTTTTTAGTAATAATAACAGCTAGCTAGCTTTCTCTGTGTAGTGAGGTGGTCCAAACCTTCATTCTTCAAGAGTTCAATTTGAATACACACATTTTTTTTTCATTTAACTGTTGGACATAGTCTGCCCTTCGTTGTGTAGCAGTAATGAAATTTTCCTTCAGTCATTAGAGTCATTCCCTACAGGCAGCACAGTGACCTCATCCTCATCCTCTTGCTCTGTTCTCAGGCATAGGATCACATGTCCTGGTGGCAGTCTTATTTTACAGTTTGATGAACCATTACTGTATGTCTGTAACACCATTGGTCCCTGGGAAAGAGGGCTCCTGAACTGTGAGTTCAGTTCCCCGGGCCTTCATCAACACTTCATTTCTAGACTCAGTATTCTGGTTTTGAGAGAGAATGAATGATGTAGTGATCTCTAAACACACACACACACACACACACACACACACACACACACACACACACGATCCATCTATTGCATCCTCTTAAACATCATGTTCTTTGGATACTGTTTCAGTCATGATGTAACTGAGTCTCAGGTAAGCTGTCTCTTGTCTAACTAGGCTTTGGCATCCAAGTGATGGGACTCAATGACACTGGGTAATCAAGTGAGACCCACTGCTGTGCTCATGTCTGTGAAGGAAGCTCCAGAACCCAAGTATTTTTGTGCAGAACATAGACCACAGAGATGGATTCTGAGTCCATGAATGGAGATGGCAAGGCAAAACAGCACCTAGAGTATGTCTATTCTGACAATAGGAATTGCATCACTAGATGCATGTACATTATTTTATGAATACGGAGATAAGTATTTTACTTTTATCTTTTAACAGTGTGTATGTGTATGGCAAATATGACCAGCTCTTAGCTAATCTTCATTTTGTACTAGCTCTGTAGTTTAGAATTTGGGACTGTATAGTTTTATAAAGTCATGCTGACACTTAGATGAAAAATATACAAAATATTCTGTAGTCTTAAAAAAACAACAGACAACATCAAGGTCAATTTATAAAAATGAGTTAATGTAGCCTATACAAAACCAGCCTTTTTCTTTGAAACTAATTATCTAAATAAACCCAGTAATGAGGTAGAAAAATATTGGACTTATTTCATTAATCTGCATCTTTATAACTCATGTAAAACTGGGACATTACTTATATTGAATAAAGGGTCCATTAAGTCTGAGGCATATTAACTGCTAGTCCAGGGAAGAAAGGAAACACATACCTCTTCGATGAAATGGGTTCTTCCTTGATTCTGTCAGTGAACTCTAAGAGCACAGTGAGCTGCGGACATGGGAAGGGGGTCTGAGCTTACAGCAGAGTGCAAGGATGTTTGAATCCAAATAGCCACTTGCAGAGCCACCAAAGGTACATTGTCTTATTTCATGGAGTCTGGAGGCAGGACATCCTTTGGGTACAAGTTAGAGAATACTAGGCCAACAATAATTTTGGAAGGTAGAACCATCCAAGCCCTGTATGGGAAGTAATGCAGTTGTGGTGGTTTGTATATGCTTTGCCTAGGTAGTGACATGATTAGGAGGTGTGGCCTTGTTGGAGTAGGACTGTCACTGTGGGTGTGGGCTTAAGACCCTCACCCTAGCTGCCTGGAAGTCAGTCTTGCACTAGCAGCTTTCAGATGGAGATGTAGAACTCTCAGGTCTGACTGCACCATGCCTGACTGGATGCTGCCATGCTCCCACCTTGATGATAATAAACTGAACTTCTGAACCTGTAAGCTAGCCCCAACTAAATGTTGTCCTTTATAAGACTTGTCTTGGTCATAGAGTCTGTTCACAGCAGTAAAAACCCTAAGACAGAAGTTGGTACCAGGGACTGGGATATTGCTGTGATAGTCCTGACCATGCTTTTGTTTGGAAGAATGTGGACTTGGGGACTTTGGATTTGGAAAACCATGGAATGTTTTAAGTGGGGCTTAATGAGATATCCTAGTAGGAATATGGAAGACTTTGTTACTGTGAGTAATTTGAACCGTGCAGACCTGGCCCGAGAAGAATTTCAGTATGTGGCATAGAGACTGTTTTTGTAGTATTTTGGTGAAGAATGTGGCTGCTTTTTTCCCTTGTCTGAAGAGTTTACTTGAGGCTAAGGTAAAGAGATTTATATTAATTGTATTGACAAAAGAAGTCTCACAAAAAGCCCAGCAGAGACTTTGTTCTCTGGTTAAGTCTCATGAAGAGCATTTTGAACAAGCATAGCAAGCTTAGAAAGGAAAAATATAAAACATATGGTTCGAGTATTAAAGGGACACTAGGACGTGAAATGCAGCCGAATCCTGTGTTCTAGGAGATAGCAGATTAAGGGAGTGGGACTTTGGGGCAATATTCTACTCTGCTAAATTTAGATCCAGGCATGGTGCTATTCACCTTTAATCCCAGGAGACAGGCATGCAGATCTCTGAGTTCAAGGTCAATCTACCAAGCAGGATCCAGGACAGCCAAGCTTAAGCAGTGTAGAAGTTGGAAAATAGAAATCTAGCGATAATGTAATAGAACAAGGGGGCCATGTTCCAGTTCCTGCAAGCCGCAGAACTCGGCAGCTTCAGTCATGTGGTTCTGGCTTTAGAGTGAAAAATAGAAGGGACTACTGAGACAATTGATGCCAGTTAGCTGGGGCTAGGAAATTAGTGGTGATTAAGAAGAAACCAGTATCACTGAGGTGAAAACTTCTAGGAAGTGTTTTCTGAAAGCACAAAAAAGCTATGTTCCAGAAACAGGCAAGGTTGAACCTTGGCTGCAGCTGCACTTGGTAATGAGGTGCTACTAGTTTTGAAGGCGTGAAAGCATCATGAAGAGCAGCTGAGGCTTGACACTGTGAGAGGCCATGGAAGGTCATTGGTAAAGGCGCAACCTCAGTTGCAGTTGACGACCCAAGACTGAAGGGGTTATGCAAAGGATTTGAGGCTTGGCTCCAGAAAGAGAGCTACGAGAGGCTATTGGTGAAGCTTAGTTGCAGAGAAAGACCCCAGTGTTGGAGATGCAAGTAACATGGGATGACCACCAAGAACAGCAGCAGCAGTGGAGTGGATCAACCTGAGCTTAGAGTGCTACAGAGGGCAGAGCTGGAGAAGTGATGCCAGCCCTTTGGAGGAGCTCAGAAGCTCATGTGTGCATCTCAGACACTGAAACAAGAAACTGTAACACTGAACTAGCCTTTGAGACCCCAAGATTTTGAAATGGCAGAGCCATAGGATATCTACTGAGGAATGCTGCTAACAGGGAGTGGAAACAGCCCAGGAAAACAACTTTGCTTCAGTAAACAAAGATGAAAAAGGAGTTGGAGATCTGAAGACTGCTTTGACAGCAGTCGTAGAGATGCAGAATTTGGAGTTTGCCCAGCTGGTTTCCTGTCTTGATTTGAGGATTACAGTAAAGTGATTGGTTGAATCTCAGAAAAGACTTTGAACTTTGGAATTTTAAAATTGTTGAGACTGCTATAGACTATACATACATACATAGTGTTTGAGCACACATATGGGGGCCAGAGAATCAAACGTAATGGTTTGTAAATGTTTTACCTAGGTAGTGACACTATTAAGAGGTATGACCTTTTTGGAGTAGGTGTGTCATTGTGAGCATGGGCTTTAAGACCCTCATCCTAGCTGCCTGGGAGTCAGTCTTCCACTAGTATCCTTTAGAACAAGATGTAGAACTCTCAGCTCTGCCTGCACCATGCCCGCCTGGATGCTACCATGTTCCCACCTTGATGATAACAGACTAAATCTCTGAACCTATAAGCCAGCCCCAATTTAATATTGTCCTTTATAAGATTTGCCTTGGTCATGGTGTTTGTTTACAGCAGTCAAACCCTAAGTAAGACAGCAACACTAGTTAAAACTCTGATACAAGGGCGGAGAAGCCCATAGAAGTGGAGACAAAATAAAACCCAAAAGATATTCTCAGCAAAGAGACTTCGTTTTTTAAAATTTCAAGTTAAAATATAATTATATTTCTTTCTTTCCATTTTCTCCTTCCAACATTTTCCATATATGCCCTTTCTCTCTCTCAAATTTTTGTCCTCTGACCTATTTTTCTTTAATTATAACACACACACACACACACACACACACACACACACACACAGAGTTGCATGCATGCATGCATATATAATATTATATATATGTCTGTATATACAAATGTATAAAATTTATTTTTATAGGATAAAGTGACTTGATAAAGGACTGCCCTCTCTGATGAGAAGGTATTCAGAAGGGAGATGTTTGGTATCCCTGGAGTTCATGGATGAACCCTAGATTTGTGTATAGGAAAGTCCCAAACACTGAAAATCCATCCTCTTCTGGGAGTGAACCTTGGCTACCTTTTCAAGGAGGTCTTATCATATTTGATTTACTTACCCTCCTTGTGGTTGGCTTAGAAACTACATCTCTAACGGTCATGCCACTATTGCACTCAGCAGGTGTGGATTGCACAAGACTTCCCAACATACACACATGCACATATGTACATGCAGAACATGAGTGGGTTAGAGGCACTAGGAACAAGCAGTGAACTTCAGGAGGGGGAGGAAGACAAGAGAAGATAACAGTGTATAATCACAATACATCAAATACATTATAAAATCATAAAAATAAAGAGTAGTAATTGTTAAAAGCAGAAGAAAGGAAGTGTAGCTCCACACTCCACACTTGCTGGGTGTTTGGCGTTGTAAAGAGCAGATGAATCTTTGTGGCGCATCCTTGAATCTGTGGCACAAAGACCATGGATTTTTCCTTCAGTCTCAATGAGAAAACATAGGGTTTCTCTGAGGTAACTAATTTAATCGACCACCATTATTTTGCCCCTTTTTTAAGTTGATGTTTAATTGGGTGTTTATGGTATTTTTCTTCACCTTGGGTTAAGAGGATAGTTAAAGCGCTGAAGGACAGAAGATTGTACTTCTGTCTGCTATGACTAATGCTGTTGTTTTGTTGTTGGTTGAGCTACCACATTTTTCAAGCAATTAGCTTGACTCAAACCCTCCAGTTCAAATGCTGGGCATTCTCTGAGTATGTCACTCATCCTGTCTGGAGTCAAAGGTGTGCACTGCACCTTCATTCAGAGTTCACAATACTTAGACCTGCGGCGCTGAACACTTATCTCTATAGCTACTAGAAGACAATGAGGCTTTTAGAAAATGAGACTGTACATAAGAAGTAGGTCGTCCAAGTTAACAGTGACGTCATGATTATCTTCCACAGAATTCCTTCCAGCTTTCACATCAGTAGTGTCTAATTCCAAAGTGGAAAGGAAGCACAAAGGACATGATAAGTGCACAGAAGGATAAAGGTGGGTTCGAGAATATACCTGTGAATTTCCTAGCCTGGGGCACCATAAGAACACATCACAGACAGAGTATTTAATAACGGTGATATATTTTCACAGTCTGGCATTTGAAGTCCAATGTCAAGGTGCTGGCATGGTTGGTCCCTCATGAGGGATATTTTTCCTTTCTTACAGACTCATGTTCTGCCTATATTTTCCACATAATGGTAAAAGTGGTCTCTGGTGTCTCCTTTTGGATTTGTTTTGTATAAGGATAACAATTCCATTAAGACTTGATCTTGTAACCTTTATAATCTGAATTATTTCCCAATGACTTAGCTCTAAATACCATCACTCTAGGGACTAGGGTTTCAATATATGGATTTTTGAAGGACAGAGTTCAGTTTGCAATATCTGGGCTTTCTTATTATGGGATTCGTTAATCACACATCACTCTGCCTGACTGGCCTGAAGTGTGCCAAATACAGAACACCAGATATGTGAAGTCCCAGAGCAAGCACTTTGTGACATAAGCAGGAAATATAAAAGTAAAGCAGTCCCAGAATGTGGTCAGTGGTTTTTCAGGGACACAGCATGATGAAGTTCTAGAAAAGTGTCAAGAGATTCATCCAAAGATGAGGCTGGAGGTGCTGTGCTCATTGAAGTAGAATCCACTGGGTTGGGCTAGAGACACTGGACCTGTTCTGAATCTGACTTGCTTGAAGATCCTATGAAACCCAAGCAGTTGTGACGGGCTCTTCAGTAAGTGCAACAGTAAAGGAGACTTTAGCTGCTGCTGCTAAAAAGAGCAGGTTTGAACAGCAAAGTAACATCCTGGCATGCTTTCATGGTGCACCGTATTTGGAACTAGGTAGAGAGCCATATTGTTTTGCATGGTCATACTATCTGAGATGGTGCTCCTGGTTGTCAGGTAGCCTCCTATATTCAGTGACTGGGAACCCAAGCTACTTCATTTATTTATTTATTTATTTATTTATTTATTTATGTCCAGCTTCTTTATTTTGCCTCCATCATTTTGAATTCTATGGTTTCCTAGGTTCTGTACTTGCTGACACAAAGTGGGAAAAGGCAAATTGTGAAAGACGTTTGCTCAGACGTTTTTTGGAGGTTTTAGACACCATATAGTCTCTCATTCTAGTGATTTAAATGTAGTTATAGGGCCACATCTTCTGCAGAAAAGAAAAAAAAAGCTGGGAATTAGAACATAGAAATTCTATTTTTTCACCACATACCTCAGGACTCTACAGTTGGAATCTATGAAATAAATATAAGTATCATTAGTAGAAGAGTCCAGGTTGAGGTGGATATGTGAGAATATAACACCCATCAGAAGTTGTAGATATAGGAAACTTAGCAGAGAGAAAACAGCATGCACAAACTTCTGTATTCTGATAGTTTAAAAACAAGTAATGGGGTAGAAGGTCTAGCTTGGGTCAAGCAGTTCATGTGCCAGCTCAGACAGGTAAGTTTAGCTATCAACCCTCATCAAAGAAACTTCTTTTCGAAGCAGACAGAGTCTATTAGAGATATCCTCAAGTGTTCAGAATGCAGAGAATTTAGCGACTGTGGAATGCCCAATATCAATCAGTACATTCAAAACACAACCCTTACATGTAAGGCTTAGGGAACAGGTCAGAAGAGGACCAGGCTGTCTGCTATAAGATAGTGTCTTCTAAATATGACAAGGAAACAATGACGCTCTGCACTCATGAAAATCTAAACAAGCCCCAGTGGCACTTAAGGCTTCCTGTTCCTGGACTGGGGCACTGTTTTCCCAGCTGTAAAAGCCACTAAAATGAGTCCTTATGATTTGGGAAAATCTTGTATAACATGCTTAATAAAGGATCCACATAAAAAATACATTTAAACATTTCACTTACAGACTTAGGCAGAACTTAATTGATCCCTAGTTAATAAATATTGGCATTGTTTTACTGTATTTTCTCTACATTCTCACACACACATACACACACACACACACACACACACACACACACACACACACGTACAAAGATTTTGCTTTTTGCTCCTTTATTGTGAGAATAATTTTATCCCAAACGTAATTCTTCATAGAAGTTGATTTTTGGATAACCAAAGCTAACTATTTTGCATGTTTTGAATTTCTGATTGGACTCTTAAAAACAGCTTTAGAAGTCTTGTGTGTCATTTTCAAACAGTAACCTGCTTTCTATAGTAGAGACAATTCTTAAACCATCAAAGACCCATGCGTATTTCCTAGTTTTCCAAAGGGCAACTATTCTGATTCCTACGTTTTTGTAGATGCAATTACATGGTTGACTTTGATCCAATTGGATAAAGACAAGTGATAATTATGCTGCTGTTAGACCTGATCTAACAGCCACAGAAAGATCCTCCGCTGTGTCTCTTCTTGGTAACTGGGAGGTCTTCAGGATGCCTTAAGAGCCAGGTTTTTATATTGACCGTGTTTCCAGTTGCATCAGACCTTAGTGCAATTAACCAGAACAAGAAATAGCTATCTGGTGCTTTGTCACCAAGATCCCAGGTCTGCTTTCCCATGGCCACTATGATTGTTCTTGCAACCAACAATTCTTGCTCACAATCTTAATCCTTTCCTTGTCGGAAAGCTTCGAAGTATATACAGATAGGATACCAATATCATATACCAGCTAAGCAATCTATCTTCATTGTAGCCGTTAAATGTTACAAGAACACTAGGATCTGCCCACTTGGTTAAAAGTTCTTCATCACCTTGCTGTGGAGAACAAAGAAACTCACCTGCACAGACAGAGCCTGGCAGGGGTTCAGATTCCAGACTCCCTTAATTTGCTGGTGCTTTGCATCTTTCCTTTGAATGTAGCATCAAACAAAGGTGAGAGATTGATGGACATAGGTTCTCAGAAAGGGAACCAGCCTTCAAGTGGTTCCGTGATCCATAGCGGTCCTGCCAATTAGAAATGTGCCAGAACACACAGCCTCCTTGTGGGAAGCCTGTGCTACCTGGTGTCCTCTGCCGCGAGATGTTGTGTAGCTGACATAAATGAAGAAGGACACAGCATGTGCCAGGGCACACCGCTGGAAAGTTCAGCAGGAGGTCACCCTGCCTTTCAGCTCCAGAGTTGAGGTCTGGGGGGTGGGGACTTTCACTGATGGGAAATGGCTTTATTCCTTTCTCATTAAAGAGGCTTCTTCCTGATCCCTCAAAGGCCTCTGTAGTTAAACAAAGTTGGCTAGCTCCTTGCCTCTACAGGTCTTAAAAATCTATTTTAAAAGAAGAAACAATATAGCATTTTCACAGCCAATATTGCTTTTGCTCTCTGGCAGTGTTTTCAGCAAAAACAAATCATGCCACACCTTGCCTGCTTCTCTTTTATTAAGAGAAACATGTAGCGAGAAGCCCACTACTATTTTATGTTTAAATTTTTCTTTAGGATTGTGTTGTTTTCAAAAGGAGTTGGGCTTACAAGTTATCCTGTTCTCATGGCATTCCCTGCTCATACAGTACAAGGATTCCTGTCGCTGCTTAAATAAAGGGTGTCCAGTAGTTGTGTGAGATATAGGATTTAAATGGGTAATAAAATCATTAGAGTATAGGCTATATGTAAGAGTGGAGCTAGAAATGTGGTTGTGTAATTCTTCCATAGCCATTGCTTCACCTGAAAAGTTAAATGTAGAGTCCTGTGTTTCATGGCATGATTGGCACACATTATTAGTGTTACTGCAATGGAACTATTCCTCAGTTAAATATAGAGATTTCACTTGAGTTCCATATAGCAGGCAGCAATTACTTGTTTATTGGCCAAACCAATGTGAAGGTGACATCCACATGATGGCAGTGCACTTGTCACTGTATCTGAAGAGGATACAGATGTACAATGTACTTGTACACTGTAATGTAGAGGGTGTGCTTGTCTCTAATGTGATAGCTTTCAGAGGAAAACACTGTGGTGCTGAAGGCAGTTTTATCTATCCCCTTACATATGAGAGTGCATGAAAGTTTCAGTCACTGTGTGATGACGTGTAAGGTGAGGGTGAGCTCACAATGCTAGTACTTGGAGTTAGGCTAAACATGACTTGGGGGCTGTATCCATTTAAGGAAGGTCAAGTACAAAGTGTGTTTCCTTTTGCTTATACTTTTGAGTTCAACCATGAAAAATCAGGATTTTCTTACTGTTATTTCCTCTATGTATGTAAGAAGTAGATGCCATGAGTGTCAGACATTGTGTCACTGTGACAGAATAACCCACAAACAAATTACAGGGAGATGTCAGCTCTACCATGTCAGGAGCATGGTGAAAAGTACTTTAAATCATCCCTCAAGTTCATTTCTGTTGCCGTCATTAAATATCACAACCAAAACACCTTTAGAAAGGAAGAGTTCCTTCGGGTGTTCTGTCCAGATGTAGACTACTTCATGTCAGGGAAAGCATGGCATGTGTCAGGAACAATGAGTTAGCTGATCATGTTCCCATCCATATATAAGGAGCAGAGGGACTACAGAGTATGAAGGCTACAAATCCTCAAGCCCACCCACAGTGACATACCTTTACTAGCAAGCTTCTACATCCTAAATGTTCTACAGTAAAACCAACAGAGGACAAGTGCTCAAATTCAAATATATCTGCCTATGAGGGATACTTTTTTAATCAAATCTCTACAACTATGGAATACAGATCCAGGGGGATTACAAGGATGATCCAGGGTGTTTATAGCCCCATAGATTTATCCATGTGACTTACTTCCTCTAAGAACCCCACTTTCTACTTACACCAATTTCCAGTAGCATCATGATCACTATGAACACATTGTAGGGTTTATTCAGTCATTAGGTCACAGGCCTTCCTGATGTGTTTACTTCTTACACACACCTTCAGAGATATATTGTTCTAGTCTTAAGCCAATCAAGTTGACCCCAAAGTCATCCTTCACACTGTCCTGGCATGCATATGCCATACATAAAGGAATGATGAAGGACCATATGTTTTTAACAAATTCATACCTCAATAATATGTATGGGCTATTTTAATCTGAGTATAATGTTTTTATGCTTGCAAGGAAATTATTTCGATGATGTTAATGACTGAAGTCATGGACTTGTACGTGCTAAATCAGCACTGTACCACTAAACTACATCACTAAATATTGGGAAATTTTAAAAAGTTAATTGATATTCTAAAATGATCCCTGCTTGAGTCAAGATTGGTGCTCTCAGATTCATTGCCATAGGACTGTAAGTAAAACTGAGGCAGGTGAACATCTCTAGACTGATGGAAAGAAACCTAGAATCAGAGCCACACAGTCTTCAGTGATGGCAAACCTGGTCTGAGTCTTCAAGAGAGCATGATCATAGGTAACTAACAGTTGACTGCTCAGGGGAATGGCCAACATTCATGAGTCAACCTGGAATGGAAGCCCAGGGTCCGTTACTCAACCATACGTTCATATGGAGAGAGAATACTTTCTCTAACTTAATGGCCTTCAGAGGAAAAACACTAAGTACTTCCAGTACCCAGAAGCCAAGAACGAATATGGAAGGCTGAAGTTGGAACCAGCAAGCAGGCAAGAGACTATTGCCAGACTCTGCTTCCTCCCCAGGCAGATCTCTCCCCTTCATTCTTGGTCATCTTGTATATAATACCCAAAGTCAATTTAACAAGCCAGCTCTACCCTGCTCTCTTCTCCTTCTCTCTCTTAAATGGTTTTATCCTTTCATATTTTTTCTCTATTCTTTTCTTTCTCTCTTTCCTTTTGATTGATTTTTCTCCACAGAATGCAGACTGGCCTGATTTGGAGTTTCTCCATGTCCCAGCCTGCTGAGAGCTGGAACCATTTGTAGGTTACCTGACTACATTTCTCTAGTCTGTCCTTTTATGCTGCTGTTAACTGGGGTATCATTTTCTTCTTCCTTATTCCTATTTTCCCACTTTCTATATACTTTTCTCTCCCCACTTTTTTTTTCTACTCTTTCTCTTTCCCATCTCAGCAACAAGAACTAATGATATTTTAGTTCACAGTGTACTATCAATGCCGAATTGCTTCCCCGTGTGATTGGAGTTTAAGGGGTGACTTTATTTGACTGTTACTATATTTTCACAGCATTTAGCAAAAATCCTTTATTTAGCATTTTACTCTTAGGATATTAGGGAGGAGTTGAGTTTTTGTGCTGGGAGCAGGTGGGCCAAGAATGTAAATCCTTTGATAGCCAGTCTAGTAGAGAAAATGAGACCTCAGCCCTATGACAATATAGTCTCTCTTGCTTCCCTACAATGTCAAGGAGAGTTCTCTGATCATGAGTAGTTATGGTTCTAAATGCCTCTTGTCTTTGAGTGATTCTTTCTTTCTCTAGGTTTGGGGAATTTTCTGATGTAGTTTCACTGAACAGATTCTCTATGTCTCTAAATTTATCTCAGCCTGTCTTTCTTCCCTGCAAATTCTTAGGTTTGCTCTTTTGATAATATCTATTTTGACAGCATTTCAAGTGCTTCTGGACACTGTGGTTAGTCTCACTTATGTTTTCCCTTATCAGTGTTTGAATGTAGTGTTTCATCTGTCCTGTCAGGCATCTGTGGATATTCTTCCTTTTGTTTGCATAAATCGATTGGAGATTAATTTGACTGTGTTTTTATTTGATTCATTGAGTTTTTTCTTTCCAAAATTTTTGTGTATACATACATACATACATACACACACACACACACACACACACACATATACATTTTATCAAAATCTCAGTTTTCTTGCACAATGTTTTTTATTCCATGTTCCTTACTTTCATCTCAGTCAGTTTGCTGGCTTCTATCCACATGTTGATAACTTTTCTCTCTAGGTCTTTATTGAATTTACCCACTTGTTTGTATCTTCTTTTAGGTCATTTAAGGAGATTTTTGTTTGTTTGTTTTGTTTTGTTTTGTTTTTTAAATCTAGAAACTTCTGATATCTTCAGGCGCTTAATCTAGTTCAGGATCTTTGATTTTAGCAGGTAAGGAGTTATGATGACCTTGGAGAAGTCATGTGGCCTGAACTTTTTTGTGTTTCTTTTATTTCTTGTTGTGATTTGTGCCTCTATTGGTTTTGTTATTTCTTCTATATCAGAAATATACTTCTTATCAAGCACCTTGTCTTGAAGGGTCAATACTCAGTATCGTTCACGGCAGAGAAAGATACTACTATTTTAGCAACAGTATCAAAGCATAAAAGAAATAGAAATTTTTTAACAACAATTACAGTCCAAGGATACATCACCTATGACTATTGGCAAACTACTTTAGAGAGCCTGTAAAGTTTGTAATGATACAGTATAAGTTTAGAAATACTAAATGAATGAAATAAAAGGTGGGGAGAGATACAGCAAAAGCAAGGTTAAGTGAAATGGAAAAAAAGGAGAAGTGGAAACAAGTGTTACAAAGTAGAAGAGAAAAAGACTAAAAGACTAAAAGAACTGGGTTTCTGTCTGTGCCAGGAGCAGATCCTGTTCGACAGCTCCATACCCAAATACCCCAGGGACAGAACTGGTTTCCCAGGAGTACTAAAACAAAGGTTTACAGAAGGGACAAGCCACAATCAGAGACAGCAGGACCAGTTAACACCAGAGATAACCAGATAGCAAAAGACAAGCTCAAGAACATAAACAACAGAAACTAAGGCTACTTGGCATCATCAGAACCCAGTTCTTCCACCATAGTGAGCCATGGATACCCCAACACACCAGAAAAGCAAGTCTCTGATTTAAAATCACATCTCATGATGATGATAGAGGACTTTAAGAAGGACATAAATAACTCCCTTAAAGAAATACAGGAGCATACAGGCAGACAATTAGAAGCCTTTAAAAAGGAAACACAAAAATCTTCTAAAGAATTATAGGAAAACACAACCAAACAGGTGAAGGAATTGAACAAAACCATCCGGATCTAAAAATGGAAATAGAAACAATAAAGAAATCACAAAGGGAGACAACCTTAGAGACAGAAAACCTAGGAATGAGATCAGGAGTCATAGAAAGAGATGCACATAAACATACAAGAGGCTTACAGAACTCCAAAAAGATTGGACCAGAAAATAAATTCCACCCATCAAATAATAGTCAAAATACCAAATACACAAAACAAAGAAAGAATATTAAAGCAATAAGGGAAAAAGGTCAAGTAACATATAAAGGCAGACCTATCAGAATTACACCAGACTTCTCACCAGAGACTATGAAATCTAGAAGATCCTGGGCAGATGTCATACAGACCCTAAAAGAACATAAATGCCAGTCCAGGCTACTATATCCAGAAAAACTCTCAACTACCATAGAGGGAGAAACCAAGATATTCCATGACAAAACCACATTTGCACAATATCTTTCCACAAATCCAGCCCCACAAAGGATAATAGATGGAAAACGCCAACACAAGGAGGGAAACTACACCCTAGAAAAAGCAAGAAAGTAATCTTCCAACAAACCCAAAAGAAGATAGCCATGCAAACATCAAAAATAACATCAAAAATAACAGGAAGGAACAATCACCTTTCCTTAATATCTCTTAACATCAATGAACTCAGTTCCCCAATAAAAAGACATAGACTAAGAGACTGAATACATAAACTGGACCCAGCATTTTGCTGCTTACAGAAAATGCACCTCAGTGTCAAAGACATAAACTACCTCAGAGTAAAGGGCTGGAAAACAATTTTCCAAGCAAATGGTCCCAGGAAACAAGCTGGAGTAGCCATTCTAATATCAAATAAAATCAACTTTCAACCAAAAGTTATCAAAAACAATAAAGAAGGACACTTCATACTTACCAAAGGAAAATCTACCAAGAACTCTCAATTCTGAACATCTATGCTCCAAAGGCAAGGGCACTCACATTCATAAAAGAAACTTTACTAAAGCTCAAAGCACACATTTCACCTCACATAATAATAGTGGAAGACTTCAACACCCCACTCTCATCAATGGGCAGATTATGGAAACACAAACTAAACAAAGACACATTGAAACTAACAGAAGTTATGGACCAAATGGCTTTAACAGATATCTATAGAACATTTCATTCTAAAACAAAAGAATATACCTTCTTCTCAGCCCCTCATGGTACCTCCTCCAAAACTGACCATATAATCGGTCACAAAACAGGCCTCAACAGTTACAACATGATTGAAATAATCCCAGGCCTCCTATCAGATCACCACAGACTAAGGCTGGTCTTCATTAGCAAAAACAACAAGAAGTCCACAAACACATGGAAGCTGAACAATGCTCTACTCAATAACAACTTGGTCAAGGAAGAAATAAAGAAAGAAATTAAAGACTTTTTAGAATTTAATTAAAATGAAGGTACAACATACCCAAACTTATGGGACACAATGAAAGTATTGCTAAGAGAAAAACTCAGCTCTGAGTGTCTCCAAAAAGAAGCTGGAGAGAGCATACATTGGCAGCTTAACAGCACACCTGAAAGCTCTAGATCAAAAAGAAGCAAATACACCCACAAGGAGTAGACAGCAGGAAATAATCAAACTCAGGGCTGAAATCAACCAAGTAGAAACAAAAGGAACTATAGAAAGAATCAGAGAGAACCTTCATTACAGGAGGCTGTTCTGAAATTATTTTAATGCACAGAAATTCAAAAGAACCTGAATCTTCAGGCCAGGCCTAATGATTTTAGAGTATGTTCTACGTTTCTGATTCTCAGATTCGAATACCTAGACTTCCTTGCCTACCTAGGTTGGCTACCATACCTAGGTTGGCTCTGTTAGCCAATGTTACCTGAATGTTACCTGGGTGATGATTTTCAGATTCTAGGTCTGTTGTACACATGCACATACAATCAACCAATCCCTATTAGAACAAGATTTGTGATTGTAGAGATGGCTCAGAGTTTAAGAGCACTGGCTACTCTTCTAAAACACCCAGGTTTGATTTTTGACACCCATATGATGACTGCCAGCCATCTGTAATTCTAGTTCCAAGGGGTTTGACATCCTTTCCTGGCCTCCTTGAGCACAAGGTACACAAGTGGTGCATAGGCATACATGCAGACAAAATACCCATGCCCATACAATAAAAATAAAATCAGAATAATAATAATAATAATAATAATAATAATGAAGAAGACTGGAAGAACCACAGGAAAAATCAAGCCAAAATTCCCCAATATGGAAAAGACAAAATTATTAATAAACATAGTAAAAATAAAATATGACTTCTTCAAATAATAATGTAAAGTCAAAATAGTACTAGGGATGAGGACACAGCTCTGTTAACTAAGGGCTTGACTTGCAAGCCTAAGAGTTTAGTGTGATCCCCAAAGCCCATGTTTAAAAGTAATCTAGTATTAAAATACCAATAAAAGGAAAGGCCATCCTTAGAGATCACTGGTCAGACCCATTGTTATATTTAAAAAACAGCAAAGTTAGAAGTATTAATTAGAAAAGAAAAGGAAGCAATACATTATATGTATTTAAAAAGATGAGGCATTGAGAAAGCTCCCTCTGGGTCTTAGAAGATCAGAGCCTACTTGGTGAGTTCCAAGCTAGAGAGAAATCTAGTCTCAAAAGAGATCTGTGGATGGCACCTGAGCAGTTTCCATGTGCAAGTACAAGCACATACACACTCATGCATCGACAAACACATGCACAACTCATATATGCACACATATGCACATGTGCACACATATATGTACACATGTGCATGTACATGCAAGCACATGCATTCATGAATGCACACACATGCATAATATGCACATATACACACATGCATGCACACATCTATGCACAAAACACACATGCACACACACATACATGCACAACTCACATGCACACATTATTGCACATACCCATGTACAATACACACATGCATACAGATGCATACTTACACATACACACGTATACATACATAAACCACAAAATTCTACTAAATAAAGATATGGCTAGAAAAAGCAAAGCTAGGAAAGAAAAAAAAGGAAAATACAGGAAGAGACAAAAATACTGTTTAAAAGAGGGAAGTAAAGGGAATGGGTTGATTGGGGAGCAGGGGGAGGGAAGAGGGCTTATGGGACTTTCATGGAGGGGGGATCCAGGAAAGGGGAAATCATTTGAAATGTAAATAAAGAGTATATCTAATAAAAAAAGAGGGAAGTAAAAATGCAAACAAAATTGGATGAATACATGAAAGGGAATAACAAAACCACAAACAATTTTAAAAAACATAGAAAAGTTAAAAGTACCACTAAAAGTGCAGTTTTAAAAGAAGAGGAAGGGATACATTATACAGTATTTAAAAAGATAGGTGCTGAGAATGCTCCCTCTGGGTCTTAGGAGATCAGAGCACACCAGGTCTGTGCAGAAAGGGGAAGGAGTGTGTGCTTCATGCTCTTACTGAATCTGTCTTGGGCACATGTCTGATGTCGGCCAATCCTGTCTCCACCATTGTAGATTTCCCCTTCCTGTGCTAATATTGAGTTCCTCAGTTTATTTCAGCCTCCTACGGTTCTTCAGATTGTACCATCGCAGAGTAACTGACGCTTTAGCTGAGTGTTAGCTGAGAAATGTGTTGGGAAACAGCCACTTCTCTGAGAGCCCTACAAGTACAAGTCCTATTCTTCACATTTTCAGCAGTGCTAGAGGGACATAGCTGTACTATCATGTTTGCCTCTGGAATTTGGTGGTTCTGGGGGTCTACAGACATGAAGGACAATAGGTGACTTCAGACTCTAATCCACCCACTGGACTCAGAGACAGCTATCAAACTCCAGTTATCTCGTAATGGGATTCCCAACTGCCTATGCAGGCGAGTTCTTTTCCCTATACAGGTTTGGAGTTCATGTCCTAGCCTGAGCTGAGCCTACCTGCCACATGCACTCTTTAACAAGTCTTCTCAGATCTTCCTTCATGCTCTTCACTAATTCATCCCTTTGGTCTTTGGAAAATCAACTGTTTTTTTCCCCCAACCCAGAGAACTTGGCAGCCAAGACCATGTCAAGCTTTCTTCTCTGTGCATCTTTTATTTTTTTCTGGTCTTTCCCAGCACCTTTCACTTCCTACTTTTTCTCTTTAGGATATAATTTATATAGTCTATAATTTATTATGATTATCTCCTTTATTGGTTCACATGGAGACAGCCTCTCATCCTTTCGTGTGATGGAGCTGGAGTTTGACTTCTAGGTATGAATTTCTCCTTGCAACTTATGCCATTCGTCATATCATGCTTCCTTACCTTCCTCCAGTGACTGGAGATAGTTATTTGGGAAGGTCAAAGTGAGCTTCATTTTAAGAAAAGAAGGCACTTGGAATGAAGCAGAGGTAAAAAGTATGAACTCCACATTTAATTAAATGTGAAAACCTGCCCTTTTGCCAATTCATGGTTTATAGGCAGAATCTGGGATATTTCAAGCTGAATTGTGTTAAGTTTATAATCTTTACCTTCTCCCATATCTTTAAAACCCTTGTTCAACATTCCATGGGATTTTTAAACTCAAATTCTTAACTTAGATAAATGGTTTTATGTGTTTTTGAGAAAAAATCTGGGGAAGCAATTGGATGACCTTTCTAATTCCTTCCTAGTGTTTATTTTTGCTAGACTGACATCAGAAAATTCTCTGGAAAAATGAGCTTTTCATAGAATGTCACACTATAATCATCCATTTCACCTGGTATCTGAACTTGGGTGTTTTCTTAAAATTTTATATGGTTGTAATTTTCCCTCCTTTGATGCTGAAAACTTGTTTTATATAATGTGTGTTATATATAGGATGTCCCCTGAGGAAGAATATACACCTGGTGGGAAAAAGGGAAACAAGAAAGAAGAGAAGATTACAATGGATCACAGGTTCATGCCAGCTGTATTTTTCAGAATTTCTTACCCATTTCTGCTTCATTTGTGTGAGATTTCCAGGCAATCTGTAGCATAAACCAATCCATATTTCACTTCATGTGCCTAAGGGAATTTTGACAGATACATTCTACAATGAGCACTTAAATACCAGCTCTTTGAAGATTTTCTCTCCATCCAAGAACTATGAAAATATCTAACCTACACAACTGTCAGCCAAAGGCCTTTTCTCTGCCCCGTTCATGCTCTCTGCAGTATTTATAACAATGATTAGTCTTTGTGAAACTGCATCTCAAACTGCAAAGGCCACAATGCCCACTCTTCTGCAAAGTAGAATCCTGTTGCTTTTGTTTCAATTTAACACCATTGGGGTAGATTGTTTGGCTCTGGGTACTCTTCTTGAGCTGACAATGGGCTTGTTTTCAGGCATCACTAGCTTTTCCTACAGGTAATACTCATGGGAGGAAATACAGAGACAAAATGTAGAGCAGAGACTGAAGGAAAGGCCATCCAGAGACTGCCCTACCTGGGGATCCATCTCACATACAAACACCAAACCCAGATACTATTGCAGATACCAAGAAGTGCTTGCTGACAGGAGTCTGATATCTCCTGAGAGGCTCTCCTAGGGCCTGAAAAATACAGAGGCAGATGTTCACAGCCAACCATTGGACTGAACACAGGGTCACCAATAGAGGAGTTAGAGAAAGGACTGAAGGAGCTGAAGGCATTTACAATCTCATAGTTAGAACAACAATATCAACCAACCAAACCCCCAGAGTTCCCAGAGACTTAAACCTCCAACCAAACAGTACACATGGAGAGACCCATGGCTCCAGCCACATATGTAGCAGAGGGTGGCCTTGTTGGGTATCAATGGGATGAGAGCCCTTTGGTTCTGTGAAGGCTCAATGCTCCAGTGTAGGGGAATGCCAGGACAGGGAAGTGGGAGTGGGTGGATGGGCGGGTGGATGGGGGAGCACCCTTATAGAAGCAGGGGGGGGGGATGGGTAGGAGGCTTCTGGAGGAGAAACTGGGAAAGGGGATAACATTTGAAATGTAAATAAATAAAATATTCAATTAAGAAAATAAGGGAATAAAAGACTTACTGAAGCTGATTTCAAAAACAGAGACACAAGAGAGCATACAACAAACATCTCATTGCTCTCTCTGTCCTACACTATACTTTCCATAACTATAGCCAAACTGCCAGGGTACAGCACCTCCATCCTTCTGAAGACCTACTTATTGAGATAGGGAACAATTATGACTGCTATCGAGTAGTGCTCCTTCAGTGAAAAAGCTTCCTTGTTAGGCAGGAAGCACAAGCTGGGCTGTCATCAGTGTGCTCTGTAGAGGAATTTTAACCCAGTAACATGGCTGCTCTGGCAAGGAATCACATCCAAAGACCTAGGTCTGTGGGATGCAGCTGGAATGACACACCTTTAATCCCTCTGGCTGGAACACAGACACACTCTTAGTACACACCTTTAATCTCCTTCAAGACTTTATGAGATAGGGTCCAGGAATAGAACTCTACACACACCCTCCCATTACCAAGCCAAAAATCTCACTCACACTCCACCATCAAGAGATTCTAGCTTACTCATGCTAGACTTCTAAATGCTAACTCTGTATCCAGGCTCAAAAAGCCAGAAACCTAGGTTGGAACCAAACAAACTGATAAAAATAAAATAATATAAAGTAAAAAAAAGATCATATATTTTACATATATTTATTTTAAATATATTATTTATATTATATATCTTATATCTTATAAATGTATAAATCTATTCTATTTATAAACATAAATATGTATTTGTCTATAAATATATTTTATTATTACATATACTTATATATTATATGTATTTATATTATATATTATATTACCTTATATTATATATAAAATTATTTTTATGTATAATACACACACATATGTATTTGCTATGAAGAGACAGCATGACCACCACAACATTTAGAAAATATAAAGAAAACATTTAATTGGGGCTGGCTTACAGTTTCCATTATTATCATTGTGGGAAGTATGGAGGCACACATTTTGCTGGAGGAGCAGAGCGTTCTACATCTTGATCCACAGAGAGCAGAAGGAGACTGTGTTCCATACCGGGCATGGCTTGAGAACAGGAGACCTGAAGGTTCACCCCCACAGTGACAAACTTCTTCAAACAGTCCACATCATCTTCAACAAGGCCACACCTCCTAATAGTGCCACTTTCTAAGGGCCAAGAATTCAAACACAAGAATCTATGGCAGGGGAGGGGAGTACCTATTCAAAATACCACAGCTATACTCATAGATAGGTGTCTCGTCTAGTCATCATCAGACCAGGTTTCTCCGAAAGAGTAGATACACAGACACACAGGCAAACATGAGTCAGAGATCTCAAGTGAGAGTCTCAATCAGGTCTTCCCCTTGGAACTTGGGGCATCCTTTGGAAGAGGGGCATGAGGAACTGAGAACACTGTACGACTGTTAGGGTTCTGTCTAAGCTCCACCCCACAATTACCTGGCAACAGCCAGGTATGCCCCTCCCCACAGTTACCTGGCAACAGTCAGGTAGGCCTAGCCCAGTATAAAAGGGACTGCTCAGCCCCTCCTCTCTCTCTTATTCCTCCTGCTCTTGCTCTCCTCTCTCTTACTCCTCTCTGCCCCTCTTGGGTTCTCCTCCCCTCCCCACCTCTCTCCACGTGGTCATGGCCTACTTCTACTTCTCTACCTCTCTACTCTCTCTGCCTTTCTCTGTCTCCACTACCCCATTAACTCTCATTCTCTGTCCTAAATAAACTCTACTCTATACCATGTCTGTGTGTGTCTGATACCTCTGGGGAAGAGATGCCTTAGTATGGGCCCACTTGGGCACCTCCTTCCCCCACACCGCCTAATACCAGCTTCTCTCTAAACCTCCTTCTCTTTTTATGATCATAACATTGGCGAGACAGTCAGGAGGATCATAAGGGCACCGTGTGAGGATCACCAACGACCACGAACTGTGGACTCAATTAAGCCAGGCTTATGGCGGCTCATAGAGACTGAAGTAAGCATCGGAAAGCCTGCATTGATCTCCTTAGTTTCTCCATATGTTTTATGGGTGTTGGTTTTTGGTTTTTGAGGAACTCCTGACAGTGAGAGGAAAGATCTCTCTGTCTCTCTTGCCTGTTCTTGGTACCACTTTCCTACTACTGGGTTACCTTGCCCATCCTTGATTTGAGGATTTGTGCCTGGTTTTGTTGCATCTTGTGCAGTATTCTGTTAATGTCCCTGAAAAACCTGATGTTTTCTGAGGGGAGAGATGGGTCTCAGGGAGAGAAGTAGTTCAGAGAAGTAGGAGGAATAGCTGTGGTTGAGATATATCATATTAGAGAAGAATAAATAAATTAAAAAACAAAATAACAACTGCAAAACACTGCAGAAACTATTTCCCTAAAGAACATAAAAAGTTTAAAAACCCTCAACTAAATTCCCAATTAGATCACACTGTATAACTGATTTGCTTTCTTTCCTATGACAAAAGGTTAGATTAACTTGTGCAAGTAATGCATGTAATTAAACCACATTGACAGAGAAAAACAGAGAATTCACACAGTTGTCTCAATAGTTGAAGACAAGGCAGTTGTGAAATTTCAAAATATCTGTATAATAAATCCCTAGGAAAGCATCAATAGATGGAGAATCTATTACACCATAATAAAGTCTATGCATAACAACGCAATCTTCAGTAAAAGGAGCTAAAATTAAAGACATGTCCTTTAAAATATGACATGAGGTAAGGGTTCCCTAGCTATAATACAATGCAAGAATTGGTATAAAAACTTCGAGAATAGAAAATAGCAAAAGGGTAAAAATAGGAAAGGAAGACATTAAACTATCCATGTTTGAAGATGACATGACCCTACAACTAAAAGTTTCCCTAAAACCACAGCAAAATCTCATGAATTTAATTTCAGTAAAACAGCAGCTCAATGAGATCTAGACGTCTGTGAGAGGCAAGCCTCTGCTCATTCATTTACCAGGCTTATCTTAAAATGTTGCTCACCCTGAAGAATTAATATGATATCACTGTTTTATGTGCTATAAAGAAACAAAAAGTCATTGAAAAACAAAGTCATTGATGTCAGAATCATACAGATCACGCAACATGGGAGATGCTACAAGATATTGGAGATTCCAGTTGTAGGAGGGAAGGAAGTCCAAGATCTACTAAGGAAAGCTTCAAGCAACTAGGGGAACATGCCTATGAGAGAAGCTATGTGTCTTTCAGGTCAAATTAGAAGGGGGGAGATCATGAATGTCACCATCCATGTGTCATGAGGAGCTTTTAATGGCACTGCCATGCCCTTCAAAGTTGTGGTGTTTCTCCAGGATAAATTCTATGGAAATCAGAAATGCTTATTGAACAGTAAATAACTCACTACATTTTTTCTCATGTGTATGGCTGCCCTCCACTATCAATTCTTTTGTGCTGGTAAGGTCTGAATGATTGCAAAGGTGTCACTAGATACCTCACACATACAGGCTTCTATTCAGAATAAATATTTTTTATATCTTTTGATATATTTTTAGGATCTGTAGAAGTATAAGCCTTTTATGAACATTTTAATATGGGTACTATTTTTCTGCAGTTTTGACTATGTTGTGTTGATAAATATAGGAAAGTTTATGTAATGGTTTGAATATACTTGGCCTAAAGAGTGGCACTATTAGGGGGTGTGGCCTTCTTGGAGTAGGTGTGGCCTTGTTGAAGAAAGTGTGTCACTGTGGATGTGGGCTTTAAGACCCTCATCCTAGCTGCCTGATAGCCAGTCTTCTCCTAGGGGCCTTCAGATGAAGTTCTAGAACTCTTGGCAATTCCTATACCGTGCCTGCCTGGATGCTGCCTTGATGATAATGAACTGAACCTCTGAATCTGTAAGCCAACCCTAATTAAATATTATCCTATAAGAGTTGCCTTGGTCATGTTGAGTGTTCACAGAAGTAAAACCCTAACTAAAACAACTTATTAAAAGTGTGCAACATTTCTCACTTGTGACATTTCAGATTCATATGAATTATGAGGGGTTTTAGAAATTCTTAGTAAGTTCAAAAGACCTTGTCATATTTTACACACTTGTGTGGTTTCTCTCACAGTTAAATTATTTGATGTTGCTTAAGACTGGTAATAGCTTGTGGCTCATTCTTCACACTTGTAATATTTCTCTCCAGTATAAACTATCTGTTATTTAGAATACGCTGTGAAACACCGAATGTCTTTTCCACATTCTTTATCTTTCTAGGGTTTCTCCTCATCATGTATTCTTTCATGATCCCTAAAGATTTTTAGGATTGTTGAGCAATTTGCTACATTTTTTACACTTACATGGGTTCTCCACATTGTGAGTTAATGTGTGCTGATATAGGTATGATTTTGTAGAGAAGGCTTTTCCACATTCCTCACATTTGTAGGCTTTCTCTCAAGAATGTGAATCAAGTGAGGAGAAAGAGTACAGGAAGTTCTAAAGGCTTTACCACATACTTCACTATTGTAGATTTTCTTCTGTATATCTTCTCTTGTGTTCTGAAAGTAATGATGGAAAATGGAAGACATTTCCACATACTTCACACTTGTGTGGTTTTTCAGCTGTATGAATTTTCGTATGTTTATAAAATATTGATTTCTATTGGAAGGCCTTGCCACATAGATCACATTTATATGGTTTCTCTCCTGTGTGAAGTCTCTTGTGTACAGAAAGTAGTGACGGAGCATGGAAGGCCTTACCACATACTTCACACGTGTAGGGATCCTCTCCAGTATGAATTGTCTTGTGTTTAGAAAGTAATGTTGGCGCATGGAAGGCCTTGCTACATATTTCACATTTGTAAGGTTTTTCTCCTCTACGAGTTCTCTCGTGTTCAGAAAACAACGATGGAAAATGGAGTACTTGCCACATTCTTTACACTTGTAGGGCTTTGCTCTTAAATGAATTCTCTGGTGACTTCTAAAGTTTTTTTTTTCTCACCACTCAAAGGCTTTGCCACATTCTTTGCAAGTATAGCATTCTTGTCCTGGTGAGTAAAGGTTGAAAAATGAATGAAGCAGAGCAAAATTCTTTATATTTACAATGCTTATTTTTATAAGCAAATATTTATTCATACTTGCATTTGTCTGTATAAACGATAAGTTACATTAAAATTTCTATACCAGTATTCAATGAAGCCAAATTTGTAACCCACAAGAGGTGAAAATCGTGTAACCTTTCACCTAAGTAAGAAGACCATGAGAACATAGAATATGGAAACAAAGGAATATTAAAGTGAAACATATAACGAAGGATAGCATCAACAACTTAGAAAACTCATAATAGCATTATGCAAATGCAAATCAGACCATTAAAAACACAGGGAGTTTATGACTAGATAAACACAAAGGGTAAAAGTAGTCTAACTTGGAAAACAAATGCATTTATATGTGTATGTGTGTATGTGTATGTATGTATGTATGTATATATGTATATATGTATGTTTTAGTTTTGGATGTTATGAAAGTTAGGCTACATAAAAAGAAGTCTGTCCATAATATCATTCAATAATAAATTTCAAGGATTTAACATGAGAAGTTTTATGCATATCTTATGAAGAAAATAAAAACCCAAGTTAAAGATCCCTTAGAAACAAGAGAGCTTTCATGGTCATGGGAAACCCAAGATAACCTCATGGTGCAGGAAAACAGAGCTTATTAGGTACAATGAATCCTAAAAACAGACAGAGGTCCTTCTTTGACAGAAAAAAGACAGAAAATAAGATCATTAAAAATGATTATATACACCAGAATATCATGTCTCGATGGCTCTATGTTGGATCTATCTTTGAATCTCCCACTGTGGTCTCTGCCGCCCTCGCTCCTACACAGCATGGTGGTGGCTGCTGTCTCTTCGCATCTGAAGGCTTTAATCTCTGTTCCAGAAAAGTGACCAGGTATGGCTTTGAGGAAGCAAAACTTGTTTGTGGAAAAATGAAACAACATTCTTAGTGTGTTCTCCTGGGAAGTAACATGTCCTCTCCTGGATTGTGTGCTCAAGGATGAGAAGATACAGTAAGATTGTGTAGAGGACTAGTTCTCATGTGTTCTCAGATGGGCACGTCAGAAGCTTTAGGAAGAACTCAGCATTTGTAGGTCCCGAGCTTCGTATTCCTCAGACACATGGAAAACTTTTAAAACTGATGTGTGTGACAGTCACATGGAAAACTTTTAAAACTGATGTGCGTGACAGTCTCTTTATGGTGTACTGTTTACCTTCTGATATGAAGGATACATTTAAGGGGTGGGAGATATGAACACAATAGGAAAAAAAGTCTAAGGTATATGAATAACTTTAATTTTTTTAAAAAAAGTAGCCCTATAAACCTCAGGGTTGGAAGCACAAGCTCCCATGCGATACTGTACAAAGGGGGCAATTTTCATGCTAACAATTAATTAAGAACTCATCGTAGAAGCTATCATCACCCAGGGACACAAGGTTGCTAGAATTCTCCAGTATCACATCTCTATACAATTTCCACTGAGCAGGACCTAGGCATTCCCACTCCTCTGCAGAGAAATAAATGGCCACATCCCAGAATGACAGCATACCCTGAAATACAGAAAAACAGTGAGTACCACATGCTATGATAATTACAACCATCAATAATAACCGAAATACCAAGAGACATCATGTGCTTCTGCATATAAATCTAAAGTTGACCCTAAGCGAAAGCAGAGCTGGGGGCCCTTCTGACACAGGTAAGTAATATCCCCAAAGTACTCCTCATGTGGAGTGGGGGGGAGTACTCCTCATGTGGAGTGGGGGAGAGTACTCCTCATGTGGAGGGGGGGAGTACTCCTCATGTGTGTGTGTGGGGGGGTAACACAGGCCTCTTCTCTAAGGAAAGGGAATGTCAGGGGGTCCTAGAAAGTCCTATGAATATTGTACTTTTAGGAACCATAAAATGGAAAATAAGGAAGCATACCAAATAGTATGTTGGTGCTGGAAAGATGGCTCCGCAGTTAAGAGCACTGGCTGCTCTTCCAAAGGTCCTGGAGTTGATTTCTAGAAGCCACATGTCTGCTCACAAGTGTCTGTAACTCCAGTTAGAGAGGATCAGACAGTGTCTTAGACATGTGTGCCACCAAGTACACGCACGTTGCGGTCAGACTCCCGACATTTGAATAACCCTTGCTACTGAGTTGGGGAAACTGCCTTCCCGCTTCCCCTGCCTTGTCACTCTGCTGGTCATGAAGGCCATGAGTCCCCGCAGGGATGCTGTTTGGTGGCGTCAGAGAGAGAATGGAGTGTCCATCTGACCTCATGAGGAAACTGAGAAGAAATAGTGGGGCATTAATTAGGGAGGTGGAAGAACATAAATATGGATTTGAAAGAGTGTCCTTGAACTCACCACCAGAATTATTTTAACTCAAAAGCAGAAAATGATGCCAACCTGTGCTTTTTTGGGTTCAGTCCTTTCTCCTTACGATGCCCATCAAAATCAGTACAATAATGTTTGTGCCTTCTTTGCATGGCCTCTGAGGTGCACACAACCATCCCCAGGAACTGAATGCCATCACCCAACAAAAGCCCCTTTAGATTTTTCCTAGAATGACTTATGAAACATGACAAGGTTACTGCCTGAGTCTGTTAAAATCAGTGAGTCCTTCATTCATGCCATCACTTATGGCAACATTAGGATGAAATAAAAAGAGGCTTCGAGTAAAAGGGCAGGACTGCACACCATAGGAGACTGGACTCCTCCCTGAGGAAGAGGAAGGAATCCCACCTTGACAGTTTACTGCCTGGATGGTGGTGATTCCACCTGTGGAGGACAGTGGTAGATGTTGGGGTATGCTGCATGACTTTGTGTCTTTGCCCCTCCTTACCTACCTAAGGCATTCTATGACTGGCTTTAATAAGATGCTGATAGACAGTTAGCTGGGCAGGAAGTGGAAGGTAGACATCCTAGGAGGGAGAAAGGGACTCTAGGAAGAAGAAGGAGGAAGGCTTTTTGGCCAGGAGATATTAGAGGAGACAGACATGACTATGGGTCTGAAAGCTATAGGTAGCCACGTGACTGGATGGGGCTAGGTGGTCAAGTTAACTTAGATGGGTTAGTTGATAATGTGCCCAGCTGAGGCCGAAACTTTGTAATATTAAAAGGGATCTGTGTGATTATTTGGGGAATTACCTGGTTAAGGTATACCTGCCACCGTATTAATTTCCAGCATTAATACATACAGAATGTATTTTTTTTTTTAACGAAGGGCACCCAACTAATGGCAATTAGAACCCAAGCTTACAGACTAAGAAGGCCCGCATGAGAGGAGTGGGTGGGGGTTGGGGGGGTGGTCGTGGGGGGAGAGTAAGGGTAGCCAGATAAGAGGCCTGGTCTATTTTAAAAAAGAACTAAAGCAGACTAAAGCCTGTATGCTCAAAAGCTGCTGACTTCTCTCAAGCACAGTCCTTTAAAAAGCATATTACAGAGAGCTAGGCCTGAAGCCTCAGCCCAAAGCTTCAAAGAAATACAACAGGTTGGAAAAGCCTGGCCCCGAGGCCAGCAGAAGGTTGAACCCGGAGCCCTGAGCTATCTGAAAGGCTATGGCAGGCCTAGCAACTGCACAAGGTACAAAATAAAATCCCACGGTGTCTGAACTGGTAAGGTATTAAGTTTAAAACTGGTAAATTTAAGTTCTTAAAGAGAGAGTCAGAGATTAAAGGCGAAAGTATTTTCCGTGTTCAAAGGTGGAAAACACTGCAGCCGAAGGCGCTTAGATCTTTTATAGTTTCGTTTTAGTTATTGCCCTCATGGAGTTGGTTACTAAATGTTCGGTAGTGATCACAATTTTCTGTGCCCTCTCTAAGAAAGTTCAGAATAAAAAAGAGAGGTAAGGAGAGGAGGACTGAGGAACGGAATACTAAATATCAAGCAGTAAAAAGAGAGGAAGGAAAAGGCTCTTCCCAATAGGAAAAGGGACATTGATGGCAGCTGGAACTCAGAGCTCCGTGGCTGTGAGATGTTTCTCTGCTCTTTCTGCTAAGGGCCCGTCAGTACAACACAGCAAGACCTGACTTCCTAGGACTAATAGACAAGGCTTCGCTGCTACTGCGGGAGAAAACACCGCTGGCCCCCCAAACTTAGAATTTTCTTATTTCCTTGCTTGGTTTTTTGTTTGAACGTTTTGTTGTTGTTGTTGTTGTTGTTTTGTTTTGTTTTCTGTCATTATGTGTAGTTCAAATGTGTTGTTTTCTGAATTCAAGAGTTACGATGACTGGGAACTGAGATGGAATATTTGAGGAGGGTGGTGGTAGTGGTGGTGGTGATGACAGTGCACGCTTTTAGTCCCAACATACAGGACACGGAGACAGGCAGATTTCTGTAAACTCTAAACCAGTTTGGTCTACACAATAAAGTCAGGGCAGGACCCCCTGCTGATAAGATACAGCGATTGCAAACCATCTAAAACTCAAAATGTCACCTTTTCCCCTTAAAGGCAATATGTAACTTTTTCTTAGAAATAAATATCATGTCCTTAATGATCTAAAAGATAAATAAATATTAAGTTTATATAAAGAGAAAAGGGGGTATAGGTATATTTATCCACATAAGGTATGTTTATGATTTCAACTTGAAAGATAATGCAAATTCTGTTGCCTAAAAACATTTTGTCCTAGGAAAGAGATATTCTGTTAGTCAGTGTAGGACCCCAAGTTAGGGCTGGAGTAATTTTCTGCTTTTTTCTCTTCAGAAGAAGGGAAGCATCCAACTAAAGAATCCAGAGATCACTGGACAAGAGAAACACCTGGAGAATAATACTATTAAGCTTATTAACTATATTGCATGTTTGTTATCAGCTTGGCAATACAGAATTCAAATTGTTAGAGTCCGTCGGAAGACCCCCACTCAATAAGACCACAGAGACCGGAATCGCTGCAATCTGCAAGAGGTTTAACCCCCAGCACGCAGGCTAGAGGAGACCCCCAGTTTACCTGGCATATACTTTTTATTTATTTTTTTTATTTTCTGTTTTTTTTTTATTTACATTCCAAATCATTTCCCCTTTCCCGTTTCCTCCCTCCCCGAAAGTCCCATAAGCCTCCTTCCCTCCCTCTTTTCTCCATTCAACCCCCTCTCGTTTCTCTGTCCTGGCGTTCCCCTACATCCAGTCTTTCCAGAACCAGGGGTCTCTCCTTCCATCTTCTTAGAAATCTATTGATATGCGAATTGTGTCTAGGGTATTCCGAGATTCTGGGTTAATATCCCCTTATCAGTGACTGCATACCATGTGTGTTCTTTTGTGATTGGGTTACCTCACTAAGGATGATATTTTCAAGTTCTGACCATTTGCCTAGGAATTTCGTGAATTCATTGTTTTTAATTGCAGAGTAGTATTCCATTGTGTAGATATACCACATCTTCTGAATCCATTCCTCTGTTGAGGGACATCTGGGTTCTTTCCAGCTTCTGGCTATTATAAATAAGGCTGCTATGAACATAGTGGAGCATGTGTCCTTATTGCATGCAGGTAAAGCCTCTGGGTATATGCCCAGGAGTGGTATAGCCGGATCCTCTGGGAGTGTCATGCCCAGTTTTCTGAGGAACTGCCAGACTGCTTTCCAGAGTGGTTGTACCAGCTTGCAATTCCACCAGCAGTGGAGGAATGTTCCTCTTTCTCCACATCCTCGCCAACAACTGCTGTCTCCTGTGTTTTTGATCTTAGCCATTCCGACTGGTGTGAGATGGAATCTCAGGGTTGTTTTGATTTGTATTTCCCTAATAACTAAGGATGATGAACATCTATTTAGGTGTTTCTCAGCCATTAGATATTCTTCAGGTGAGAACTCTTTGTTTAGCTCTGTACCCCATTTTTTAATAGGGTTACTTGCCTCTCTGGAGTTTAACTTCTTGAGTTCTTTGTATATATTGGGTATTAGCCCTCTGTCGGATGTAAGGTTGGTAAAGATCATTTCCCAGTTAGTTGGTTGCCGCTTTGTCTTTTTGACAGTGTCTTTTGCCTTGCACAAACGTTGTAATTTAATGAGGTCCCATTTGTCTATTCTTGATCTTAGAGCATGAGCTATTGGAGTTCTATTCAGGAAATTCTCCCCTGTGCCCATATGTTCAAGGTTCTTCCCTAGTTTCCTTTCTATTAGTTTCAGTGTGTCTGGTTTTATGTGGAGGTGCTTGATCCACTTGGAATTGAGCTTAGTGCAAGGCAATAAGAATGGGTCAATTTGCATTCTTCTGCATGTTGACCTCCAGTTGAGCCAGCACCATTTGTTGAAAAGGCTATCTTTTTTCCAATGGATGGTTTTAGCTCCTTTGTCAAAGATCAAGGGACCGTAGGAGTGTGGATTCATTTCTGGGTCTTCAATTCTGTTCCATTGATCTACATGTCTGTTACTGTACCAATACCATGCAGTTTTTAACACTATTGCTCTGTAGTACAGCTTGAGGTCTGGGATACTGATTCCCCCAGAGGTTCTTTTACTCTTGAGAATAGTTTTAGCTATTCTGGGTTTTCTGTTATTCCAGATGAATTTTTGAATTGCTCTTTCTAACTCTATGAAGAATTGAGTTGGGATTTTGATGGGGATTGCATTGAATCTGTATATTACTTTTGGTAAGATGCTCATTTTTACTATATTAATCGTGCCAATCCATGAGCATGGCAGATTTTTCCATCTTCTGAGGTCTTCTTCAATTTCTTTCTTCAGAGACTTGAAGTTCTTGTCATACAGATCTTTCACTTGTTTGGTTAGATTCACGCCAAGATACTTTATATGGTTTGTGGCTATCATGAAGGATATCATTTCTCTTACTTCTTTCTCAGCCTGCTTATCCTTTGAGTATAGGAAGGCTACTGACTTGCTTGAGTTGATTTTATATCCGGCCACTTTGCTGAAGTCTTTTATCAGCTGTAGGAGTTCTCTGGTGGAGTTCTTTGGGTCGCTTCAGTATACTATCATATCGTCTGCAAATAGTGATAGTTTGACTTCTTCCTTTCCAATTTGTATCCCTTTGACCTCCTTTTGTTGTCTAATTGCTCTAGCTAGAACTTCAAGTACTATATTGAAAAGATATGGAGAGAGAGGGCAGCCTTGTCTAGTCCCTGATTTTAGTGGGATTGCTTCAAGTTTCTCTCCATTGAGATTGATGTTGGCTACCGGTTTGCTATAAATTGCTTTTACTATGTTTAGATATGGGCCTCGAATTTCTGATCTTTCCAAGACCTTTAACATGAAAGGATGCTGAATTTTGTCAACTGCTTTCTCAGCATCTAATGAAATGACCATGTGGTTTTTTTCTTTGAGATTTCTTATGTAGTGGATTACATTGATGGACTTCCTTATATTGAATCATCCCTGCATCCCTGGGATGAAGCCGACCTGATGGTGGTGAATGATTGTTTTGATGTGTTCTTGGATTCGGTTGGCAAGAATTTTATTGAGTATTTTTGCATCGATATTCATAAGAGAGATTGGCCTGAAATTCTCTTTGTCGGATCTTTGTGTGATTTTGGTATTAGCGTAATTTTGGCTTCATAGAAGGAGTTGAGTAGTGTTCCTTCTGTTTCTATTTTGTGGAATAGTTTGAAGAGTATTGGTGTTAGGTCTTCTTTGAAGATCTGATAGAATTCTGCACTAAAACCATCTGGACCTGTGCTTTTTTTGGTTGGAAGACTTCCAATGACCACTTCTATTTCTTCAGGGGTTATAGGACGGTTTAGATGGTCTATTTGATCCTGATTTAATTTTGGTATTTGATATCTGTCTAGGAAATTGTCCATTTCCTCCAGATTTTCTAGTTGTGTTGAATACAGGTTTTTGTAGTAGGATCTGATGATTTTTTGAATTTCCTCAGTTTCTGTTGTCATCTCTCCCTTTTCGTTTCTGATTTTATTAATTTGGATACTGTCTCTGTGCCCTCTGGTTAGTCTGGCTAAGGGCTTATCTATCTTGTTGATTTTCTCAAAGAACCAACTCCTCGTTTTGTTGATTCTTTGTATGGTTTTATTTGTTTCTACTTGATTGATTTCAGCCCTGAGTTTGATGATTTCCTGCCTTCTACTCCTCTTTGGTGTATTTGCTTCTTTTTGTTCCAGGGCTTTCAGGTGTGCCATTAAGCTGCTAGTGTATGCTGTCTCCCGTTTCTTTTTGGCGGCACTCAGGGCTATGAATTTTCCTCTTAGCACTGCTTTCATTGTGTCCCATAAATTAGGGTATGTTGTGCCTTCATTTTCATTAACTTTCAAAAAGTCTTTGATTTCTTTCTTTATTTCCACCTTGACCAAGTTATCATTGAGTAGAGCATTGTTCAGCCTCCATGTGTACGTGGGTTTTCTTTTGTTTTTGTTGCCATTGAAGACCACCCTTAGTCCATAGTGATCTGATAGGAGGCATGGGATTAGTTCTATCTTCTTATATCTGTTGAGGTCTGATTTGTGACCAGTTATATGGTCGATTTTGGAGAAGGTACCATGAGGTGCTGAGAAGAAGGTGTATTCTTTAGCTCTAGGATGAAATGTTCTATATATATCTGTTAGTTCCATTTGGTCCAAGGCTTCCATTAGATTCACTGTGTCCCTGTTTAGTTTCTGCTTTCCTGAACGATCCATTTCAGAGAGCTGGGTGTTGAAGTCACCCACTATTATTGTGTGAGGTGCGATGTGTGCTTTGAGCTGTAGTAAAGTTTCTTTACCAATGAGGGTGCTCTTGCATTTGGAGCATAGATATTCAGAATTGAGAGTTCTTGTTGGTGGATTTTTCCCTTGATCATTATGTAGTGTCCTTCTGTGTCTTTTTTGATGACTTTGGTTGAAAATCAATTTTATCTGATATTAGGATGGCTACTCCGGCTTGTTTCGTGGGGCCATTTGCTTGTAAAATTGTTTTCCAGGCTTTTACTCTGAGGTAGTGTCTGTCTTTGACACTGAGGTGCTTTTCCTGCATGCAGCAAAACGCTGGGTCCTGTTTACGTATCCAGTCTGTTGGTCTATGTCTTTTTCTTGAGGAATTGAGACCATTTATATTAAGAGAGATTAAGGCATAGTGATTATTGCCACCTGCCATGCTTGACGCTATCTTTATGTTTGAGTGGTTATCTACTTTTGGGTTTGATGCAAGAAGGTTATTATCTCATTTTTTCCAGGGTGTTGTTTCTTTCCCTGTGTTGGAGGTTTCCACCTATTATCTGTTGCAGGGCTGGATTTGTGGAAAGATATTGTGAAAATTTGGTTTTATCATGGAATATCTTGGTCTCTTCATCTATGGTGATTGAGAGTTTTGCTGGGTATAGTAGTCTAGTCTGGCATTTGTGCTGTCTTAGTGTCTGCATGAGATCTGCCCAGGATCTTCTGGCTTTCATAGTCTCTGGAGAGAAGTCTGATGTGATTTGCATAGGTCTTCCTTTATATGTTACTTGGCCCTTTTCTCTTACTGCTTTTAATATTCTTTCTTTGTTTAGTACATTTATGTACATTTGATGTTTTGATTATTATGTGATGGGAGGTATTTCTGTTGTGGTCCAGTCTGTTTGGAGTTCTGTAGGCTTCTTGTACGTTCATCGGCATCTCTCTCTTTAGGTTAGGGAAGTTTTCCTCCATAATTGTGTTGAAGATGTTTACTGGCCCTTTAAGTTGCAAATCTTCACTCTCATCTATACCTATAATCCTTAAGTTTGGTCTTCTCATTGTGTCCTGGATTTCCTGGATGTTTTGGGTTACATGTTTTTTGCATTTTGCATTTTCTTTGACTGTTGAGTCGATGCTTTCTATGGAATCTTCAGCACCTGAGATTCTTTCTTCCATCTCTTGTATTCTATTGTTGATGTTTGCATCTATGACTCCTGATTTCTTCCCAAGGTTTTCTATCTCCAAAGTTGTCTCCCTTTGTGATTTCTTAGTTGTTTCTACTTCCTTTTTTAGTTCCTGGATGGATTTGCTGAGATCCTTCACTTGTTTGTTTGTATTTTCCTGTATTTCTTTAAGGTATTTTTGCATTACCTCTTTCAGGATTTCTGCCTGTTGACCCATGTTCTCCTGCATTTCTCTGAGCGATTTTTGTGTTTCCTCCTCATGGGATTCCATCTGTTGATCCATCGTCTCCTGCATTTCTTTAAGCAGTTCTCGTGTTTCCTTTGTAAGGGCATCTACCCATTGATTCATTTCTTTAAGCAATTTTTGTGTTGCCTCCCTATGGGCATCCATCTGTTGACCCATATTCTTCTGCATTTCTTTATGCAATTTTTGTGATTCCTTTGTGAGTTCATCTACCCGTCGATTCATTTCTTTAAGAGATTTTTGTGTTGTCTCCTTGCGGGCCTCCATCTTTTGATCCATGTTCTCCTGCATTTCTCTAAGCGATTTTTGTGTTTCCTTTGTAAGGGTTTCTAACCCTTGATTCATGGTCTCCTGTAATTCTTTATTAGATTTATTTGTGTCCTTCTTGTGATCCTCTAATAGCATAATGAGAAGTGATTTTAAATCCAGATCTTGTCTTTCGGGTGTGGTGGGGTATCCAGGACTTGCTGCTGTTGGAGAGTTGGGTTCAGATGGTGCCATATTACTTTGATTTCTGTTAGTAACGTTCCTACGTTTGCCTTTTGCTATCTGGTTACCTCTGATGTTAGTTGGTCCTGGTGTCACTGGCTGTTGTTTGGACCTCCTGTGAGCCTGCAAAGCTATTTCTGGCACCCCTGGATTACCAGGATTCCCCTGGCACAGATTTCTGGGGCCTGCCCTGCTCCTGAGTGACTTTGGAGCCCTGATGTGCCTTGCCCCAAGTGATGTTATATTGGGGAGTCCTTGCACATCCAAAGGCTCAGAGTAGTGGATTCCTGGAGCAGAGGTCGCCAAATGGAGGCTGGTAGGCTCCTGCCCTGTGCAGGGGTGTGTGATCTCTCCCAGAGTGGGGGGGAGGGGGCGTCCCTCTGCCAGGCAGAAGTCCCACAGCAGAGCTGGCAAGCTGGTTACTGCAGATCTGCCCAGCTCTTGGGAGCAGCGTACACACAAGCCGCCCGAGACCCAAGCGATAGTATGCCTGTCTGTCTCCAAGCCTGGCAATCCCAACTTCCCGGCCACTGGAGCAAAGATGGCGAAGTGCACTCTGCACTCTCTTGGTGGCGTTGGTCACCCTGCAGAGGTGATGGCCTACAGCAGATCTGGCGCTCAGACGACCACAGCGCTGTCCCGTTCTTGGGAGCAGACGGAAGCCCCAACAGGCCATGTCCCAAGCGATGTTATATTGGGGAGAACCTGAATACCTGTCTCTTCAGTGCAGTCTGGCATATACTTTTTATAAACATTTTGTCACGGAGTTCAGCAATCACCTGAGTTGGACAACTGCCATTGGCTACCCTGAGCAACATTTAAAATTATTGGTCAACTCGAATGGGGAGGTAGTCTCTGCCATTCGGCCCTGCCCTGCCCACCTTGTGGTATTCGTGGTATTTCCTGGCTTTGTCTCTTTCTTTTGCTGAGTCACTTCCCTGGATAGCTTCACCCTGTCAGGGGCCGGCCTGCTATTTCTGAGAGCCTTTTCACAAAATGTCCTTTGTCAGAAGAGATAAATAAATGTACATGTCATTGAGACAATGTGATATTGTTTCTATGTGGATTTACGTGGAAAGATATTAATGCCAATTGAAGTCTACATGGGATATGCCATCAAGGCATCCAAATGGAAACACTGACAGACAGTGGCCTAGTTTAAGATGGCATGGACTGGGAACTTGCTACTCCCAATGAGGTACTCCCATTACTGCTCTGACCAGCCAGCTGGTCTCCTTGAAAGAGGGACTCCCACAGGAGAACTGATGGGAGCCCAGCCTAATGCAAAATATAGACCCTTGGCCAACACTTCTGATCAAGTCCAATAAGCTTGAGGATATAATTGGGCACCAGGATGGGAAGCAAACTGAGACAGGAGGTGTGTGCTGATGTCACACTTGTTATCAGTGTTGTTGCTGACTGCCCTCTGGCCTGTCTCTTTAATTCTGTCTTCTACTCTATAGTCCCTCAACATTTATAGGGGATGGAGATTGGTTTCACACATTCCAAGCTGAGTAGCCTATGCCTTCTTCTCAAGGGCCTTCTTGCTCTATCAGGTACCAGGTACAGGTACATTCTCTCTCTCTCTCTCTCTCTCTCTCTCTCTCTCTCTCTCTCTCTCTCTCTCTCTCTCTCTCTGTGTGTGTGTGTGTGTGTGTGTCTTTGGATCAAGATCATATCTTTGCTGTAATGATAATGGATTAAACCTCTGAAACTGTAAGCTTAGGTCATGTTCTCTCTTCACATCAAGAGAAGAATGACTAAGACATAGGTATTGCATAGTGAGAGCTGAGAGTGAGAAAGAGGAAAGGGAGATTCCTTTGCTAGGAACCATCTCCTCAGAATATCTAATCCACCTCTGCAAACAGAGATCTACTCGAAAAAAGGATTCCTTTCATACCAATTGCCTCTTAAAGGCCCCACTTCTCAGCAATGTGGGGTTGAGTCTTAGAGTTTTACTGTGAACACACACTGTGACTAAGGCAACTCTTAAAAGGACAACATTTAATTGGAGTTGGCTTACAGGTTCAGAGGTTCAGTCCATTATCATCAAGGTGAGAAAAGGGCAGCATCCAGGCAGGCCTGATGCAGGAGGAGCTGTGAATTCTACATCTTCATCTGAAGTCTGCTAACAGAAAACTGGCTTCTAGGATGAGGGTCTTAAAGCCTACATCCATAATGACACACCTACTCCAACAAGGCCACACCTACTCCAACAGGGTCACACCTTCTAATACTGCCACAGTAGGATTTTAGTCTACGAGTATTCCACATTCAAACTGCAATTACCGTATTTTGGAAGTAAAGATACAAGGATTTCATTTTTAGAAGACAGGCATATTGGTCAAGTTGCAATGACAATTTCTCCCTCAGATTAGTTCAGTTCCATCTCAGATTACTTCAGATTGGCACTTTCCAGAAATCAAACATGATAACAAAACGTCTAAGGTAATGTATGAGGTTCAGAAAATACCTGACTTATATTTAATGGCAATAATGCTTCCTATCTCTATCTTAGCTTGCCCATCTCTTCTATACTTCTGCAGCCCCAAGTATAAGTTCCTTCTACAGGATAAACTTCCTCATTAGTAATGTATTTATTAGCAAGCAGGTGTGGTATATTAACTTCATTATTTTAATTTTCATGTAATTTCATACCTGGAATTTCAGCTGAAATCCATTTACCTAGTTGTTTCAAGTATAAACTAATAATAAATTTCAAACATGAAGTGATCATGTTTGACAACATAAAATCACTAAGGGTGTATTAAATCCTCATGAAATTCCTCTTTCAAATTGTATCATTAATATCCAAATTTGCTTCTTTTGTAGGTGCTCCTTAAAATCTACATCCTAAAGAAAATTCTAGAAATATAAGTGCTATTTCACAGCTTCAATTTCAGAAAATTTTAGAATATCTTGAGAAGTGTAAATCACAATTCTAGAAGTTGCCAGTTGAAGCAATTATTTTGGAGTGGTGATATGTTAAGAATAGTTTCTTACTTGTGCTTGAGACTCTTTTAGAATCATCTTTTTTCATGATTGCCACTAAATAATTAACTGATATGCTCAACATGCGAAGTCCAAAGGGAAGTTTCATTAGCTGGCATAGATACACAGCGGGAAAAATATAGAATGAGATGCTCTCAAAATTCCAAAACCTCAGGTCTAAAACAGTTAAGGTTTGTTCATAGAATGTTGTTGGGCAAGGAAACATTGGCTGTGGTAGTTTTATAGCTGTCCACTTCAACAAACGCTTCATGTCAGGATATGTCATCACAATTGCCAAAGAGGTGAGTAAAATTTGGAGTATTATCTTAGTCAGGATTTCTATTCCTGCACAAAATGCCATGACCAAGAAGCAAGTTGAGAAGGAAAGGGTTTATTCAGTTTACACTTCCACACTGCTGTTCATCACCAAAGGAAGTCAGGACTGGAACTCAAGCAGGTCAGGAAGCAGGAGCTGATGCAGAGGCCATGGGGGGATGTTACTTACTGGCTTGCTTCCTCTGGCTTGCTCAGCTTACTCTCTTATAGAACCCAAGACTACCAGCCCAGGGATGGCACCACCCACAAGGGGCCCTCCCTCCTTGATTACCAACCAAGAAAATGCCCCACAGCTGGATCTCATGGAGGCACTTCCCCAACTGAAGGTCCTTTCTCTGTGATAACTCTAGCCTGTGTCAAGTTGATACACAAAACCAGCCAGTACAAGTATCATCATATACTTGCTATGACAAACTCTGCTAGCAGTCATGTCTCTCCCATTCACATTGGAAAGATACTCCCACGCCAGCCCACTGTGAAAGACTGAAAGGCACAACTGTGCTGTTCAAGGAGGAAGCATGCGAGCACATGGTTTTAACTCTGTAGTGAACAGGCCATAGTGTTCCCTGAGGGTAGAGAACACAGATGGCAAAGGATAATCCAGTACGACTTCTTCACATAATATACCAACACCTACAAGTAGGGGGCGACACCTATCCTTACGCGTGTGCCTATGGATGTCAGTACTATGGATGGCCATAGTTCATCTGATAAAAAATTCTTCATGGCCATTTCATTTCCTAGTTGTTCTCCATCTTCATTAGGTAAAGTAACTCAACTTTGGAAGAAGGACAAAGGCAAGGGCACAGACATCTCACTAACTCAGGAAATGGATTCATGTGAGGATAAGTGAAAGTCAGAGACATTTATATAAACAGAATTTTGTTACTATTATGAAGAAAAAAAAGAATCTTGAAACAACTGTCCAATTCTCAATATTCACTTTATCTGAAATCATGGATTTATAACCCTTGGCACATTCCCAATATTTCAAGGTCTATACCATATCCCAAAATAAGTAAATAAAAATCATGGTACTGAATTTAGTCACCAGAACCTCTGGAATGTTTTATCACAATATGAGCCTTTGGTGCAAATCTCTGAACATATGGTTTCTGTGCTATCTATCCAAAGACCAAAAGTACAACCATCACACGTAATTGTCACAACAGCATTCTAGACAAGAGGTAGGTGATCTCCATGGTAACTGAACCTCAGGTCTGATTTTGAGAGTAGTCTGTGAGTAGTTTTCCTAGCTCATATGCATTCTTGCTACAACAAAATCCTAATTACCTTGCACAGATCACAAACAAACCATAATTCATCACTTCAAAGAAATATAGCCCTGGAATATTATTTAGCATATTCACGACTTAGTCTGGTAACATTCTCCTCACAGAGAATCCCTGGATAGGACAGGGACTCTGAGAAACCACAAAAAAGGGAATTTTGTGCAGCCTCATCAGTTGCTAAAGTTCATATAAAAATTTTCAAAAGTATACCCAAAGTCCCTATAAGAGTGTGATAAAGAGGTGAACCTGACTGACTTCTGTTAGTCTCTAACCATGTTATAATCCTCACACAAGTAGAAGAGCTCAGATCCAAAGAAACTAATGCATAATATTTGACTTTACATTGAACCAGAGATAAGTTAGGCTGTAGCCATCAAGAATCACTAGCAATGCCAGGAATAAACTCCCAGATACCAAGTGTCACTGAGGTAAGGAACCTGTGACAGGATCTAGTGGATGTTGGGGTCTATGGTCTTAGTCTGGATAAGTGGTTGTAGCCCTTGGCAAGGGTAGGGGTTGTAAAAGAGCTGGAATCAGCAACTAATGCTTCTGCAGGATGAATTTTCATGCTTTAATTTGTATTTTCTCTGCCTCACAGTAATCTAAGCAGCTTCCACAGCATACTAACTCAAGACCATCTGAAGTCACAGTGAGCCTTCTAAGTCTCAGATCAGCCACTATTATGTTTTCTTAGCTCCGCCTCATAGTTAGAGAATTCTGCTGCTCTACTACAAACCCCTTTTCTTGCAGCCTTTACTACAAATTGCAGCTGGGAAGCCCTATCTGACCCTTATTACCCTGATCAGGAACCTGTGTTGACTCACATCTGTTACAATAAAAGAAAGTGGTGGTTTATCCTATGTGGAGAGGCTGAGAACCCAAGGGGAGGAGGCTTGGTGAGGACACCAGCAGCCTTTGAACATGGTTCTCTTAAGGCTTGAACTATTTCCTGGTGTTGAGAAAATAACCCATTGAGGTCAGCGGACTCCCACGATCCTGCTTCCTATTCTTGACCAAATAGAAAGGCATAAGTTCAAAACACAGAATGAAGAAAAAATGGTACCTCTACTTTAACAACAATTTAAAGAGGAAATCAATTATGAGAGACATATCTCCAAAGATCATAGGAAAACTTAGAAAGTAATCTCTTAAGCCTCTGAAAAGTGGTTTAGATCAGCTTGTCAATGTGTCCAAATAGTCTAGGAACTATCATAGCAACATATCTGGCTAGAGACAAAAATAGCTCACATCTGTCTAGAGTAGAGATTAGGAGCTTTCTAGAATACAACTGCCTCATGCACTTTTGTGTTAAGAGGAGGAATATGGAGCCCACCCATCCTGTGAGATTTGAGCATCACATCTGGAAAAGTTGGCAGTGCCCAACTCATTAGAGGTCTGGAGAGTTGTCCGTTGCCCTAGGAGCATCATCAAGTGAGCAGGAAAAAAAAATTTAAGTACAAGAACAAGCTCTTATCCACGGGAGAGTCTTGGCAGTTGGGGAGAATAATATATCCAGCAACAGAGCAGCATCTTAGAGCATCCACAAGGAAGGACACAGTGACTCACAGAGGAGGTGGAGTGGCTATGAGTAAGTGAGGTGTAGGGTAATGTCAGGGAGGAAGACAGTGGGAACTTGGAGGAAATCTATGGAGGAAGTAGAGGGGAGAAAGCTGGTAAGTGGAAAGTGGGATAAACAGAACAGGAAGGTCATACAGTTCTGAGAACAAATGTCTAAGCCACCTAACAACAGGAGTCCTGAAAGATGGACTTTGTCATATTATTTCTAACCATGAAAACATTTTAATCAAATGTCATCTCTCTGCTCACTCTCTAGCCTAGATGTGGACTCACTGGAGACAGAAGCCTGAGATGTGTACAAAAAGATGGCCGCCAACATGGGTTTGCTAAATGGTTGACTTTTATAGTAACTATGGGAGCCATGTGGCTATTGTCCACAGTGACTATTGTAATCAAACAACCAGCACACACATAGTCAATGTGTAGTGCCTTTCTTCCTGAACCCAGACCTCCTGCAGCTCTAGAAGTACTTTTACGGATTATTAAGGGAGCACAAGATCATCTCTCTGACCACTAAGTGACTTGGTATCTGGCTCAAAATTATGGGTACTTAATTGCAATAATACATACATAATACATATACAATATATACATCATATACATCATACATACATACATACATCCTCCCCTCTTGGAGAAGACACTAGTCTACCTAGCATACCACTATTTCAGGCTCCTGAGGAATAAATGTTTGGGTGCCAGTTTGACAAGTGGTAGGCTTGTGTTGGTTAATATTATTAATCAACAGGGTATAGAATCACCTAGAAAAGCGATGTCCTAGGTATAGGTATGAGGGAGTTTCTATATTGAGTTAACTGAAACTGGAAGACCTAGCGCCATTCTGTGGGCCAGAGTCCTGGTCTGGAATAAGAGAAGAAAGTGAACGGAGTACTAACATTCCCTGTGTCTGATGCTTTAGTACAAATACGATGTTAACATCTATTCTTGCTTTCCCAGAGTGAGGAACTGTAATCCTAAAGTGTGGCCCAACTAAACACTTGCTTTTTTAAATATGGGTTTTGTCAGGTATTTTGTAATAGCAACAAGAAAAGTAACTAATACTGTAGTATTCATTTATAGAAACAGAAAACAACTAAGTCAACATTAAAGGTATTCAAGCAAAGAAATATAAAAATAAGACTTGGAAACGAAATACAAATTGAAAATATATGAAAAGAGATTTTTATACTTAAGACAATGGAATAAGTTACTTGTTAGTTAAAAGAAAAATAAGTCATGAAGACTGAAATAAAATGAGTCATGGAATGGCACAAAATAGAGAGCTGTGAGCTTCTTTATTCTGATGATATTGAAAGTAGCAATGAATTATGTAACTCTGCCAATTTTCTTTATGTTCACTACAAAAAGTAGAAATCTTTAAATTGCCATTTATCATAACATAGTTCTTGGGAATAGCAAAATACTTAATTCCAAATTGTTATACCAACTTCTTGTTTTGAACAGGATGTAGTAGTGACAAGCAGTTACCTCTGCCATGTAAGTCAGAGACGGAGGAATTCATCACAGAGGCAAAAGATTAAGAATAAAGGAGAACTCATATATGAAGGAATACCTGAAGTAGGATTCTATATGGATAAAAATCCCCTTCATTCAATCTGTGGACTGGACACTATTTTTTTTAAGAATATCTGACAGTTGTGGTAAGGGGATTAGCCTGAATCAGATCCTAGGACTCTGCTTTGAAAATAAAAAGTCACAAGATTTTGCATTTTTGTGAAGCTGCCAAGATGGGCCCATCTATAAGTAGATGGCTTTTCTCTGTATTTACTGAGCACTGGATTGACGAAAATCTGGTTTGGGATGAGAGCTGATATCCCTTGATATTTTGGAGACAGTGTCCTCCTAGATGCATTGTGAGTCTAATCTAACTCTGTCCCCCGCTGAGCTCCTGTATTATATTGCCTTGATTGTCTGCTGTTAGCATTCTGGGAGGTGAAGTGGTGATTGTATCATAAAGTTTCTTCAGTAACAGATTACTGACTTGAAACATTTATAGCTGAATGTCATATGGTCATATGGTCATAGCTTTGTTTCAAGAAGTACATCATCGGGAGATGGGGAAGGATATTTGGAGATATAGTGTATTCTTATGTCTCCAGACCATTTCTGTTTTTCTGCTTCCTGGCTTCCATGAAACAACTGGATATGCCCGATCACATGATCCTGCCATACCCATTGCAAGCTTCAAGCTTACAGACGTGGAAGAAACCAACCCTGGGCAGAAACTGAGATCATGAGCAAAAGTGACTTACCTCCCTCTGCGTAGTTTACGTCAGGCATTCTGTCACAGGGACATCAAGAAGACTGATATAAATCCAGAGCTTACAGCTATTGGAAACCAGAGGGCTGATCTGCTGTCTCTATCTTCAGCTCATGATTGACTTGAGGTCAGCCTTCATCAGGCCCACACAATAAAGGGAGAGGCCTCATTGAGGATACCTTTACTACTGACGTTCTACAGAAACATTTGGATTCAAAATCTCAGCAGGTTTCGTTCATCTCATTTTCTCTGTAGAAACATCAGGCTTACTTTAAATTGTGTTTGGAAATGCAAAAGACATATACATACAAAGAATCCATGATCTAAGAGTTAGTTTTATGGTAAGACTTTACTGACTACTTCAACATCATTCATAAAAAATGAATCTTATTAAATAAAATGAAAATTCCACTGCCTGGTGAAGTCTGGCTATCAGACATATACTGAATGCCATGCCTTTGAAAGACATAATTTGAAAGATCAAGATGGAGGTTTTTCCAAAAGATTAAAAAGAAATTCTCATATTTCCACTCATATTACCATTCTAAGTCATTCAATGAAGCAAAGGATAGATTCAAGAACATCACTGCCCTTCAGCATTCCACTATTTGACAAGATATTCATATTTCATGAAATGTTCCTTCCAATCCACAGAGATGTAAATGTAAGTAGTATGGAAAATAGAAAAGAAGAAATTAGAGAAGTTTTTTTTCTATAGATTTAATATCTACATAGAAAGTCAATTAGCATCTGTAAGCTGATTGTTGGTTGGTGTACTGTCTAGTTTTCTGTGTCAACTTGACACAGGCTGGAGTTATCACAGACAAAGGAACTTCAGTTGGGGAAATAACTCCATGAAATACAGCTGTGGGGCATTTTCTTGGTTGGTGATCAAGGAGGGAGAGCCCATTGTGGGTAGTGCCATCCGTTGGTTGGTAGTCTTGGGTTCTATAAGAGAGCAAGCTGATCAACCCAGGGAAAGAAAGCCAGTAAGAAACATCCCTCCATGGCCTCTGCATCAGCTCCTGCCTCCTGACCTGCTTGAGTTCCAGTCCTGACTTCCTTTGGTGATGAATAGCAGTATGGAAGTATAAGCTGAATAAACCATTTCCTCCCCAACTTGCTTCTTGGTCATGATGTTTTCTTCAGGACTAGAAACCCTGACTAAGACAAATCAGTACCAGTATAGTGGGGTATTCCTGTGACAACCTGACCATGTTTTGGGGTGAACTGTGGAAGGACTTTGGAACTTTGGGATAGAAGATCCATTTGGTGTTAAGAGCTCTGTGGGATGTTGTGTAGGAGCTTTGAAGATAATGTTGAAAACAGTGTAGAAGATGGAAACCTGGCTTGTGAAATTTCAGAGGGAAGATTAAAGATGTTTATCAGGGCCATTGCTATTTTGATTGTGAAGATTCTGTGGTTTTGGTTAGCTGGGGCTGAAGAACCAGCTGTGATTAACAAGATGCCAGAACTACTAAAGTGAAACTTTTATTAGGACTATTGATGCTGGTTAGCTGGAGCTAAGAAATTAGTGGTGATTAAGAAGAGACCAGCATCACTGAGGTGAAATCTTTTGGGAAGTGCTAAGAGCACACCGAGGCTGTGTTCCAGATATAGTCAAGGTTGTACCTTGTGCTGTGGCTGGACTTGGTAATGTGTAAGAGTCACCCAGGTGGTACTGGTTTTGAAGGCATGAAGTGGTCATGAAGAGCAGCTGAGGCTCAGCACTGTGAGAGACTGTGGAAGGTCTTTGGTGAAGGTGCAGCCTCAGTTGCAATTTATGGCCCAGGACTGAAGGGGTCATGCAAAGGAGTTGAGACTTGGCACCATGAAGAGAGCCTATGAGAAGCTTTTGATAAAGTCTAGTTGCAGTGGAAGACAACAGTGTTTTGGAGATGCCAGTAGCATAAGATGACCAGGAGCATCAGTGGAGTACAGGCATCTGGAGTCTAGAAGACAAGGTGTGTGCTACAAAGGGCAGGGCTGCAGAAGTGACTCAAGTCCTTGGAGGAATCCAGAAGATGGTGAGTTGATCCCAGACAGTGGACGGTTGGAGTTTGATTTTGCTTTTGATTGTGACTGTGCCTTGATATTTTTCTCTCTTGAAGTAAAAAGGTATTTTAGTGAAGCCCACAGTTAAGAGACTTAGAATTTTTAAAAGATTTTGAATTATAAAAGATATTGGATATTTTAAAAGGATTGAATTTCTAATATGTAAAGACTGTGGGACCTTTAAAGTTATTTAGATCTTGGGGATAAATTAGAAAATAAGGGTTGAGGTTTAATATTAATGTGTTTGTGTGTCAAGTTGACAAGGGCTCAATTGTACTGGCTGGTTTTGTGTGTCAACTAGTTATCACAGAGAAAGGAGCTTCAGTTGGGGAAGTGCCTCCATGAGATCCAGCTGTGGGGCATTTTTTTTAGTTGGTGATCAAGGAGGGAGGGCCCATTTTGGATGGTGTCATCCCTGGGCTGGTAGTCTTGGGTTCTATAAGAGAGTAAGCTGAGCAAACCAGGAGAAACAAACCATTAAGTAACATCACTCCATGGTCTCTGCATCAGCTCCTGCTTCCTGACCTGCTTGAGTTCCAGTCCTGACTTCCTTTGGTGATGAACAGCAGTGTGGAAATGTAAGCTCAATAAACCCTTTCCTTCTCAACTGGCTTCTTAGTCATGATGTTTTGTACAGAAATAGAAACATTGACTAAAACAGTTGGTATTAAAGACTTCTGCAATGTGTTTACAACAGAACTAACTAATACAATCAGCTTTTTCCTGGGAACTATGAGTAATTATTTTATTACATCAAACCATGGTAATGGTAATAACACTGAGTTCACATTCATAATGGAAATGTCAGGAAGATACAGGTTTGATAAGATCAGAATAAATCATGCTACAGAAACACTCCTCTGGCTGGGTCATTGTTAGCTATAAGTCTGATGTTTCTTTAGATCAACTGTCCCTTCACATCAACCTTCAGAAATGCAGGCTAGCAACAGCAGTTTCTGGAAGCATCTGTAACACTAATGACCACTGGGTACATTTAGGATCATGAGAAATGGCATGCTTCTTTTAAATAGACCCTCAAAAAGAGGAAAAACTCACTTTTCTTTCTGTCTGTGATAAAATTAAATCTCTTGCCCATATCTAACTTTGATATGACTCTAGGAGAAAGTGGGGGTTTGGGGAAGCAGCAGGGCATTTTGGGGTACGCCACCTAAGGGGGAAAAGGTGGATTTATGTGTGGAAAGACTATAAAATGAAAGTAGAAACTAAAAGAAGATGAATACAATAGAGAGGTTGAGAACAATCAAGATTTTTAAAGAAATGTTAGTTTTATTCAAATTAGTTTGCATATTTAAAATATTTCCTAATAAGGACACATGCTCCACTATGTTCATAGCAACCTTATTTATAATAGCCAGAAGCTGGAAAGAACCCAGATGTCCTTCAACAGAGGAATTGATACAAAAAAATGTGGTACATTTACACAATGGAGTACTACTCAGCTATTTAAAAACAATGAATTCATGAAATTCTTAAGTAAAAGGATGGACCTAGAAAGTGTCATCCTCAGTGAGGTAACACAATCACAGGGGAACACACAGGGTATGCATTCACTGATAAATGGATATTAGGCCAAAAGCTCAGAATAATCAAGATACAACTCACAGACCACAAGAAACTCAAGAACAAAGTGTGGGTGCTTCAGTTTTTCTGAGAAAGGGAAGAACAACTGTGGAGACAAAGTGTGTGGCAGAAACTAAAGGAAAGGCCTCCCAGAGATTGTCCTAACTGGGGATTCATCCTATAAACAGTTGCCAAACCCTGACAGTATTGTGGATGCTAAGAAGTGCTTGCCGAAAGGAGCCTGATATGGCTGTCTCCTGAGGGTATCTGCCAGAGCCTTACAGATACAGAGGCAGATGCTAGCAGTCAACCATTGGACTGAGCATGAGGTCCCCAATGGAGGAGTTGAAGAGAGGACTGGAGGAGCTAAAGGGATTTGCAGCCTCATGGGAAGAAGAATGATGCTGTCTACCCAGACCCCCGAGGGCTCCCAGGGACTAAGCCATCAACTAAGGGGTACACATCGTTCCAGCCACAATTGTGGAGGAGGAATGCCTTGTCAGGCATGGGTGGGAGAAGAGGTCCTTGGTCCTATGGAGGCTTGATAGATACCCCACCGTGGGGAATCGAGGGGGGTTAGAGGGGGGTTAGTTGGGAGTGGGTTGGGTGGAGGGGCATCCTCATGGAGGCAGGGGGAGGGAGGATGGGTTGGGGGTTTTCTGGGAGCTGGAGAAACTGGGAAAGGGAATAACGTTTGAAATGTAAATGAAGAATATATTCAATAAGAAAACAAAGGAAAAAAGAAAAGAAAATATTTCCATCCAAATCATGATACTTTGAAATTCAACTAGATAAAAATTATGATTTTCATGTGGAGGAATAAAATATAAGATGAAAATAGAAAATCATTGATGTAAAGAAGGAACAGTCACATTTGCCAATTAAAATGCTATAATCTGTCTTAAACACATATGGCCAGAGAGGCCAAGAGGCTGGCTTGACTGGTGAAGTGCAAGGTATTTCTATCCATGCACACAAATTAATTATATTCCCCTTTATTATTTTTTCTTATACTCCTCCTCCACCACCTTATCATCCCACCACCCTACTTACTCCCTCTTGGGTTTATCTACTGCTCCCTCTAACTTGCAGTGTTTATCATTGTGAGCCTAGAGTTATCTCACTGTAACGTGCAGTGTTTATCGTTGTGAGCCTAAGTTATTTTACTTGACGTGGTGATCTTCATTTTCACCCACTTTACTGCACATGACAGACACAATTTCATTCTTTTTTTCCTGATTTTTTATTGGATATTTTCTCTATTTACATATCAAATGTTATCCCCTTTCCCACCCACCCCCAGGAAACCTCCTATCCCCTCCCCCTCCCCCTGCTTCTATGAGGCTGTTCCTCCACCCACCCATTCCTCCCTCCCCACCCTGGCATTCCCCTACACTAGGGTATCAAGCCTTCACAGGATCAAGGGTCTCTTCTCCCATTGATGCCCAACAAGGCCATCCTGTGCTATATATACAGCTGGAGTCATGGGTCTCTCCATGTATACTCTTTGGTTGGTGGTTTATAGCTCTAAGTGCCTCAAAAAAGAAATTGAAGAGAGGATACACTAGCAGCTTGAACTTCATTCTTCTTTATGGCTGAGAATTGGTATTCAGGCTGTTTTAAAAATGGAATAGCTGGGCATAATGATATGCAACTTTAATCCCAGCACTTGGGTGACAGAGGCAGGTGGATTTCTGTAAGTTCAAGGCCAGTCTGATCTACAAAGTGAATTCCAGGACAGCCAGGGATATATAGTGAGATGTTGTCTTGAAGAAAAAGAAGAGAAAATTGTCATATCACCACTTCTGAGTATATAGCCAAACATTCAACACACTATAAAAATACTTGAACACTCATATTTATATGCACTACTCATAATAGCGAAATGATAAAATCAAACCAGATACTAATCAACAGATGAATAATACATCTTAAAATCTCAATTTCCTCTGATAGCACATTCACATTTACAGAAATTTATGTGTGTTGAAAAATTAAGAAAAAATATTAAAAGAAAATTCTACTATGACAGCATAAATAAAAGTTTATAACGATGAAGACAGACTATATTTTTCTCAGGCACACATACACTTTTAAATTATTTGGTTATATTGTTATGTTATACTGCTGTAAAGGCATTGAAGCATGACGCAGAGGTACAACAACACCCCATTTCCTTAAAGTAGATTTGAATACATCTGATTCTAATAATCCCCCAGTGCCAGCACCTCTGGTGAAGCTCCAGTGGCCACCTAGGACAGGCCAGCATTCTGCTACTGCGTTCTGAGTTGCAGTATGAGCTCCTCCAGGCTCATGCCTTTCCACCAGTGATCAGTACACTGGAGACATAGCTTTGGGAGAGCATGGAGAGTGATTCATTGTGCTACTGTAAATATTAGCTGTACTAGTTGAATCAAATTTTGTAGAACAAAACATCTCAATTCCTACAGCTATTCTAATCCTCTTAGAAATCAGTGGCCAGAAAACATGTATACACAAACATATGCAGGCTTGTCAGTATAGGTCTGTATATTTTTCTGTGTTAAAAGTTAAAATATATGGTTTCAATCTTACATGTAATTTTGGAGCTATGTTTTACTAACACACTGATGCATATACATAAACATATGCATATGCATACACACATACAAATATGAACATATATACATACACACATGCATACATGTTATCTCTCTTCCTGTCAGTCACTATTTACTTTGATATTTTACTGTTGATAAATTTCGGTATGAGTAAGACTCATTAAAATTATAGCATATATAACAGCGCCAGAGGGAAAATGAATCCAGAGAATCTTTCTAATGTATTATTTGAAAATGATAGAAGTCCAAGATCATCATTAACTTTAATTTAGTATTCCTGATCCATAGAATTATAATGAGAGATAATTAGAAGTCATGGCAAATATTTGTGTAAAATATTTTCATTACTCTGCTATTAATAGATTAAAGATAGAAATAATTACATACTGTTCATTAGGAAGAGGTTGCGGTAAATTATGCTGTAACAGAAATGAAAATGCCCTTGGATGGCCTGATGGAAGATTTACATAGATGAAAAGACATACTGTGCTCCCGAAGAAGATTCATTAACGTAGATGTATCTATTATTTTGAATAATTCTATGGGCTAATAAACTCCCCCTTGACATCTAGTAAAATATTTTGAAATCTGATGAGTGTTTCTGAAACTGGTGAATATATTCATATGTGAACCAATATGGATTCTACAGGGATGAGCTGACTTTGACTCTGGAAGCAAGTGACAGCCACATCCTATTACAGAGCTCATGTGTACTCCCCAGTGGGGTCATCGTTTACCTTTGCATTATTATTTTCATGCCACAGCTAACCTTTATCACTTCTTTCTCTGGGATGCTGGTGGACAGAGGAAATGCAGAGCACAGGAAAGGTCCATCAACTCTTGTCAGCAAAGTCTTGAAGATGCTTTACATCTGTGATATGGACCAGAGGAAGTTGTGGTGTATAGGACAAGAAGCTGGACAAGGTCACTTCTACAGAAGGACACTGATACTTGCTGCAGAAATGCTTCTGTGAAAGGAAAATGGAGAGACTAAGCCTCCTTAATATTAAAAGCACATGTGAATTAGTGCCATCTGATGAAAAGCCAGCATCCCATCAATATATGCATGCATATAGTCCCATAATCATTCACATACTTAAATAGGAATTTCATGATAATCTCCTTATGTATGTGATGATTTATACATTTTGAATCATGTACTGAGAATGGCCCTATTCTCATTGTCCTGATGTAAACAGATGGTCCCAATTTATCATACTATTCTCTCAAGTAAGTGATCTCTAGTCTGCACCTTTCTGGGCCCTTCTTTACTCCTTCCCTGGTCAGGTTGTAAAATGTCCAAATCTTTGCAATACTTGCTTTCTGTTCTGGAGTCTGAATGTGAATATGACTAGATACCCAAGGATACCTCCTCAATCATGAAGAAACGCTCAGTTGGTCAGACAGCAGTAAGGATTTCAAGCAATGTTGACCTCCCAGCATTTCTAGGAACCCCTGTGTTCCCTCCTGTCATGGCAGACCGTATCTCTAAAGCAGTGCAGGTGAGAGAAGCAGACCACATTCCAAGAGAGGAAGCCAGAGGACCAGAAGGGTCCAGTCTTAAACCTTTCCTAACCAGAATCTAAGTTTTTCAAACCACAGTAACAATGACCTCACACCCTCTGCCCCACCCCACACCCCACACCCCACACCCCATTAGGTTTCACCTTTACCTCTTGATACACTGTTATGTGACACTATTCCTGGAGAGACATGAAAAAAAAAAAAACGATGTCTCCTCATCCCAGATAGGGAAATAACCACAGACCAAAAGTAAGGATTCACCAAAGTCCAACTTGGTGAGCTAATGACTTTTACGGGGTTAATTAACAGATGGAAGAGGGATCAGTTACAGGAACAGAAATGACTTAGACAGCCTTATTAACCAAAGCTCACCCCAATGTGGGCAATGACTCACAATAGCTGGAAACCTGGAGCACACTTCCCAGATGGAAGGCAGCTTGCCAGGTTGGAGAATCTCTTTTAGACAGCTCAGGTTTCTGAACCTCTCCACCTCTTCTAGGCACCTCAGCCCTTCTGGGTGTGTTTCTTACAACTTACATATGTTTGGAAAGAAGGGTCCTGGTGAATCTGGTCAGGTTTTGGGGAGCTTTGGGAGCTACTGAGTTGTTTGGCTTCTATGGGTAACCAGCTCCCATGAAGGCTGCCTTGCTCCACTGTCCACATACTTTAGAACATCCCTGTGTTAAGGAGCATCCCCCAAGATTGCCAGTTTTATCCTCAAGAAAATTGCTACACAACATTTGTTACATGGAGGATAGAGCTGCTATCCCAGAAACTTTTAAAGAACAAAGGATCAAATAAGATGCAAACCATAGCAAGTAATCATTACATAGTATAACAAAACCAGCATATCTTCATGCTAACGAGTACTGAGACCATTTGTTAGCAGCAGATGTTAGTGCATGTTTTTCAGACTGAAGGGAAATGAAGCCAGTTGTAAGCCTGTAAGAACACAGGAGGAAGCCAATGGCATAAGCACTATGTGAATGATTAATTTGCTTTTCTTGAAGTTCCTTCAAAGGGAAACTAAGTTAAAATGATAACTAATAATATCATTCAGTACAAATTTAGATGTGCTTAGCATTTAAATTATGATAAAAGAAAAATCATCAATCCAATGAGGCAGCTACTTTTTACATCACAGTTGTACAGAAAAACAAAATGAAACAAAACAAAGCAAATTCAGAAGAATTCCGTGGCCAGATACCCTAGCTTTGATCATGTTCCCAGTAAGTAGCGTGGGGCCTGGATCTGACCTTCCAGGTGCATTCTTTTTCATTATTATTGTCCTGCTCCACCTAATGATGTTCTAGAGCATCAGAGGGATAAAATCCTCACGTTATTCTCAAACGGTGGAAGTAGAAATGTGAGACTAGTAACTGTGGCTAAAGGTAGTTAGATGCCCACTTTGGCTGCGTTTAATTCTGTCCTGTCTGTCTATAGAGAGAAGGGATTTATTTCCTGCGTTTCATTGAGTGGTTCCAGTTCTTCAGCACTCTTCAGTACTCACTAAAAATTCACAGTATTGTCTGTTTCAGGATGAACTTTATTCTCAGACTCATCCCTAAACAGAGAAAATGCCTAAACCATAGAAGCCCTGAGCATGAAATATTGCCTACGCTTTGTAAGTATTAGGCTGTGACTTCACACTGGAGCAGTGCCGAGGGCTAAAACCACCTGCACAGTGAACAGCTGCTGTGCGGGTGAGAACTCAGCATGTTTGCCTTGGTTGGTAAGCAAGTTCTATTACAAGGGACCTAGAGAATTACCTTTTACTTTGCAATATTCGTATCCAAGGCACTTAATTTTGTATGAATTTACACCCATAAGGAAACCTTTCCTGAACTTCAACATACTTTACAAAGCACTATATTCTTAGACTTAAGGGCTGACTAAGAAGACTGGTTCCACACGGGTGCCTTTGGCATTACTGTGGTGTACATTTTATAATTAATCAATATTGGCACATTATTGTAATTGCAAACTTTATTCCAATCTCTCTCATTTTAACCCCAATGTTCTAGTTTCTCTTCTGTGGCTATTGTAAAAACCAAAACCAAACCAAACCAAAAAACCAAAACAACAACAACAAAAAAAAAAACAAAAAAAACCACTGTAACAAAAAGCAACTTTGGGAGGAGAGGATTTATTTGGCTTATATTTTCCAATCATAATCCATAATTGAAGGCTATCAGGGCAAGAACCTAAGTTAGGAACGCCAAGCAGAAACTATTGCAGACTGCTGGCTGCTTTCTCACCTTAAGCTGCCTCACTCTCTGACTCGCTCATAGGTTCATTGTTAGCTTTCTTATACAGCTCAGGCTACCTGCTTAGTGATGGTAGGACTCACAGTGGCCTGGGTCCTCATTCGTCAATCAGTCAGGACCTTGTCCCACAGACAAGCCAACCTGACCTGAGCAATTCTTCATCTGAGGCACAAAGCCTCATTTGACCCTAGACTGTGTCCGCTTGACAATCACAGATAACTAAAATACCCGAGGACACTTTTCTACTTCCACCTAGGGTACCATGTTACAATTAACAGTTGGATTTCTTTCCATTCCAGTTGGTCATTACATTTCCTCAGTTTCCCCTTGTTTTTGATAACCTTGAAAATTTTGAGAATTACTGGATTTCAGAATGTTCTTGTTCTGGTACTAGGCATAGTGACTTCCTTCTCTCCATGGTCCTTCAACTTCACATGATGGCTCAGTGAGACTCCTATGGATATGTTCCTATAAGTCCTTATCCCTGAGAAAGCCCAAGAGGAAATAAGCTTGTGCAAGTTTTCTCCATCTTGTTTCACATTTTAGTCCTGTTCCCTACCTATGAACATCATTTAACAGATCCCCTGCCTCTTTCCATAAACCCCATATACCTTTAGTGGAGTCTGTGAGATATCCTGTAACCTCTACTATAGGTACACAGAGTTCATTACCTTCCATTCTTTCTAAAAACTTTATTTTGTTTTATTTTTGAGACAGGATCTCATGTTCCTGAGGCTGTCCTTGAACTCTCTACATAGCTGAGGATGAACTCAAACTTCTGATTCTTCTGCTCTGTCCTCTCAAGTGCTTGGGCTGGGTGTAGGCACATACCACCATGACTGGTTTACTCATTGTTTTGGATGCTAGGGCTTGTTTGCTTTAACTAATTTTTCTACATGTGCTTTCTTCCCTGCCTGATGCACTGCCTACTTTCTTCAAGCAATTGTGCTTGTTCATGTTTCATCCGTTGTATGGTCGAGTTCCTCTCTGGGCATATTTTAAACTCATTCCTCTATAATTTTCTTCATAATAATATGCTTGTCTTCTTGGCACAGATGATCTAAACTCAATATGAACGTCCCTTGATACTTTTATTGGGCTTATTAGACATATTCTGGTCGAAAGCTGTCTCTATATTAAGACATTTCACAGCCTTTCTCAAAAGTGGTTCGTTGAAGCTCTAATCATCAATGAGTGTCAGATCTAGCAAACTGGATGCTAGTCAGAAGAAAGAGCAGATAAATCATATGTGGAAACAAATGAGAAGTGACCCAGTGAGAGGAGCCAAAGCTATTGATTCTCAGCCTGCCGCAGCCAGCTAGAGAGCTAAGCACTGTGTTTGACAAGGAGTCAGAGGCAGACAGAGGAGACAGGAATACTATTCAAGGGTCTGGTGTAAAGCCACTGGTAATGGGCTGCAGACAGGCCAGCAATGCAAAGGTACCCTGTGGGTTGTTTAGAGACGTGTATCTATCTCCTGTTGGTCTTAAGTGGAAAGAAGAATGAAAACTAAAGATTATTTTTGGTTATTTGTCAACTTCTGGCCCTTTATGCTCAGTTGTTGCAGGTCTGACAACCCAAGTTCTTGTCTACAGTCAATGGTCTGGTTATTGACTTGCTAAGAGCACACTAACTTTTGGCCTCACCACTGAAGACATCTAGGTTTCCAAGCTGGGGGTTCCAGACTATGGGTCAGATGTCTAGCTCCGTCTTGGCCTCATCACTATCCACTCAGATGTTCAATACCTTAATAACAAGTTTCTAAAAATAATCATTGTGCCCTCTGATTTTCAATTAAGTTGGAAATGTGGTTCATGGGGATTTTTCTGGCTCTCCAGTGTCCTCAGATGTGGAGGTGATTCGCAGAACATCAATCATAGCCTGTGGTTCTTTAAAGCTTGCTTCACGCTGGACTATTTCATGAACGATGTGGGTTTTGAGCTTAGATTGCAGTTAATTTTAAATTAAATGAGGTAGCGTGTTTGGTGTCACACAGATAAATCTGTGAAATGTCAAACTTAAATGTATTTCTGCTCCGGGAAATATTCAATAAGTTGGAGAGAAAAAGTATGAGTCAGTCAATTTAAAAACAGGTTTTGCTATGTGAAAACTCTGGTATTTTGCAGAGAATACATTTATTTCCTATATGATAAATGAAATTAACACAAAAACATAGGCTTGGGTCCCCCTCCAGCTGTGGGAAGGTAAGGTTTGCTGGGTGAGCAGGAAACAGGCTTGGTACAGTCAGACAGAAGATATGGAAAAACGGAATTGCAGTCACAGTAGTCACACAGAAGACGATGTTTATTTGAAATCACATTTCAATGTCTCTGAAGAGAAATGGCTTAAGTCTTCTGTCTCCAGCTAGCACTAATATGCATACTGTGCAGACCCTCGTGGGAGGTTACCAGTCATAGAAAGTATTTGTTCTTCTCTGCAATTGAATCTGAACCCCCTCAGAGGCAGAAACAAGTTGTGTTGCTTATGGTTTTAATATCAACTATCCCTACTCACATTCTCCCCTGGAAGAGAAGAAAAGAATTATTTCTGGATTCGGGGAGGATACTAGTAAATGTTTGCTTAATAAATGAACACAGCGATGGAGAGATGAGTGATCGGATGATTTCCTTCCTTTCCCCAGTTTTTCAAAGTGTTACATAAAACATTTTTTTATTCCAAAGCTATTTTATCCTCAACATGTTTAGAATGCAATCATACTTAATTTTCTCAATCTCCTTCTCATATGAAATTCAAAAAATGGTATCTAAAATAAAGAGTTCCTCACAAGGACTTGGGGGCTTCGGGACATGAATAATTTATCAAAGTGCATTCAGACAAGAAAAATGGGTTATGTGTTTTAAAACAGAGAAAACTTCAACAGCATTGTTTACACATATGGCAGAAAAAGGTCACAATCAAAATATGAGCATGTAGGGCTGCAGTAGGGAGGCAGCAGGGAGTTGTGGCTCCTTGGATTAAGGATCAAAGGTAAAAGCAGCTCTCAGTGGGGGTGACAAGGATTCCATCTGGCTGCTGAACTCCACCTAAGAGTAAAAGAAGGAAAGAAATTCTGGCTTTTTGGTTTCTTTCCAGACCTTCCATTTCCTGTTCAAACTTCCTTCCAGCTACAATCTTTCCAGGCAAAACTGTGAAATGTAGGGACCAGCTCTGTGATGGAGAGAAGGCAGAGGAAGGATAAGGAGTGGAATGTAAAAGATAGGCCCAGCCTAGGAAGGGGGATCTGGCTAAGTAGACTGGAACTCAGGCATCTGTTGGCGAGTAAGATGCTAAATATTGTAAGAAAACCCATTACAGTAGAATATTGTCAACTCTCTGATGTTCAAGAAAGACAATCCAACCACTTTCCAACAACTGAAGAAATCTAAAACACTTTTTATAGATCTAACTTCAAACCAGGTCTATATTTTCTTTTTCTTTTTTTCTCTGTTTTTTGTTTTTTTTTTTTTTTTTTTTTGTCCTCTCAAAAATACAACCTGCTGTGAATACTGTGAATTCAGTTGTCTTTGGGTACTTTAAGAAGTGTCTTCCCCACTGCTATGGTAGCATCCAAGACACCATCTGATTTATTCCCCCTTTTTAACATACTTGCTAAAGTAGGCAGAAGATAACCAGCAACACTTGGCCTACCTTCATAGCACATGTAGCACATGATGCCACACAGTGACAGAGATTTTCTTATACCTACCCACACACTGATGATCAGCCTAGATCCCCATTTTACAGTGGCATCCTCTACCTACCCAGACACTGATGATCAGCCTAGATCCCCATTTTACAGTGGCATCCTCTACCTACCCACACACTGATGATCAGTCTAGATCCCCATTTTACAGTGGCATCCTCTTCCCCAATCAGTTACTAAGTACTTGTCTTAGAGTAATACTAGATAATGGGAGAGAATAGAGGAGGAAGGCCAGGAATAAAGGATGGAGGATGAACTGTCAGCAAGAGGCTAAGAAAGACAGTGGGTCTTAACAAAGGCCAAATAAAGACCTACTAACAAGCTATTTAGAGACTATAATCTTGAACAGGAAAAGTCCCACTAATAAACGCTCAGCCACTATTGACCTTGGCAAATGCAATTTCCAGACTGTGACAAAGCAAAATGATTTCAAGGATGTGACAAAAGGCACCACTTGGTCAGTGAATGGGAGGTAAAATGAGTGGAGACACAGTTCTTTGTAGAAGTTGATTACAGAAATTTGAAGCAAAGGAAAGTGTAGCAGTCATTCAACTGTGTGAGGAAGGGAAATGATGAGAAAACTCGGGATGGACAGCTTTGACAGTTGGTGGCTGATTGAATTTGCTTTGCACATAGAGAAAGAGTTGGGAGACAGGAGACTTCGTGAAGCTGCTTTCAGTAAAGTCAAAAGACTGACAAGACATCAAGTGGTGTCCCCTTTTCCTGGGCCCTAATATGCATGACAGTTTAACTTCCATTAGATATTTGCCCCTATTTCTACAAGGATCTGCAGGAGACAGGAAGAAAATGTATACAAAGCAAATGTTCAACTGACTGTTTTTGGTTGATTCAGGATTCCGAGACAGTCTTGTCTAGACTAGACATTAGGAAACTGTGATTGTGATTGGAACAGAACAGGGAAAACACTGGATGAAAACCACCTGTGCACATTCTCTGAGGTGTAGCAATCCCTCTAGGACCTCCCCCATCCTCCCCCATGTACCAAGGTGGCCTTGAAGACTTCATCACTCTCCACAGAGCAGGGATGACCCTTGATGGTTCCCTCTGTCTGATCTGGATTCTAATCTCTCCCTTCTGGAGCTCTCCATGAACATTCCGTGCACACATTGCCTAAATCTTCTGGGAAATGGTTGTGTAAAACTTCCCAGAGCCCAGTCAGTGAGCCTGTTCCCTGAGGCTCTCACTCCAGGGAAATTCAGTCCCTGGTTCCTCTCCCATCCATCGCTCTCCTTCCCTGACCCTTAAAGCCTTCCATAGGCCATTTCCACTGAGGAGATGGAATCATAGATTGTGTCCATTATCCTGAGCCTGATTTCTTTGATGATGAAAGCTTCCTGGTGGTACCAGGATTCCATATATGTGAAATTTCAACAGACAAATGGTAAGAAGACCTTTACTACTATGAAGGGATTTAAAGCGTCTAAGAAGAAAATTACCTGCAATGATCCTGTCACTGAGCATTTAGGATATGGAAAAATAATTCAGCTTCAGAGTGACCTGCACAAGAATGTATGTTAGTTCTTTATAGAAACTAGATGTACTAAGAATGATCAGCTGAAGGACTGAGGGTGCTTGTGGCTTCTTGAAATGTAAATGGGGATTTCCAAACAATGAATAGAGCTCTTTTTCTGTCCCTTGTCATGAGTTTTAAAATCTTACATCTTGCATAAGGTATCCGTTTATGGTATGCTTTTTACTTGGGATGGGGTAACTCCATACAATAAACCAAAAAAACATAAAAACCAAAAAGCCAGAATATAGTAAGGTTATTTGATAAAGCCTCAAGAATTATTATTTTACATTTACCTAAAATTATATATGTATATTTAACATATATACATATATACACACATATAATATATAATATTAAATAAATATATTAGTTATATAAATAAATAAATATATTAAATATAGTTAAATAAATAAATAAAGACTAAGAAATGCCACAGAACCAAGCATGAAAAAAAAACCTCAAAAAAGAAAAAAAAAAAAAGAAACTTTTCAGTGGTTGGTCAGGGAAATCTAAATGATTTCCTACATAATAAAAGCTATTTCTTTTGCCCTTGAAGTCCTCACAGAAGTTAAAGGTATGCTGAAGCCATAGCACAGTTAGAACACCATCAATGGACAGCTTCAACATCCATGGCAAACTAAAGCAGGGCGTAGAGTTGGCAATTGATCATTCAGTAGACTTTTCTCTGAGGGAACAAAGCTTGTTTATCTGGGGCTGGCAAGAAGCTCCCACCACACATTTTGTAGATGGAGCAAAGCTCCAACCTATTTTATATACCCGCATGCGCACGTGCGCGCGCACACACACACACACATACACACACACACACACACACACACACACACACACACACACGGAGTGGGGGGAGGGGAGAGAGAGAGAGAGAGAGAGAGAGAGAGAGATCCAAAGACCAAGCTCCATTTTATTGTCTTTTGCCTTTTTATACCACTTAACACAAAAATTCTCAATGTAAGAAAATAGCCACAAGTTACATAAAAAACAATCACCACACGAGCATACTCTTCAAGAACACATTAAAATCATTACACAAAAGGAAACTACAACAGGATTATTGACTATATATTCTTCTTTTGAAACTCATACCTAACTAAACATTTCTTATCTTGTCTTTCTCTCCGTAATTTCCTTGTAACCTTAAGGCAATAATTGCTTTGTTATTGATTAACAAAATTAAGAAAGCCAGTCTATAGCAGTATGATGGTTTGTATATGCTTGGTCCAGGGAGTTGCACTATTAGGAGGTGTGACCTTGCTGAAGTAGGTGTGGCCTTCTTGAAGAAGGTATGTTACTGTGGGTGTGGCTTTAAAATCCTGGAAGCAGGTATTCTGATAGCAGCCTAGTGCTCTCAGCTCCCCCTGCACCATGCCTGCCTGGATGCTGCCATATTAGCTCCCTGCTTGATGAATTTGGACTGAATCTCTGATCCTGTAAGTCAGCCCTAACTAAATGTTTCCTTGGCTGGCTTGGTCAGGGTGTCTGTTCACAGCAGTAAAACCCTAACTAAGACAAGTAGCGAGTTCTTTGTTGTCGGTTTTTGTTGTTTTTCTTTTTCTCTTTCGATGCTTAACCAATGGCAATTTGTATTTACCAAGAAACAGATCATCCTTTATCTTACATCTTATTTTTGAAGTCCTGTTCAGCTAAACTGGCTAATCATCTATTCTCTATTCTTATATTCATAATATAATCATTTACTCTTTATTCATAACCCTGTCTTTTCTTGGTGTGATGTACTGAAACCAATGGCCACATACTTAGATCAGAAGATCCAGGAACTCAGACCCAAAATGAAATGAACATTTTCTTTGATTATTAACTGTTGGAAGCCTGTTCTTCTTTTCCAAGTACAATCACATGTTTGCAATGTGTGAAAGCTCACTGTTCTTTTCTAACTAATGCAGCCCCCACTGGTCTACAATGGAGAGGGCACACTCTACTCTTAATTCTAACTTTATTACATCTTTCTGGCAAAACAACTCAAACCATCTCCTTAAATTTCCTATTGGCTACCCTAACTCCCTAAAACTATTTAAATCAAATCAGGAATTCTGTAAAGTCAGTAGTTCCCTTAGATAATATTATTTTGTGGAAGTTCATTTTCCAATTTTTTTTCTGCAGGAAAACTGCCCAATAAAGAGGGCTGTTTCCCAAGAAGCAATCACACCAGACTATAGGCAGTGAAAGTCCCCCATGCCCAATCATACCATGCCAGATATATGAGGAATGTAGCAACAACAAACATGAGAAGACACAGCAGCAGAAAGAAGCAATCAGGAGACAAAGCCCTTGAGACTGTGCCTCTCCAAGTTACATCCATCACAGCTCTGAAAAATGGTGGATCGTCTCCAAGAAGCTTGCTTGCCCACTGCAGTTCCTCCTGCATGGTGTCTGCCAGGACACAGGAAATACAGAATTCAGATTATTTGGGCTGGATCTAACTTGAATGCATCTGTCCTACAATGCAGTTTTCTTTTATTCTTTTTTCATTTTATATTGGTTATTTTATTTATTTATGCCCCTTCCCAGTTTTCCCTCCACAAGTCCCCTACCCTCTTTTCCTTCCCCCTGCTTCTATGAGGGTGCTCCCCCACCCACCTACCCACTCCTGCCTCAGCAACCTAATATTCCTCTACAATGGGTCATTGAGCCTTCACAGGACCAAGGGACTCCTCTCCCATTGATGCTAGATAAGGAAATCCTCTGTTATAGATGCAGCTTGAGCCACGGTCCCTTGATGTGTACATTTTGGTTGGTGGTTTCGTCCCTGGGAGCACTGAGGGGTCTGGTTAGTTGATATTGTTCTTCCTATGTGGTTGCAAATCCCTTCAGCTCCTTCAGTCCTTCCCCTAACTCCTCCATTGGGGTCCCCGCACTCAGTCTGATAGCTGGCTGCTTGCATCCTCCTCTGTATTGGTCAGCTTCTGGCACAGCTTCTCATGGGACAGCTCCAGAAAGTATTATGCAAGCCACCAAGGGATGGAAGCAATTAGTATTTCTAACCAGCTGTAGCATCTGTGAATCACAACAACGGCAATATATACATAAAGATGCAGTCAGGCCATTCACATGTTGGTGGCTACCAACAGCTGCTTAAGTGGATTTAAAGTCCACCAACAGGAAGAAAATCATGCCTGGTACTAGAAACCTAACCAATTACCCAGGGCTAGGGAGGTCATGCATTTTAGAAGAATATCTACTGTCACTTTGCTAAACCAGCACACTTCCTTAACAATAGTCTAAATCTTATCTTTATTCCCACAGATTAAGTGTAGCTACCATCCTTCATCCAAGAAACTTTTCTACAATAGATCCATTACTGAAAACCACAACTGGGCACAATGCAAAGATCAATGGTTTGTGGATAGCCCAGTCCCGGTGGATACATTGGTACTATAGCTTCTGTATCTATAGCTCAGGGACCGTTGAGGAATGGGGAGAAGACAGACCGTAAAGCCATAATACTGAGAAGTGAACTTTATGAGTGCCTCTTTTGTAGTGGCCGTACGAACGTGACCTGAACAATAACAATATAAATGGACATGCTAACACGGAAGGAGAAAAATCTCATAGGCTGCATCTTAGACAAAGAACTACAGGCAACTAGTGACTGGTGAGAGAGGAACAACTGTCCTCCCTGAGCAATGAGCCTCTGATTAGTCATTTAATACAAAATGGTCAGCTCTGAAAACACAGACACAAGACAAAGGAACTCAGGCTTATGCGTGCATGTACAAATAACGATCAAAGAAAAAGGAGCTCTCAATTTGAGAGTGGAGGTGGGGAAGGCATGGGAAGAGTTAGAGGGAGGAAACCTGTGGGGGGATAGAGGAAAGATGGTATAATTATACTTTAATTAGAAAATGTAAAAAAACATTAAATAAAGTAAGAAAACCAAAATAATAGTCAAAGTTGACTGGTAAAAAATAATTAAAGGGATGGCTGATTAAAGGGATGGCTATGCAAAGGACAGAGCACAAAACCAGGACCTAAAGAAGGGTCAGCATCAGAAAAGGAATCTCAGGAGAAAAAGTTTCAGAGGAACTCATGCAGTAGATCCTACAAATTTAATCTTAATATTGACAACTCTACTCAGGGTGTCATCATGATTCACATGCATGTCTTACGTGCAGACGGCCCATCATCCTTGCTCAAGACATGTTAGATTCCATCCCTGTAACCACAGATGGAGAGAATTCAGTAGGAGCGTGGTGAAGACTAACCAGCAGATGTCTACATGTTCAGAACTAACACATGGACATGACCGACCAGGTATGCATTTGTTTCAGAGTCACAAGTCCTGTACTAGTGTCTACTGGTTCCGCATTCTATGTATTTTGTGCCCTTTTACTTAATTTCCTTGTCTAAATATATTGTCCAGCTTTTGAGGGGATATGATCTATGGGTATCAAGCATTGTCTTAAGATCAGGTGAATCCAGCCATAAAGCAAATGTGAGTGGGGATCATCTTGGGTACCCTGATTCTTTCATCCCTAAATTTGAACTTCAAAAGAGAAATCTGAGTTTCTACCCCTCCCACTTATGAAGGCTATGTGAGAACTCTGGGAAGAATAGGCTGGGTACACTCAGCAGTGTTCTGTCTTTTACTAGAGAATATACCAAACAGAGCATATTGCATGCAGGATCTGGATGGAAGCAGAAGACAGTTGGGTTGCAGTTCACTGAGCACACTTTTCTCTCCTGCCAGCCTGTCCTCCCATTATCCTTATCAAAAACATGAATTGTGCTCCAGAGAGTCATCTGCCCATTTCCCCCTGAGCTCACACAAAGCTTCGAGAGAGGCAGAGTGTGAACTGAGCCTGTAAGACTTAAAGCCTTAGACACTCCATCACCCCACTGACTACTCTGTTGTGAGAGGACATTCTATGCCATGTTTACCTCGTGGTTGTATGTCTTCACCCCTAGCTCAGATGACGCTACTACTGTGAGATCTGAGCACCTTGAACATCATGTACTTAGGTGAACATAGGAGCTCAGGACAGACATTAATCAGGATCCATTATGCCAATGCTGGTGCCAGACTCAAAGGCAATAGCCCCCACGAGTGTCTATTCTTTTCATTTACCTGCGTCCTCAACTTTCTTTTAGAACATTAAAGGTATTTTGTAGAACATTTTCATTATTTAACATTGGAAATTCTACCATACCAAGATATCAATGTACAATATTTACTTATGGCAGACTTTCTTCTGTTTGATTTCTATGGTCTTCCTTTTTTTGTATAACCTTTAGCAGTGTAATTTTCCTTTTCTAAAATCTTTGTCACTAAGCAATGCATGAAAGGAAATTGAATTCAATTTGTTTTATTTTGCATTTATCTTGCATCAGAAGGTTTGTGTTAAAGATCAACATTTTATTTCTATTAGAAACTGCAAGGTGTACTGGGAAAATGGATTTATTTAAAAGAAAAATCCATAATGCAGCAAGTATTGATAACATTGGGACCGAGTTTTCTCTGTTTTCTTTAGAAATTAGACTGGCATGTTAACTGTGATGAATTATTAGAATAATGGCAGTTGTTTATTCTTTGGAGGTTTTATGTATTTTCTCTGTGTTCTGAGAATGGCCAACATCATATGAAATACAAACCAGTGCTTGCTTTCCTACCCCTTAGTCCTTACTCCTTAGAATTGGGGTGAAGATGTGTTAAACATGGAGGACTGAAATCTGACCCTGGACTCTGCAGCTAACTATATGCAAAAACATATGCCCCTGTGAAGTAGATCACTGCAGCTAATATTTTTTTTAAAAAGCCATTATTATTTGAGTTTTCCTTTTAATTTCATGAGTATTTCAGCTGTAATATACTAACATAATAAATTACATTTTATAAGAGCTGTATGTAGACCACTATATTTTAGGGAAAAATATAGATAAGAGAGGAAAGCCTACTTTATATTTTTAAGCAGTTATTTTTCTCAGAATGAGGCTGCCTTTAGCAACTTTGCTAATAACTTAGTAATGAATGTTAATCATAAAGTAGATGAGCAAAGCCACAAACAACAAATATCGGAGAGCAAAAGAAATCAATGATTCATGAAAGACTTGAATGTTCAATATGAATTATTTAGTGTCTTATTTTTAATGTTCACGTTTGCATGTATTTACTTTATTTTGTGTATAATACAAATGTTCAGGATCTATGTAGATAAGGGCTGTAAGGAAGTAGAACCACTATAAAAACTGTATGTGGAGTATAAACGTGACTTTCCTACTTTCCTTGTGGTTTGTTTATCCTCCATACTGGTGGCTAACACAATGCTATAACCACATCACGTACCCCACTAACAAGATGTTCTGACCATGTATGAACACGCAATTAAAACATTAGCTCTAGATTTTCCCTAAAGCATACCACGTCCTCTGTTACATGAAAACGGGCCATCTTGGGGGTCTGACACTTCTTTCTCTATACAACATTTATACTTTGGCTTTTGGGTCAACTCAGAATCAACAATCTGCTTTCTAACGAATTTTGAATAATAGAAAACTAGTTAAACAGAAACACTTCTTAGTATAGCTAAAAGATCATTTTTCACTGGACATAATGGGGATTATAGGACTTTTCATCATTTGAATGTAGTTTGCCAATGAAAAATACTCTTTGATCAATATAAAGTTATTTATTTTTTTTCTCTATGTCCTTCTTAATCCAGGAACTCTAAAGTCAACAAGGAAAGGTGATAGGATAAAGCTTTGCTGCAGTTGATATGAAAACATCTGGCTCCTAAGATGCTGGGGTAACGCTGAATGCCTTTCATCGTTTTATTGGTTACTTTTTATCTGCTCTGGCTTGCATTTGAAACTATGAAGATCACAAAAATGAAAATTCAATTAAGAAACAAATCATGAACAATAGGTTCTATTATATGGGAAAAACATTATTTGCATTTTTTTTTCTGAATTGAAAAGCGACTGGTGCCATCTAATACCGGAGATGAGGTTCCTGGATCAGCTCCAGTTCTCCCTACATAGGTTGAAAAGGACCACAGCAACCACTGTGCAGCAGAAAGGATCAAGGCAGAGGACAGGTCGGGAATGGCATGGCGTCCTTCTGATGCTTAGGGTTACAGCGTTGTGCTCGTGAAAACGGACACAAGGAGAAAATGCCCTCAGTCCAGATATGTCTGCAGCTCACAGGCTTTCTAGTGCTGAGCTGTGACTAGGAAAAGATGGCTCAAAAATTAGTGCTGAATATTTCCCTCGAGGGTGATGAAATTCCAAAGTCTGAACATTTGGCTGTGAAAGACGAAGACGAAGCTTCAAGTCCTCACTGGGGTCCTTGTCAGTGGCAAGCTCCGGTCTTTCCACCAATTCACGTGTGTGGCCCTATGAAGGCTGTTTGCATTTCTATGAGGAGGTCAGGACTAACAGAGACTGTCACGCTTGTTTGCTCCAAGAAATACGGCAGAACACACTGCTCCATGATTGCCCTTCCATTGCACACAGGAGCTCCTGAGCCTCACAGGAAAGGACCACTTCCTGGGTGGGGAGGAAGTATTTTACCCATTCCCCGCAGTCAACCTTCCTAACTCCCCGCGCTCAGTTATTGGCAGTTTCTGCAGAAAAAGGAGAGACAACACACTCCTCTATATTGATGAATTGCTTGAGATGCCTGAAGAAGCCTATGGAAACAGAGTCTCAAAATAACCAAAAGATTTCTGGGCTGGAGAGATGGCTCAGCGGTTAAGAGTACTGATTCTTCCGAAGGTCCTGAGTTTAAATCCCAGCAACCGCATGGTGGCTCACCACCATCCATAATGAGTTCGGATGCCCTCTTCTGGGGTGTCTGAAGACAGCTACAAAAAATAAATCTTTAAGATTTCTCAATTATGCCTCTTTAAAGCTATCAACCTGCAGTACTTTGCATCACGAGAATGGGGAGGTCCTGGAAGGGCAGACTAGCTAATAAAGGGAACAGTGTTGATATTTGGTGCTGCTACAGCTGCTGTCCTTCTACAGATGAGGCAACTCTAAACAGACAACCCAGAGCTGGGGTGCAGACACTGAATGACAGGGAAAGAAGAAAGCAAGCAAAAATGTGTTATCTGGATCTCAGCTTCCAGATGGGAGAACTTCCACACCATCTTCCCAAGCTCCCTGCGGGAAGTATGAAATCCCAGCAGGAAAAAAGCTTGCGAAGTCAGCCAAATTCCAGATAGGAAAGCGCTGAGGGGGCTTTCTCCACTCCATCTTCATGCTGTTGTACCTGAGCCTGAAGCACATCCCAACACCATGATACATGTCCTGTGGCCACACACTCACTCTTACAAGCAGGAACTCTCACCTACTGAGTCACTCAGGTGTCCCTTCAGAGTCTCCTCAATCCTTCCAACATCTACACAATCATTCATGTCTGACCACTCACAGCCATCACACACACACACACACAAACATGCACGCACATTCACACACACATCACACATATCACACACATATTACATATACCATACACACACACTCACACACACATATCACACACACTCACATACCCAACACACACACATCACACATATCACACACACATTACACATACCATATACGTACACATCACACATATCACACACACATTACATATACCATACACGTACACATCACACATATCACACACACATTACACATACCATACACGCACACTCACACACACACACATCACACACACACTCACATACCCATCACACACACACACACATCACACATATCACACACACACACACTCACATACCCATCACACACACATCGCACATATCACACACACACTTATATACTCATCACACACACACAAACACACACATCACACATATCACACACACACTCACATACCCATCACACACACACATCACACATATCACACACACACACACACTCACATACCCATCACACACACATCACACATATCACACACACACTCATATACCCATCACACACACACATCACACATATCACACACACACTCATATACCATCACACACACACACACACATCACACATATCACATACACACACTCACATACCATCACACACACACTCACACACACATCACACACACATAAGCTTATACATGTCACACATTTCAAACATTCTACAGGAACTCCATCCTGTTCTCTTTGTTCTTGTGAAGAGGTATGTACACTTCCCCTATTTTACTCTCTCATCAGCCTCGAGTCTCAGTCCCAGTGGATGCAGGACCTGTGCTGTCAGAAGAAAACAGGCAGGCCAAGGTTTCACTCTGTATCTTATCACCATAAACAGTGCAATTAACCTCCTTTGTTGTTTCATACGCATGTACAACTTCTCACACCACTGGAGATACATTTGTCGGGACTCCGGGGTATTAAATAATTGGGAGATTTAGTCTATCGTCAGTTTCTAGCTCAAGAAGTTCTGGGTACAATGTGAAGAACATCCTTTCTTCAAGGACCTCAGAAAGGCCCTTGCAAGCACCTGTCTTGGGTAAATATTCACATTTTTTATTAGATATATTCTTTATTTACATTCTAAATGTTGTCCCCTTTCTTGGTTTCCCCCCCCAAAAAAAATCTCCTAACCTATCCCCCATGCCCCTGCTCACTAACCCACCCACTCCCTCTTCCCTGTCCTGGTATTCCCCTACACTGAGGCATCCGGCCTTTCCAGGACCAAGGGTCTCTCCTCCCTTCGATGTCCAACAAGGCCATCCTCTACTACATATGCGTCTGGAGCCATGGATAACACCATGTGTACTCTCTGGTTGATGGTTTTAACAAAATACCCACAGAAGGAGATACAGAGACAAAATGTGGAGCAGAGACTGAGAGAAAAACCATCCAGAGACTACCCCACCTAGTGATCCATCCCATATATGGTTACAAAACCCAGACACTATCATCGATGCCCACAAGTACTTGCTGACTGGAGCCAGATATAACTGTCACCTGGGAGGCTCTGCTAGTGCATGATAAATACAGAGGGGGACACTCTCAGCCAGCCATTGAACTGAGCACAGGGTCCCCAATGGGGGAGCTAGAAACAGGACCCAAGGAGTTGAAGGGGTTTGCAGCACCATGGGAGGAACAACAATATGAGCCACCCAGTACTTCCAGAGCTCCCAGGGACAAATATTCACATCTTAAACATAGGGAAAGAAGCAGGCACTAGGTGTCAGGGAGGCAGGGGGATTGACAGATATACCTACAGGACCCTACTCCCCCTGCTTGTTACTCCTAAACACAGCCTGGCTACCTGCCCATCCCCTTAACTTTACCTTTGTGCTTAAAGATGACAAGGTTTGAGAGCACTGCCCAGGATGCAGCCTCCAGGATACTCTGTCCCTCCAGACACCTGCAGGGAACTCAGGCAGAGTGAACGTCACCTTACTTTGAGAACATCTTAGTAAGGTCTGGGCTTCTCAAACATGACCTTGTGGATCACTGAGGACTTGATCACTGCTCAGTATAGGATCACCAGAAAGCACAGAGCTTATCCCAAGAAGCTGCGCTTGCCCATGAGTGGCCATTTGTAGGGCCTACCACACACTCCCTAATGTACACTTGTGTAGCATTATTACCTAAATGAAGGCTACCTCTGGGTTCATACATTTGTTTCTCAAAACTGGACTAGGATTTCAGTCTAAAGGGCCAGAATATGACATTCAGAAACAGGTGGTGACAGGCCCTGAGCACAGGAGAACCCTCAGCTTGCAGACATGAGTAATTCTAGTACTCTTAGTTAAGGGGTAGCTGGTTACACAACAAAGGACAACCAGAACATCACTTCATCAGCCACATGAGAGAACATGTGTCTGAGGATTATGAAAGTCACTGTGAACTTGGTCCTGTGAAGGAACTGACTGTTCCTCACACAACTGTCAGCCTTTTAGTAAATGTTCTTATGTAAATTTTCAGTCTTGGTAAAACTAAGGGTTTGGCTCATAATGTCTGAAATCAAAACCCAATGCCATGCAGTCTTCATAATTGCCATGTAAGACTCCTTGAAATCCCACCATTCTGCAAACCATCAAAGAAGAATTCCAATATCCCACTGAATACAGACCTAATTTTGAATTTGTTCTCAAATTGGTATTTGTCTTTTATTTTCTGATTTCTTCAAAGTCTTAACGTGTGGCCAGCAGGCTGGCATTTGCCTCACAAGCCTTATCACCTGACCAGAACTATCGGAGGTGGAAGGAGACAACAACCAACAAAGCTGTCCTATGACCTCACATGTGAGCTATAATATATGCCTTCTTCGATAAAAACAATAGAAAGCAAAACTAAAATAAAACTAACCACTCCAAACTTTGCTTTGCATCTTTGAAAAAACAACTATCGTTCCCTGAAGTGTTTTCACATGGTGCCTTCAGTCAATATCATGTGACTCACAGGAAAAGATAAAGAAAGGTGGTTTCAGGTCTCTTAGAATCATGGCACAGCGTTATAGGGATGCCTGAGGAGTACAGCTTCTCTGTCTCCTAACCCATTGAGTATACTATGTAAAGTATATGGTTTTAGATCCCTGGAGTAATTTAGTCATGTCTTTTCTTCAACAAAATTTCTGCACAAAAAGTCTCTGTGCTTTTGCTTATAAAGATCACAGCCTTTAAAGTATATGTAAGACTAATTCATGATCTCATACCATAAACAATACTCAATAAAAATAATATACCAACTCACTATTCCAGTGGGAAAATATTTATATAACACAATGACAGATGCATAGGCATTGAGGGGTAAAATAATGTGTAACTCTAGAATTATAAATAAACATCTAAATATCTATCCAAAGTGAATAGGATGCCAGTGGATAGCTCAGTAGTTCGAGGCACTGGTCAAGACTGACAACCTGAATTCTATCTTTGGAATCCACATGATGGGAGGTTACCATCTGATCTCCACAATGTGCTGCAGCCTGCACATGCACAATCCACAAAATTAACACATGAAAAAAAAATAAAGAAAAGTTAAGGCTAGCATATCAAATTTGACTTATTATAAATTATATTTTCTAAAGTAAATATCAAATTATGAATGGAAAAAATAAAGTATCAAATAGAGGAGAAATAGTAAAAGATACATTGCCAACTATAGAATTCTAAAAACGGATATAAAAAAAAGAAATATTAAATAATTGACAAAGAACATGAAGGTGTTCATAAAAGATATGGAAGGGCCACCAAAGAATGCCAATACCATAACCCTCAACAGATGGCAGTGAAATGAAAAGTAATGGGTTGAGGGTTATGTTCCTAAAACAAAATTACTTTGCAAAATCCAATGAGTGAGCACACAGCACACCCCCTTGCCAGGCAATGCTATGTAATGCAGTAAACTGAGGTAACATTCAGCTACTGAGTGTTTCCAATGATGAGGATTGTGGAAGGTAGCATACAGGCATTCCAACATACCTTCTCTTTTTATTATTTATAACATGTGTGGTTACTGTGATTTTTATTACTTTATGTAATGAGAATAAAATGAGCTCTTTAGATATGGATAACCAGCTTCTACTGGGCTGTAAATCTTCGGGACAGATGCAGGATCTGGCTCCAGTCGGTCTGTCACTAAGGCACAGGTTCTTGATGGGCATTGATCAGTCCATGGTTCTGCGAACTTGTTAACGTGATGCTGCCTTGCTTTGCTTCTTTCAGAACTGAGAATGCCCCCGTGTCAGTAGTTTGATAGTCATGGGCCCGAGACCCTTTAAGACATCCTTTCTGAGTTATGGATTCCATCTCACTCACCCACTCACCCCTGTAGCTGGAAGAGAGCACAGGGGGTTCAAACATACCCAATTTTGGCTCCATCATTGAACACAGATGAGAAAAAAATGGCCAGGAGGGTCTCAATACTTCACATTTGCCAAACAGAGGAGACGCTGGATTTTCAAAAGCAACAGGGTCTGGGAGAAGCTGCAGTCAGAGTGAGGTTTCTGTTCTGCCCAAAGATAATCTGAGTATTCCTGAGGAAGGTGAGCTTGTGCACATGCGCTCATGCGATGCTCCTCCCTCTGCTTCCTTGGAGACAAAAGGACTCCTCTGCCGGCTTATTCTGACAACCTCTGACCTCATTGTGAGGCTACTGTTCTAGAACATGCTTGGTGAGTGACTAGAAAGAGAACAAGCCAATCTGTTCTGTTCTCTGGTTGTCATTCTATGCACTGCTGGTTAAGGGGAACTTAACACCCTTCAAAGGAGACCTGAGAGCCTCAGAAGTACACCAAGAATGTCCTATTGATACCGGTAGACTGCCAATATTTAGTGTGCTGGGGCGTGGAGTGGGGGACAGGAGTTAATGACTTTTTGGGACATATTCTTGAGGGCCTTTCTTTTTCAGGGCTGAAAGTTAAAGATATTTAGAATTTGTGTATTGTCCTAATGAGCAGCAGACACAGGAATCTTATGTTTTCTATCCTAAATGGAGAATTAGAACAAAAACGTTATGGGAAGAGAAGAAAAGCAAGAATATCCTACCAGAAGACTACATTTTTTCTGACTTCCTTTGTGGTTTTCAGATGAATTACTCAGTTGGATCTTGGAAGGAGATTCCACGGTGTGTGGTTCCTCTGTCGCAGGGGCCACATTGACCTGCAGGCTTCGGCACATTATCGTGCAGCAGCCCCAAACACTTGCTCAGCATGGACATTCAGGACAAAACAAACAATTTTCTCCTTATTTTAGAAAAAGATGAGCTTAAATTGCATAGCATGTAGGCTTCTTTCAGTCCTAAACTCTATTCTGTAAGCCATGTCTTTAAAATGACGGCTTTTATTTTCCTTCCAAGATTTCCTCTTTAAGTCTGAGATGGTAGCTTTTACCAGGAAGAAACAGTGGCAGCCGTCTTCCGGTTCTAACTACACATGCACTGCTACTCCAAAAAGTTAAATAAAATTACTTTTTTACTGATAACAAGAGAAGGAAGAAAAGGGTACAGGTTATTTTTTTGTCTCCATCTTAGGGAGAGCAAAGCTGATGTACAGGAATTGTCCTCTGACTTTAATGCACATTCCATGGCACGCGCGCGCGAACACACACACACACACACACAAACACACAATCTCACACACACACACACATACAAACACACACACACATACAAACACACACTCACACACACACACTCATATACACAAACACACACTCACACACACACACTCATATACACAAACACACATACACACACACTCACACATACACACACACAGGTGACATATAAACACACATGCACGCTCACACATATGTGGGGTAGGGGGAGTATTTTTAGCTTTCTATGAAACCTCCACACTACTGTTCATAGTGGCTACACCAGTTCAGGCTCCCATAAATAGTGAATAAGGATTCCCCTCCCAGTGGCCCTTGGACCTGAGGGTGTTTGATGCCACAGTATAGGGGAATACCAGGGCGGGAAGGCAGGAGTGGGAGGGTGTGTGGAGGAGCACCCTCATAGAGGCAAGGGGGATGGTATAGGGGGATTCCCAGAGAGGAGACCTGGAAAGGGGATAACATTTGAAATGTAAATAAAGAAAATACCCAATAAAAGAAAAAAATTCTCCTCCCCATATCCTCAACAGTATTTATTGTAACTTATCTTGTTAAAAGTTATTTGTGACTAGGGCAAAATCCAACCTCGAAGTATATTTTTATTTTGCAATTCCTTGATGACTATGGATGTGGAACACTTTTCAAAATATTTATTAGCTGTTTGTGCTTGTTCTTTTGGGAACTCCCAGTTCTGTTTTGTATCCTCTTTTTGTGTCAGGTTATCTATTTCCTTGATGTCTAGCTTTTGAGTTCTTTGTATAGTTTACACATTAATCATCTGTCAGTGAAAAGTTGGCAAAGATTTTCTGATGTTATATAGGCCCTTTCTTCACTTAATTAGCAGCTTCCTTTGTAGGAAGAAAAATTTTAAGTTTTATGAAGTTGCATCAGGAGACTGTTGGCCTCATTCTCTGAGAAACCGGAGTGCTGTTCAGAAAGTATTTACCGATGCCCATCTTGTGAAAGACACTTCCTATTGGCCCCTCAGTATGACTTGATTTCCCATCAAAACTAGATCATGAGGCCCTATTTTAATTTAATATGTTTATTTTTATGTGTATGGGTATTCTGCCTGCTTGTATGTCTGTGTCATGTGTACAGTACCGAAGGAGACCAGAAAAGTGCATCAGATTTGGAGCTAGATTTACAAATGGTTGTAAACTAGCATGTGAGTGCTGGGATTTGAACTCAGGACCTCTGGAAGAGCAGCCAGTGTTCTTAGCTGTTGAGCCATCTCTCCAGTCTTAATTATACTATCCTATTACTAAAGATGGCATATACCTTTAAATCAAAATATAAGCAGGAAATTTCTTCTCTGTGCCAGAAAGTACTGTGAAAACTTCTGGGATGGTATGGATATCAGTGGTCCTACCTATCTTGGAACCCATTAGATTCAATAACAACATGCCTCACAAAATATGCCCAATACTGCAATAGTGGCATTATAAAGGTAACCAACCACGTATGACTGGATCTGAGACATGCTCCACAGGAACAAACTCTTGCCTAGTACTATAAACCTGGTTGAGAGTCTATGGCTGGAGAAGTAAAACCCTAGAGGAAAACTTATATAATGGTTTGCATATGCCTGACTTAGGGAGTGGCACTATTAGGAGGTATGGCCTGTTGGAGTAGGTGTGTCACTGTGGGTGTGGACTTAAGACCCTCATCCTAGCTGCCTGGAACTCAATATTCTACTAGCAGCCTTCAGATGAAGATGTAGAACTCTCAACTCCTCCAGCACCATGCCTGCTAAGAAGCTGCCATGCTCCTGCCTTGATAATAATGGACTGAACCTCTGAACCTGTAAACCAGCCCCAATTAAATGCTGTCCTTAAAAGAGTTGCCTTGGTCATGGTATCTGTACACAGCAGTAAAACCCTAACGAAGACAACCTACTAATGTGAGTTTGCTAAATATGCATGGTGTCAACCTACCTTCTAACTAGTTATGTTTCTATCCGTAAATCAATGTTCAGAGGCATTTTATTTGTCTATCATTTATTAATTTTGTTTTGTACTGCGTAGCAGTTTAAAGTAACCTAGTCAAAGTTGTGAGTCATTCCAAACTGACTGTGGAAAATCAAAATATAAGCAGGAAATGAAATGAAGCAGCTAGGTTGTCATCAAAGAGGAAAGAATGGAAGAGCTATTGTTTGAGGAGTACTGCATGGTAGTCCTCCATACCTGATCCGGAGACTGACTTACTGTACTGACTTTCTGTTGTACTGGAGCTGTGATTATCTTTTTTCCCTTAAATGACCCTGTTTAGACACCACCCCATACTTTCTCACCATTTCTCCTTCTAATATTTTCTGCAATAAGGAGCCTCCATGTCAGGAGCCTGCCCTCACCTTTCCTATCTACCTTTGTTCCTCTAATCCCCTTCATAGCTAATGTAGACCCTATTACAATCATTATTCTGCATTGAGATTGGAGGACATGATGAGGGCTTGTAATAAAGCAAACATTTCTTACATAGAATGACTATGAATGCAACCTAAGAGAAAAAATTGAGTTGAAGTCATAAAAATTTTTAAATATATGCTTTGGGGCAAAATCGTGTAGGCAAATGAAAACAAAACAGTCACATATTCTGGGAAATATTTCAGAACTCTTTGCCTAATAAGTAATTGGTCACCAGCTGCCAAGGTGAAAAATAAAATCCCAAAACAGACAAACCAAAACTGTGACAGTGAACTTGTAAAAGGTATTGCAGGTAAGGAACAAAAGATGCCCAACATAATTATTCATTAGGGAGATGCTAATTAAAACTGCATTAAACATTACTGCATATTCATGAATAATTATTCTAGCCCTAATGGCAGAATGAAATGCTGGCAGTGATCAGAATGGTTGGCTGTGTGTACATATTTGATTCCCTGGACTGCTTGCATTATTCTGTTTCCCAGAGTAACAATAACAGAAACCACACTCCAGGGAAAAGGATGGTGGAATTTGACACAGCATGAGTTTACTTAGAATTAAGTTTGAAATCATCCCAATTGGAAACATTTTAAAACAAAATTGTGTTCTATCACATATTTTGAGTTGAAGCATGTTCTTTAGATTGATGACTGTAAGAGTAATGTTTTATGTATATGTACATATATATATATATATACACACACACACACACACACACACATATATATATATACATATATATGTACTCTTTATTCTTGAGGATTAACTCATCATAATTAGCTTTGGTTTGAATGGCATCTTCACATAATTTCAAAGTCATAAAATATGAATGGGTGTGTCACAGAATGCAATTTTATCAATACTACATTTATGGGTAAAATCTACTTACTTATGCCTCCTAAGAATATTTCAGTTCCTTTCTAAATTTTATTATTAGAAGTTGTGCTTCATTGATCACGCTTGTGTGGAAGAATATCTATATAATTCCTCCACCCAGTATCTTTTGGTCAAAGTGTATATGTACTTACAGGTCCAAATTACTTTCCATAATGCTCTGTGAATTTCTGGTTTTCAGCTTTGTAGGAGAAGATGGCTTAGTTTGGGGAAAACAATGTTTTTATAACTCATAGCAAGTGTTTCATTCATAACTCACTTCTAGTAGATGGCAAAAAAACTAATTCTCTACACTGACAGCATTCAGCTGGGCAGGTAGACCTGAAGTTGCTAGAAAGTGGATGGTGAGGGTCATGAAGTTAACTGAAATGTGGCAACATTGGAAAACACCAATGTGGCAGTGTTGGAATTTCTCAGTATTAGCTACGAGGCATTATAAGGACTACAACATGCTACTGAGGAATCTTTCTTGGCTAGTCACTACTGTGAAGTAGTCAGATGGATTCAGAATCTATGGAGGAGAAGTTTCATGCTATCATTGTCTATTGAAGTAAAGTGGAGTTTAAAAAAATGTAAAAAAAAATAAAATGTCTCTCAGGCAGTCATTTAGAACAGTGTCCCTGCATATACTTAGAGGCAAGGGGGTGGGGGTGGAGAGGATTGGGAGGAGGGGTTGAGAGTTTTCAGGGAGGGGGGAAACTGGGAAAGGTTTTAGCATTTGAAATGTAAATGAAGATTATATTCAATAAAAAAAAAAAGAACAAGAAAGGGTGAGCTTATTCAGTACCATAAAACAAAAAGGGTCCCTGGAAACACTATTGTCTGGAATAAATAGAAGAATATACACTGCTGACATCTACTTGGTACAGGGGAGAGATGCTCTAAATATTTTTGTGCATCATTCACAAAATGATATGGCCCCCAACGTCAGTAGTTCTATATGCAGAAGTCCAAATGCATGCATGAATACCTGCACACATGTGCACAGACGTGCGCACACACACAGAGACACACAACTTAGCACGTATTTTTTTGCTACCCTGTTTTAAGCTCCAGACGGACCACACTATCAATCCTGCCCAGGTTCCCTTGGATCCATGGATGAAAGACAAACACAGATTACCTTGATTTTTAACCTGCCTTATTGGCTCAATTGCTGGGTGCTTCTAATCTCCTGAAGCTTTTCGGTTATGTTTTCTTTCTTTCGGCTACTAGCTTATTTTTTTTGTTTTTGAATTTGGGTTTATTTCTCAATTCCAATAGATAGCTATTTTCTTAAATTGTTTTTATTTTATTATTATTTTTTTTTGAGAATGCATCCCCTTATGTGGCTTCAAACTCCCTGTGTATTTCAAACTGTTGCCTAATCCACACTTCACTCTTATGTCAGTCACATGATTGCTGAGAGTTCAGGTCTGTTCCACATGCCTGACTCACTTTGCTTTTTAATTTTCCTGAATTATTTAATATTTACTTTGTGGACTTAGTTGATCTAGCAGCAATGTATCTTTAATTTCTTTTAATCTTATTTTTAATGATGGTTTTTAAATGCTTTAACCTTCCTTGTAGTCAACCAGCCACCAGAAGTAGTGGGAAAGAAAGAATACAGGGAAAGTGGACCTGTTTAGAAAGGTTCTTTGGAGGAACTCCCGTCTGTGTTGTCTGGAAATAAGCAATTCAGTTCACAGATCAGCAGCAGCAGCTCGATCCACTCGCGAACACTTCACAAATACGCCAGCAGTCCAGTTTGGTAGAGTCAGGACAGTTAACAGGAATCAGCAGTTGTGGCACTACTTAGTAGAGACAGCTAGGCCACAGCCTTGGCACGAGTCTGCAGCAGAGACCCAGAGGGACACCAGGAGAAGTTCTTGGCTGTGCCTCTCTCAGTGAATTGAAGCTCAGGGAAGATGTGTGACCAACAAGCATTGCACAGCTAGTTCCATAAGCATGACAATCTCAGCCTTCGTCACTGTCCACCCAGTCATATTTATACCCTCCAAATATCCCATGGCCTCCACGGGTCTTGTCTCAGCACGTGTCTTGCCTCGGCACCCGCATCCGTCTCAGCTGACGTCACTCTGCAAGTCAGCCTTGAAGCAGCAAGAAACTGCAACACATCACCAGAAGTTCTTTTTTGGTGCATTTCTTTCTATGGAGTCCAGATGTTGGAGTTCAACTATGCAATGTAAGGCGGAGCAGTACATGCATTTTGTTAGCAAAGAATCCTTCATCATGTGTCCTTTCATGTGCTTGCTTTAGCAGAGCATCCTTTCTCCTGTTTCTGCTTCAGTGAAACATCCCTTCACGAGCCTTCCTTAGTCTTTCACCTGGTTCCACCTTAGGAAAACTCCTTCAAGTGTGTGCTCCAACAAAACACCATCCGACACATCAGACTTTCCAAAGAATCCTTAAGTTTCCACTTCAAGCAACTGAAAGATGTCATCAGGGAAAAGAAGACAGCTTTATAGTCTATAGGCTAAGCATAGGCTTCACCTCACAACACAGACAGTGTTTGTTAGTCCTGGGTCCTTCTTGCTTGGTCCATATTCCCAAGAGCAACAGAGGGAGACTGTTTGACAAGATTTCTCTGATTGTAAGACTCCCTCAGAAGAGCTTATTCCACATATCAAAGGAAACACTGTCATCCCTTAAACAATGATATTTCCCCATCACATTGCATCTGCCTTAAGGCCACAGATGTTGGTCCCTGGTTGTTCTATTTTCAACTTCAAAAAACCTCTGCTCCTGTCTTTGTCGAGGCACGTGTGCAGCATTACAGGTACTGATGGTGTGGTGAGCATCATTTATTACTACTTCTTTTGTGTATAAATTTATTCATTCAGCACACTTCTTGGAAGTGCCTACAGTGTACCAGACTTGTATCTAAGTTTTGAGAACAGTCATCACATCTCAGATCTCTCCCAGAAGCTCCCCCTAACCTCGTGCTCTAGAGTACACAAGTCAGTGGGCTTAGCACCTCTCTCGTGATCTGAGCTCACTCTGAACTTATACATGGTTAGAACCATCATAACCTCATGTTTTTCCACCTGTCTACTTTGTTCTCTGAAATAACAACTCTGAAATCTCTTATAGATGAATAAATACTTGAGCCAATAGCTTTTGATTTGTTCTCCAACAACCTCATATCTTAATTACCCATTTATTCTAAATCATGCCACATGGTTGATTATCTGGTCCTCAGTTTCATGCAACCTTCCTTCCTTCCTTCCTTCCTTCCTTTCTCCTCCTCCTTCTCCTCCTCCTCCTCCTCCTCCTCCTCCTCCTCCTCCTCCTCCTCCTCCTCCTCCTCTTCTTCTTCTTCTTCTTCTTCTTCTTCTTCTTCTTCTTCTTCTTCTTCTTCTTCTTCTTCTGTGAATCTGTTGGACCTGACTATTTTCCCTGAATTCCCTTCTCTCTTCTGTATGTCCCACCTTATAATCTTTCCTCAGCTCATTGGCCAATCAGCCTTTTATTGACAGGTTATACTTTCTCCTCTCCCTCTCCCTCTTCTTCTCTCTCTCCCTACCTCCCGTGTGTGTGTGTGTGTTTGTTTCTTTGTGTGTGTATGCATATGTGTGTATGTATGTATGTATTTATGTTAATGTCTAGGTTTCCCACCAGTTGCAGAATGAAACTTGAAGATGAGTTTGAGCTGAGCAAAGAATTGAAGATGCCTAGCTTAAGATCTGCTGGCCATTTGTGACTCTTAAACAAAGGAGTGCAGCAAATGCAATTCTGTCTGAATGTCAAGTCTAGATCATAGCCATATTTCTGTCTCTAAACACAGTTGTGTTCTAAGGGTCCATGATTCACCAAGAATGATAGCCAGGTCTCAAATAGTATGTAAATACAAAGACTGTTTTGTTCTGCAGAAGTTCAACACGCTGGGGCCTCCCATTACCAAGTAAGAGAGACAACCAAGTGAGATTGAAGGTCAATTTAAAGCACACTGGAATTCCAGGGTAGAGGAGCTTTATCTTATTCTATCTCTAGGCATTCCAAAACCATTATCAGGGCATGAAGGCTGGAGCCTGGGTTCTGTTTGTTTGCTTGTTTGTTTGTTTGTTTTTCTATTAGTAATTGACTTGCCGGGGCTTGCCTGGACTTGCCCAGTCCTTAGGCTTAATCTTTTTAACTGCCTGTTTGCAGTCTGACTTGGAATCCAGCCTAGCCTTCTCACTATCACATTATATAGGCGGAACCTCATGTTCACAGACCATTCTGATTGACACCTCAGTACTGATACCACGGAGAATCAGCATCAGGATTTCAGGTCCCTTTAGATTCCAGATCCGTAGTTACCACTGATCACAGACAAAACAGCCTTACTTGTAGTTGCGCCCTGAATTATCATCCTTAACCCCAAAAACATAACAAAATGTTTGTTGGTACCTTTGGGGATGGGTGGATAACACTGTAGTAGACTCTGGGGTGTGCATATTATATCTGTTATCTACATTCTACAGAATTTCTTCAGTTTTATTTCCGAAGACCCTATTGACTTCCACCTATGTATCACTGACATTAACAATACAAATTAAGCTTTATTACCAGGGGCTGCATTTTTCATCTCTAGGTGCTTGCTTAGCTGTTTCTCAGCTTTGCCTGAGTCCTCCTTCCTGCCAGGCATCTGCCTTGAGGGTAGTGGGTGAGAAGGCAAGAAATCAATGGCTCAGACACTGGGAGCAGGCAAGAACGTAGCAGCAAGCTCATTTATTAATTCTCAGGAAATGCCCTTTATACCCTCCACCTGTATCCCTTTGGTCCCAAGCAAGTGCGTCCTCCAAGTGGCAGTTCCCCATTGACTCTCATTGTGTTACCGATCTCTGGGCTCTCATGCAGGCTTCAGTTTGTCCCTCAATGAGGCAGTTGCCTCTGTGGCTGTGTGACCCCACTTGCTGCTTACTGATGTTTATGCAGAAGCAGCCACTGCCCAGGCAGCAGGGCCTTTCTGTTCCTCCTACTCCTATTGACTTCAATCTATGCATCACTGACATTACCAAAACAAATTAAGCTTTATTACCAGGGGCTGCATTTTTTCATCTCTATGTGCTTGCTTAGCTGTTTTTCAATTCTTGCTCATTCTGCAAATGTATATGTCTTGACTTTAGAAAACTTCTTGCATGCTTTATAAATAGTCCCTTTTGTAACATTTACTATCTTAACACCTAGAGCTGTTGAGATTTTGCTTATTTTAGAATGATACTACTGGAATTCAACTCACTGGAAGGCTCCTTTCCTTTTATAGCTGGTGATATCAAAGTTTTCTCTCATTGATTGCAACGGCCGACACACAGCAATGCAGCTGGCTGTCAATAAGTCCAGGCTCTAAACAAATACAAGCCAAACAACAGAGACTCACATCATAGGTAGATTTCCAATTTACCTATGTTCTAAGCTTGGTTTCCTAATTCCAATCTTGAAGTTGTTACTTCTTTGTAGAGTAATTATTCCTCTGCAATATTTATGATATTTCTTTACTTTGCATAAGGGTATTATTGGTTAAGTGTGTATCATCCTGAGAATATTCACCTCACACTCCTCTCTTTCTTGCTTTTCTCAGTCTTCACTGTTTCCATTTGTTACCTTTGTTTGCACAGACATATTACTTCCACATTGGTGTCATACATACACACAGTTTTACATATCAAAGTGAACTCTAGGAACCCCATGTATGCAAGAGCACAAGATATTTGTCTTTCTATGTTTGGTTTAGTGAATTTGATATTATTGTCTTTAGTTCTACCCATTTCCCTACAAGTGTCATCTCATACTTCATACTTCTGTATGCCTGGAAAGAATTCCATGGTATATTTATACCACAACATTTTCCTCTGTTCTTCTGTTGTTTGTTAACAAATTTGTATTTGTTCTTTAGATGTTTATCCTATATAGAGATGCATCACAAAATCTAAATTGTAGTTGTTTCAATTCTTTCAAGATCAATTTGGGCTGTAGATAATCTGCCAGAGGAGGAGAAATCCATGAAGTTAATATATATATGTATAAATAGATAAACAGATAGATGGTAGATCACATAATAATGTTTATACATATGTATTCAATTCATACCCTAAATGTGTTCTTTTGATTAAATTATGTCTTTGCATCAATAAGCAACATGTAGAAGAATTTTGAATTCATTTTGGAGTCAAAATTTATAGTTCGTTCAAGTGTTTATTAACATAGATTAGTAAAGAATGTGAGTTTTAGTCAATATAAAGGGCAAAAGGCTGAAGGTATTAAAGTCCATAAATTGGGTATTTGATATGCTTTACCCTTTAATGGTTTCTTATTCCTTCCTCATAAACATCTAATTGTACTTTTAGAAGAAGTTAAATTGGGTAATAAAAAATGAATTACAAACTCCATTTCAAATGTTCCCCAGTTCATGGTTTAAAACATAAATACCTTGGAACTGGGGCATTATCAATTATTATCTTCCTCAAGAAGAGATTTTAGATAAATCTCTCTTAATTTCATTAGTATATTTTATGGGTTATCTGTCAACTATGTATCTTTGAAAGTGTGACATTATGTGCTTCTTAAACATTTCAGCTCATGAACAAGTAAATGCATTAACATTGGTGTGCTGGGATTTATATGTTGTTAATTATTAAACAAAATGACATTTTACTCCTAGCATGTTGCTCTGAAGAGTTTGGATTTCTTTTTATTTTTAACTAATCAATTAATTAATATTTTACACTCCATATTTTATCCGCCACCCCCGTATACTCTCTGACTGCTCCACATCCCATACCTCTTCCCCACCCCTCCTGTCCCCAGAGTTCAGATTTTTTATATTCCCCAAAATAATAATAAAAGCATGCTTTGGAATCAAGAGTTAGCTTTTCATTGGTTATCTGGGCCTTCCAGCATTTCTTTCAAGGGGATTATTTGGCATTCACGTTAAAGATAATGCAGGCTTTTAGGATAACTCAGCCAATGGGATTCAGACAGTGGGTGCTAAGAACATCTTCCCAGCACAAGCATAACATTTGAGAACAAGGGAGTTTGAGATACTCAAACCGATGTTGATAACAGAGCAGGGAAACTGTTCAGTAAAGTAGGGTGCATGTTGGGCATCGGAGAGCTTAGCTCAACACCCCCAGCTGAGCTGTTTGCACAGGTTTCCAGAGAGGGGAACGTCCTGCAGCTCAGCCTGATCTCTGCTTTCCGCCTGGTGTGGGACTTCCCAGGTGCCTGACCTATGGTATGATTGTTTTTTCTTGTTGTTTTTCACCCAGCCTCTATTATATATTGCTGGTCTCTCAGTAAAGCTTTGGCATTCACCTCACCAGAATGACCCGAGTCTGTGTTTTCAGTTAATCCCCCAGGTCTACGCCCGATACTCGGTACCACGGAGGTGCAGGCACCGTGAGGTGCCTATGTCCTGAGATAAAGATGAGGACCATCCAGAGACTGCCCCACCTGGCGATCCATCCCATATACAGTTACCAAACCCAGACACTATTGTGGATGCCAACAAGTCTTGCTGACTGGAGCCTGATATAGCTGTCGCCTGGGAGGCTCTGCCAGTGCCTGACAAACACAGAGGTGGATGCTCTCAGCGAACCATTGCACTGAGCACAGGTTCCCCAATGGAGGAGCTAGAGAACGGACCGAAGGAGTTGAAGGGGTTTACAGCACTATAGGAGGAACAACAATATGAGTCACCCAGTACCTCCAGAGCTCCCAGGGACTAAACCATGAGCTGAAGAGTACACAGGGAGGGACCCATGGCTCCAGATGCAAATGCAGCAGAGGATGACCTTGTTGGACATCAAAGGGAGAAGAGGCCCTTGATCCTGAGAAGGCTCGATGCCCCAGTATAGGGGAATGCCAGGACAGGGAAGAGGGAGTGGGTGGGTTAGTGAGCAGGGGGAGGAGGGATGGGTTAGGGTATTTTGTTTTGGGGGGGGGGGTTAACCGAAAAAGGAGACAACATTTGAAATGTAAATAAAGAAAATATCTAATAAAAAAAAGGTGAAAGAAACTAGGAATTTCACATGGTAACTTCCCCAACTATCTGGAAATTTGCACCAACAGGAATTTGGGATCACAGGACTTATTTGGGATAAAATAAGAAATAGCAACGTAAGGAATTAGTAAATAGTAACTTATATCAACAACCTGTACATAACATAATGATACTACAGAAGTCAAAGGACCTGAAGGATAAGAAGTATACAGAGAGAGACAGTCACAAAGGATAGGGAGTGAGGTAACAGAGAGGGGAGGGACTTAATATAAAAATATCAGAACGCATATGTCATAGTGATTTATTGCCCCATTTTTGGGAGTGCCAAAAGCAAATTTGCATACAGAGCTGTGCTGTGCCCATATTCCACGTAGAGCTGTTAGCTCCGTGCTCCCCTCAGGCTGATCCCCATGAGGGGCCACAGATGTGAACTGACTCCCATGAGGGGCTGCGGAGATGCACGGATGACTTACATCCTGTTCCTCTTTGCCTCAATTGGCCTTGAGTGTGGATAGAAAACAAAACAAAAACAGATTTTTTTTCCTTCTGCTTTTTAATTCATAGTGAAACTTGGGGGCAATTTAACAGAAATATTTCCAGGTTATTCTTAAACACGGTGTCTGACTACATATTTTTTTCTCAGTAGATGAAGAGCCACAATAGCTTACATATTAATTACTGAAAGAAACCGACTCTCATCATTAACTTTCTAAGTAAAATTTAGGTTACATTTTTTTTTTGTGAATTGCATACATGTATACAATTGATCGTATCCATTTCCCATCCTTTCCTCCAACTCCTCCCACATATATCCTATCACAGCCTTCTTTTATGTTTTTATTTGCTTATTTGTTCTTTTTTTTTTATAGCTCACTGAATCCAAAGTTAATGGTACTCTAATGCTCATGGGTGTGAATCCATCCCAAGGATCTACCAGGCATCAAACCACCTAATAAATCTGACTCTCCTTTCTTCAATATCAGATGCCATACTTCCCTCAACCCAGAGGACAGGACTCCATGAGCACTTCTTGAATCCATGCTGGAATGCTGACTGACTTGACCTTGGGCAGGAGAACATGACTATGAGTTCATGCGTGAAACAGCTTGGTGGTGTTAAGATGCTGTTTTGTATAGTTCTCTCTGACTTCTAGCTCTTAAAATCTTTCTGCCTGCTCTTCTACAATGTTCCTTGAGCCTTGGGGTCAGGAGTACGGTATGAATGTTTCAGTTTGGGCTGAACACTCCACAGACATTTCCCTATAGTTTGCCAGTTGTGAATCTCCATATTAACCACAGTTTGCTGCAAAAAGAAGCATCTCTGATGAGGACTGAGTGAGTATCTAATCTATTGGTTCAGACCTATGCATTTAGAAGGCAGTTTGAGACTATGTCAGTTTAGCAGACTAGTAGTATTAGGTTTTCCCCTAGGACCTATGAACTGTCCAGCCATGAATTCTTGATACATTCACAGTACCAGTAATGAGTTTTCTCCTGTGGAGCAAGCCTTAAATCCAACTTGAAAGCGGTGATTACTCCCATACCATTCATAGCACTATTGCACACATCTTGTTACCCTAATCATTATTGCAGCTCCTAGCATTACAGCCAGGTAAGGCTGCTGATGATTTTCTTCTCCAGTTTCCTTCATGGCACCTGTAAGTACTGTGAAAGCTAGTCAGCACCGTGGAATCTCTGAGGCTAGTTAGTATGTGTCTGTTTTCTCCCTGTGTTGTGATCTTTTTGTAGTGGGCACAAGAGCAATGGCAACAGCCTGAATTGTTTTGGTTTTGTGGACATCACCCTATGTTTGGTTGAAGAGAGGAAGAGAAATTTAGGCTACTTATTATTTACAAGTAATACATACATGAGTAAGAACAAGACTATCATGTTAGTAACTCCTCACCCATAGCTGACTGTATTAGGAAACAATCTTTCTTGCAGTTAGCTCATCATCAAAAGTTATTTAAAAATAACTGAGCTAGAAAACAACTGAAGACTAAAAATCAGCGCTATTTGTTGTTAAATAAGAAATCTAAGCTTTTGGTGATTGTAGGTGTACTAACTTCCACATGAGAAGAATGACCACTTTGTCTTGACTCAAGGGAGCCAATATGCAAGTTGGATTTGAAACCCTGATGCAATTTTTCTCACCTCAAAACAGAATAAAAGTGTTAGACAGAAAACTATTTAGCAGACAGGTGTTATGATAGTGTTAGGTTCAGAAATTAGGAAAACTGCTTAGTAGTATCTGTTCAAATGATAGAGAGAAATGGAACACTTGGGTGGTCTTTGAGTATCATTGTAGCTCTGTCTTGCAGTATTCATTTAGAAAGACAAAGAAGTCTTCATAATGACTGAGCACCTGCTCTAGGCAGGACACACTGTGAGGTATTAGGAAATAATCAATTTTTCTGATGAATCTTGTGCTCCACTCTGTATCTTGTATGATCCAACTTGAACAAAGAGAGCATGACAGTGTAAATCATGTGAAAGAGAGCAAAAATGTCCCTTGACGAGTGACATTAAAATTGAGATTTGAGTTGAAGGAAGGGTCAGTTCTATGTAGAAACCTGGGAAAGTAGTTTTCCCCAGGGTGCTAAGGCTGTGCTCGAGCTTAGGGTATATAAGATAGGACTCACATAGAAGCTTACAGATGGACAGGGAGACAGATGTGTCAGAGGATGGAAACATCAGGTCAAGATCTTTGTAAAGTCAATGTTTACCATTTATTCTAATCTGGTGAGCATCCATTGGAAAATTTTAAATGATGACATATTGGGACCAGGTTCAGACATTTAAAAGGTCTTAAATTTTCCAAGAAAGCATGGAATGTCAAATTTAGCAGAGACAGTGAACCCTCAGATGGAGATGTGGAAGGTAGGGGATATAGAAGAATCTAGACTATGAGGAAAGAAGGGTCAACTAGATTTCATCATAGGTGACAAGAGGTGAGCTGAAATAAAACCAAAGATAGCCCTATCTTGTATAAACACAACAAGTATAGGCTGTAAAGGTGTTAAACTTCCTCATATCCGAAGTGGCCCAGTCTCTTGTTTCTATCTTCCTTCTGAGGATCTGATTCCACTTTCTACTTATCATTTTCTGGATGCATTGATTTCTTTTCTGTCTTAAATCACACCAAACTTCACCCTTAGAGACTCCTGCACGGTGCATTTCTTCCAACATAATGTCACAAAATATTCACAGGGCTGCAACTCAGATGCCCCACTCTCCATAGGTCTTCCTCGGTAACACTGCTGAAGCCTTTCCCTGGGATATTACATGTCACAATAAACAGAGAGAGAGTATAACTTTGGGTCCTGTTCACTCTCTTGTCCCAGAACAGATGGCCGCAAATGCTTTCTTCAACCTTGTTTGCCGTGCATAACCCTCTAATGCACCACTTGAACAAAGCAAGCTAACAAATAACAGGAAATCCATGGTCACGATTAAAACAAGAATCACAATGGTTGTGTGATGGAGAGAGGATGGAAAGACACCGGGAAAGTATATGGAGGACAGAGAAAACTTTCTCTGCTCAAACTGGAATTTCAGTTTGATAGGAGGGGATATTAGGTCTTAGCTGATTCTAAGGGATTTAGTTCCAACTATCTGGTTCCTCTAAGATATAGTGAAGCGCTTTGTTCTTCCTCTTTAACAGTCCAGTGCAGAATACCGGTTGCTAATGATCAAATTAAATATCTAGCTGCCTAATTTGCAAAATATGACTCTGACCTTGGCTGATTATCCAAGTACCTTATAAATGTAGTTACCTTTGTCCTTCAATAGACACTGATTTATTTTCTTAGTAAAGTAACTATCATATGTGCTGAATGCCAACTAAAGGGCAGATGTTCTATAGGTGGAGATAGTCTACTCTAATTGTGCTGGTTGCAACGGAAGAGGAATGTGGCCTTGGGCAAAGTTTGCCAGAGAGAAATACTGGTTTTAGTAGTAGTCAGATAACCTCTGAGGATAGGAGTGTCTGGATTCTGCCCATGTCTATTGTGAGCTTTTAGCTCAGTGATATAGAGCAAGACTCTAGTCTCAAAAGATTTCCTTTTTCTCTGCATGGTTAAGAGAAGATATAAAACCTACTCACGGGGACTAGTACAAACATTAAATGCTGAACCATGCTCACAGTTTCTCTCAATGTCTGAAATGTGGTGGAAATGAATTATTTCTAGTTTCATCTCTCTTCATGGGGCAAAATTCTGCTTTCTCCTCGTAGCTCCTGAATGGCACAGCTTGCTGATAGCTCATATCTAAAAAGATCCTGAGATCCAGGCTTTCCGTATTCATGTGAGCCCACAGTCCTGCCTTGGATGAGTAACGACAGCCTTGTTTGTAAGCATCACACAGCTGCCACTAGTAGATGTGTGCTAACATTCTGTGAGCCTCCTGGAACCCCTCTGTGGCAGTATTAGTCAGTTCTGTACAGTCTCTGTGATCCTCAGTTGGAGACAAATGTCTTGCGTTCTTAAAAATGAACACAGCGGGCAGCGGTGGCGCACGCCTTTAATCCTAGCACTTGGGAGGAAGAGGCAGGTGGATTTCTGAGGTCGAAGCCAGCCTGGTCTACAGAGTGAGTTCCAGGACAGCCAGGGCTATTCAGAGAAACCCTGTCTCAAAATAAATAAATAAATAAATAAATAAATAAATAAATAAACAAACAAATAAATAAATAAATAAATAAAATGAACTCAGGCTTGACCCAGTGCTTTGAGAAATTTTCCAATCCCAGAAGAGATATGTGAGCCCTTATTCTCTTAGAGGACAAAATGGCTACATGCCTCCTCATCTGATGTAGGCCAGGCAGTTCATTCTTTACAACATTTGCACCTAGGTCCAGTTTCTAAGAACAGTTTACCAATGAAGGTGTCAACTTTCCCTCCATGACTTCAGTTCTACACAGTGGAATTTTACTGCAGCTCTGAGGGAGTGTTCTTTCCTTTCTTCTTGTTCCTTGTTATCTTTTGACAGTTTCCAGGGAGGAGAAGTTGCCGTCTGCAGACTAAGTTTTAGATGTTTCAAACAGATTTTTCAGCACATGAGATGCACTTCGTAGAATCATCTGGATATTAAACTTTGGTGAATCAGCACAATCATCCCATGAATCCCATGATAATGAAAACTCCTGGACTTGAATATCCATCATAACAATTAACCAGCACATTAATGCACTGCTCCATGGTTGCAAAATGCAAGTTTCAATAGACTCAGCAAGCAGACATAGTACAAGGCATTTCTGCGCTCTCTCTCTCTCTCTCTCTCTCTCTCTCTCTCTCTCTCTCTCTCTCTCTCTGTGTGTGTGTGTGTGTGTGTGTGTGTTGGGAGTGGGGATTTCTACATGAGTACTGAATTTAGAGCATCCACTCTCACCACTTCTGTGTTTTCTCCATCTTCCTCTCAAATTCATGGCCTTTTAACCTTTATTATTCTATATATAAATAAATTCCACCTGCTGCGTCCCTTTAATGATCTCATATACTTTCAGGGCCAACCATTTTGTATCATTAACCAGTTAGGAAGCTCATCAGCTAGAGAGCAGACACTAATTTCTTGTAGTTCTTCAGCTAGGACTTGGGTCTCATGAAATTTCTCTCATTTTTCTTGGCATGTCAACTGATACGGCCATTTTGCTGATCTTGTTTGAGTGGTCATATTTTGGAGCTATCTTTCCCTGTCACATTTAGAAAACACTACCTCACAGTAGAAATCCTGTTCTTCTGGCTCTTATGATATTTTCACTCCCAATTCCATGAAGCTCCCCAAGTCTCAGGTATAGGGGGATGCATTGTAGATGTATCAGTTGGTGCTAGGCACATGGTGGGTTGTTCTCTGCATTTTCACAATTATGGCTTTCTGTAGTGGTCTCTATCTGCTATAAAAAGGATGTGGTTTGAGGGTGAGCACTGCATATATCTGTGAGCATAAGGATTCAGATTTAGAATGCAGCTAGAGATTATACTGCTTTGGTTCCTCAACAGCCACAGGTAGTTGGCTAGGTTTACAATACTAGGCACAAATTTCATTCTATTGAGTGAGACATAAATCCAATTAGACAGTTTAAGGTTACTGCCAAGATACAAGTTCCACTATTATATATTTAGAGATATCTTGCCATGTTGGTCACTACAATGCTTTGTCACTGTACTAGGCTGTAGGACTATTTATGTTTCCCTTGATGGTTTATACAGCACCTTTTGGTGCTATGTTGGCTAATCATGAAGGAGGAGGCTTCCATCAATTCCTGCACAGTCTCCTTCATGACATCTTCAGCAATAGGGACTTACCTCCAAATTCTGGTGGCAACTGAGGGCTACAGCTAAAGCCTACATTGTTTGGGGTGTTGCTTAGACTCTTGTGACCAACAACTCAAATGTACCACCATGCTTGGTACTGGAAGTTCTTTTAAAATAGTCTATAGATCTTCATGGAAAAATCTTCACCACATACACACACACACACATACACACACACACACACACACACACACGCACACAGAGCACACACACAAATATATACACAGACATAGAAACAAACTAATACATATACACACATACATACATATACACAAACACACACATACAAACACACACGCAGACAGCACACACACAAACAGATACATATACACATACACACAGAAACAGCACACACATACACAAGCACACACGTACACATACACTCATATACACACATGCGCACACACACAAACTCATATCCTCTATATGTACTTTTTAGATCCCAGTGTCATTTTCAAGCATTATTAATGTTTTTGAACCTTCTTCCCACCCTTTCCTTCTTCCTTCCCTCCTTTTCCCCCCTCATCGGTTTCCGACTTCCCTCTTCATAGTACCTGCTGTTGTCTTTTTATTTCCATTTCTAAATTTTCAGGCTGTTGGGAACTCGGGAAGAAGCTGCTGAGGAAGCATCTCCCTGGCTTCATTTGGTGTCTAGAGAGTCTCCCTGCCCGCCTGCCAAGAGGCTCTGGGGGAAGTGGGCACCCGGGGCTCTGAAACAGATGCTCCCTGTCAGAGAGTGATGGAAGTGAAAGGCGGTGATGAATTAGGGAGAGGGACTCATGCTTCACAGCACTCTGATTTTAATGATCTGTACAGAACCACTGCCGCGTGCAGTGTTTCCAAATTAAACAAAGGAAACTTCCCTCATACACAGAAGCAACTCTCTCTCCAGACTGCCTGAGTAATGTTCAGGAGACAAGAGTGTATCCCTTTGTTGGGGAGGGGATGTGGCTGTGTGCTTTCCTCTCCGGCCTGAATCAGGACCCTAGACAACTGAGAAAGTTGTGGCCGCTTCAGTGACCATATTTCATTTCTATTGCATCACAAACTAGATTGTTATAGCAGAAAAAGAGCAGCGATGATGGGTAATGGAAAATTTTAATTGTATTTCTTTCAAAAGTTCTAGCTGCTAAGATAATCCTTTTATGGGAAAATAGAAGATAATATTGAGGAAAGGATCTGTAGAAATGGTGAAAAGGGGACTTTGGAACTTCTCCAAAACAACACTGCGAAGGAGACTTCAAAGCCACATAGATCAATATTTTAGGTCAGTAATTCTCTTTACTTCCACGGTCAGTATTCGATTGTCACCCAGAATTACTCACAGATGAATAAAGAGGCCCACACTGAACCACGTTGTGAAGACATTTCCTTACAGATGAGACAGGATGGAAGGAAGATTTACAACCAACACACACCACTCTGTCCCAATGACACTTTCTTTACTCATGTCCATCTGAGGAACTCAATATGACCCAATAAAGGAAAAAGAGGGAGTTCTAATCCAGTTTACTCTGCAAAGGTAAACTCCAGCTAACCCCATGCTATCCCAGTTGTCCACACTTACTGCCTCACCTCTGTGTCATACCTCAGGGAAACAAGTAGAGGAGATAGGGAGTTACATGGTACATTGATTCTTCCTTCATAAGCTTATACTGGTCACATCCTTAGCATCTACTAGGGTCCTCATTGTACATCCCCTGAAACGAATCCCAGAGATATGGATCCTCAGTACTTGCATCAGGTAGGAACCTTCGCAGGACCAAAGTTTGTGATCATTTATCTTCTTCAAAATAGGCAGCTACAGTAGTGGATTTAAATTTTGATTATGTAATAGAACATAGTACTTCCTTTTTCTTTAACAACCTTATGAAAGATGTGAGCTTATATTGCATCTTAATGTGAGTACCAGAATGATCATCAGATTGGTTTAAACAGAGCTCACGAAGTCAAGACTTGAGTGGCAAGTTGTTATCATTGAGAAATTGATCTCTGAAGACACCCAGACCTGAGCTCAAATGTCAGCTGATGAGCTAAGGACCATGTACAGAATAGATTCAAGATGAAAAGAATATCCCAATATACATGAGTCATTTTGATAATAGTGGTGTCAAGATGGATTCATGGCAATATCTTTGTTAATGCGTTAATACATTTTAGAAACTAAGGTAAATGCCAGGTATTAGTCCAGGACCAAATAAATGTCATTTAGGTTCACAAATACTCATTGATGGCTATTTCTCATGAATAAATGGCTCCACCCTTTGAGAGACCAGTGTCATAACTACTTGGAAGCTGGAATTCTTTCCTTTTGTCATGACTACAGCATAGACCTGCCAGTGTGAGTAAGTTCTAATGCACCATCTGTCTACTCCTAAACAAGATTTTGGAGACTCTTTGTAGACACACTGGTAAGAATTGGTGGATTTGTCTTTAAAGTCCTCCAGGTTCCTGAACCCTGTATAAACCATGACCTTAAGGACCCAGTCTGCTCTCTCAGAGCACCATAGTTCCAATGGATGGGCTGACTTGCTTTTTCTGCTGCCCTTTGAAGACCTCAGAGAAGGTCTTCAAAACAGCTGGTAAAGTCCTTTTGCACCTCTGGCCCCTGTGCTGGTGTCCCTAGGACTTCTAATCTGAGCAGGGGACCTATCAATGAGGGTATGGACAGCAGTTTGTCTGTGCAGGGCATTTATCAGGGGCATGCATAAGATAAGATTGGCAGGAAGCCCTGGAAGTAGAAGACAAATTATAATTAAGCTTCGCTGTTTTTGTTTCAGCCAATATGGAGTTTGATCTACCTTTCTGGGTATATCTGAGGTTCAATGATTGCCTAGAGTTGTAAAAACCACCACCCAAATTTGTACTGGAGTCTTCCCTCAAAGCAAATTCAAAATACAAAGCACTGTAAAGGTCTGAAAATCGCTGAAGGAAGACCCCAGACTCAGATAGTATGCAAAGTGTTTATTTTGCAGAAACAAACCAGGGGTCAGCTATTCTGCAAAATGGCAACCCTAGAGACAAAGGCATTCAGGCCTCCTTATAGGGAACCAGGGGAACTCTTTAGGAGGATTAGGTAATCTGAAATTTCATTGGTGGGTGCTAGGGGGCTCTTGGGTGGTCAGTGGTCTTGTATTCTTATGTCATGAATATTTAACCATAGGATGAGAAAGGGCTGCCCAGCACAGATGGTCCATTTTGAGACAAGGTATTTCCTCATGTTTGTGGTTATCCCTAGACTGTTCCTTGGGAGGGGGTTTTATGACCTTGTTTCTGAATTTTATGGTCTGTTCCTGGAGCTGGTGTCTTATGGCCTAGTTCCTGGGACTTATGGTGTGTTCCTGGTGCTAGTGCCTTAAGGCCTTCTTTTCAAAATCAGTCCTGGTCCCTAAATGGAGACAAGTGGGGTCTAAATCATCCTTTCAGTATATTTGTTTTATCAGCATGAATATTTTATGTTTTGTTTGTTTGTTTTTGTTTTAAGGAAAGCAAACTTATTTGTGATGGTTTTAGGAAAGGTGAAATATCATCCTTAGTGAGGTAACCCAATCACAAAAGAACACACATGGTATGCAGTCACTGATAAGGGGATATTAACCCAGAAGCTCGGAATACCCTAGACACAATTCACACATCAATTGATTTCCAAGAAGAAGGAAGGAGAGACCCCTGGTCCTGGAAAGACTGGATGTAGGGGAATACCAGGACAGAGAAGCGGGAGGGGGTTGAATGGGGAACAGGGGGGAGGGAAGAGGGCTTATGCGACTTTCGGGGAGGGAGGAACCGGGAAAGGGGAAATCATTGGGAATGTATATTAAAAAAAAAAAGGAAAGGTGATGTGGGAGGAAGATGGGTGTGTGCCTGAGCTTTGGAGAGACACGGTGACAGTTCTGGTGAGTGAGTATTTTCACATGAAATGAACAAAGCAACTTGAACGTCTCAGATTCCCAACTGGACCCCATTTTTCAGCAGAGCAAAACAGTGCTTCACAGAGTGGGAGGAAGGCATCGTGAGATATACTGCAGACAGGGGACTAATATCTAACTTACCAAGAACTGCAAACAAAGCACTAAGTAAACAAACATATAATCAACTATGAACAAATGAAACAAACACAGACCATTCAATGAATGCTTTTGCTACATTAATCCATTTAGAAAAAATAATTATATGTTAATACGTTCTGAAGAAAGTTGTTTTATAACCCAATCCACATTTCCCTTTGTTCTGTTTAAAACTACATCTACTCATTAAATTTTAAAGTGATTTAATATGTAAATTTCATTGCTATATAGAAAATATAGTTTAAAAAATTTATCTTCAGAATAAGGAACAATGAGGAAGCCCTTTGCAGATTGCTTGTCCAGTGCCAACTATGTGGAGTTGCTGCAATGAAGATTTACTTTAATTCAGAATGAGCCAACGCACCAAATTCAAACCATCCCAGCACCATGAAGTTTCTCTCCCTGCAGACCTGTGGATCTACTCCAGGCCTGCCTTAGAAATAAGAATCTGCTTGCATTGATTAGTATCTGTGATCTATCAGCTTAAAAAAATTCTGTTCTCTGTTTCCAGTTTGCTAAACGGTTTCATATTAAACATTTCAAGTATGTGTTGTTAACTTGCCATAAGGAGACTTAAGGAAGGCCAGGTGGTGATATCTGTAGGTGCCGTAGAACTGTCAAAGAGAAATCTGAGCTGAGGAACCTAGGTCCTTTGTAATTGTCAGTAAGTTTGCTTGGAGGGAAACACTGTTTCATTTCCGGGCAGAGCCAAGGTATAGCAATGTCTTTCAAATGCAAGCATTTCTAAGTATGTTGTGAAGAAAAATCTCAGTGGTTCAGTGGTTCCCTCTGTCCTCAAGACTTGCAGAAAACTTAGGCACCTCGCAAAGTGTTGTCACCCGTGGGCAGTTTAATTATAGCTCTGAAATGGTTTTCCACTAAGCATCCTATCAAGTATGTTAACAGCCTCCCAGTGGCTTTGTTCAAGGTACATTCCCTCTGCCTTCCATTTCCACCAATAAATACTGCGAATAAAATTGTGAAATACTTTTCTGTGCATTAAAATTATAAAGGTTGATATATTTTCATGGCTAGGTAAGTTTTATTCTTAAGTTTTAATATTAACCTGAGAAACTAGAATGAATAGACAAACCAAACCCATTATGAGACCCTCCCCAAAGTAACCAAACAAGTTAGTTTTACTGAGTTATATATACCGCCAGATTTGGGAAACAACACATATCACAGACATGAGCTGTGCAAAATTTCCCAAACTTGAGCAATAGAGTTTTTTTTTTTTTAAGTTTTAAAACAATAGAGTGTTTCAAAATTAAAGTAGCAAGGGAAGGAGATCCCAATTTTGAGCCTAAGATATGAATCTGAAGCCTTATTCTGTGAAAATATTTTGTTGAACAGGATGCATTTAAAAGGGAAGATTTCTCTTCATACACAAAATGAAGTAGCGACCTCAGTGAGAGCAAAACCCATCATAAGAGTGTATGAAAGAATTTGCGCACCTCAGATGGTGCCTTGGTCCTCAGAAACATAAGCCATACTTCAGAAGGTCTAGGTGAAAGAAAAATAATGAGTTTTTAAATACAATGTAGGTAACCTGTCCATATTGGAGCTAGTTTCTGAGAACTTTAGTAAATTTTGGCAGTTCAGTGTGAAGTATGATAGAAGCAAGTGTGCAAATCCCATCCCTGTGTCAGGGAAGGAGGGGGGTGAGGGGGTGAGGATGGGGGGGCTGCATCGCGTGGCGCTTCTCCAGAGTTAGCACTCCTGTTTGCAAGTGTCCAAGTATGATTTGACTTTTTAAAAGAAACTTCATTTAGAAAAAAAAAAGTGAAGGAGCAAGGAAGGAAGGAAGGAAGGAAGAGACTATCAATGCTGTTTTTCACAGGCTGTAAATAAGAAGATGCCAAATTTGCTCAGCCAGACCAGTCTAAGCTGTGTCCTGAAGCAGAGCCTCTCTAAGGGTCCCAGTGCCGCGAGCTCCCATGGGACTGCGGAAGTCCACCATTCTCAGGCGAGCTAGCATGCAGGTGGTGAATCGCATTATTTATCCCCCTTAGTCTCTGTTTGCTGAGCTCACTGGTGCCAAGCCTATTGCCACCCCCTTACTCAGGGAAAGGACTGGTTAATTCCAGACTTGGACTAGTTGTCAGGGTGCTCAGAGTCACGTGATATTTGGCTATCATTCTCCAACTGCTTCACTTCCGGTAAAGTGAGAGCTCATTTTCCGGTGGACACCTGGAGATTTAGTCATAATTCCCTTCCCCACACCTCACTTGAAAACGCTGTACAACACAGACAGTTTCTCATAAACAAGATAGTCTCTTACCGTCACTCTTCAAATAACTCACTCTGGAGGGCTGTCAGAGTGACTTCGAGACACCCTGTGTGCAGTCCGCCCTATCACATGGCATTTTTCCCTGAGACCCTTTGAACCCATGTGGTATTGGAAATGTATATAGTCCTCTCTAGAACATTGAATTCACCCCAAGTCTGTCTTTGCAATTCAGGAATTAGAGTATAGAGGAACCCTGCAGCTGAGAAAGAAAAGAAAAGAAAAGAAAAGAAAAGAAAAGAAAAGAAAAGAAAAGAAAAGAAAAGAAAAGAAAAGAAAAGAAAAGAAAAGAAAAGAAAGGAAAAGAAAGGAAAAGAAAAAAGAAATTTTGTTTCATTCTGTATTTCAGTCTGCAGACTGCCCAACGTTCTTTCTCCAAGGAGCTTCTGCCATTGGTTGACTCTAACGGTGTGTGTGTGTGTGTGTGTGTGTGTGTGTGTGTGTGTGAGCACTGAGGGTTCTGCAAACATCTCCAGATGTTGGATGTGCTAGTCAGAGAGACGGGTGTGTGAACAAATAGTCCTTTCAAATATCCTTCTGGGAAAGGAAGCAATATAAAAACCTCCCCACATTAAACAAAATATTTTACTTGATTTGTGTTTATCATTAAGCAAAACTCCTATTTAAAGGTAAGGGAATTTTTAAAAGCGTGTTTTGCTCACTTCTCCAAGGTAACTGTTAACATAAACAGTGACTGAATAAATGACTATCTTGAACCCAAGAGTTCTGAGGCCAACACCCTCCCCACAGCCCCAAGTCTCCCCCAACTCACACCTGGGCCATTTGTTTATTTTATGCAAAGAGATTTGAAGCATCTGGTTGAATGCCTTTTAAAAGGCAGTGCGGAGAGCTCAAATCCAGTGAATGTGTAGATTATAGCAACTCCCTAAACTCTTCAGAGCCTTTTCAGAGGCATGAAATCCTGGATCTTAATTTAAGGATACAGAATTGCTATGAGTTTATCCAATTCACTGTGCCCTGATCCTGCCAGGAAAAAAAAAAAAGTTAAACCTGGTTCTCTGCCTGTCCCCTTAGAGGGACTTTGAGATAATGGGGTGGCATTGCCAAAAACATGATCAGTAATCACACTATGACAGAGACTGGACTTGTCCTGTAGTTAATTTGACATAATCAGTTTGAAGATCATCTGGCTTTAGGAAAATACAGTTATGATTTTGAATTTGTAAAACTAATTTGAAAAACATTACTAATATTATTGCAAGATTTCTGACAGGAAGAGGGAGGTTTACTCTGTAGTAATCAGTTCCCTAGCGCAACCTGACAACTGTATATACTCTGACTGTTGCTAACTTCCCTTGTGCAAATGGGTTGATGTGCTAGGTTCCTACTGCTTGTTTGCTGATCTGTGTTTAATGTATGATTCACTTAATGCAAAATAAGATGGTAGTTGGTTTTGTTTTTTTTTTCTGCTGGCAGATAACACAGGTGTTGCTGGGCAAGCGAACTACAATGGCCAATTTTACTCACTCAGAGCACAAGCTGAACCCTAGTCCCCTTGTTAAAATACGCGCACTCTTACCTGTTGTCACCAGTGGACAAGTCCTTAGTACCTTAGTGCTAGAATGCAATACCTCCTTTCAGGTTTAAACATATAGAAGGCAGGAAGCACAAAGTCCAAGTGTTTTAGCCATTAACCGTTCCACAGGCCATGTGAGGAAATCCCTTGTCACTTTCTGTCCTTGGCTTCTCCTCTCTCACAAATCTTCACCCTCTTACTCTGCAATGAGGAACCTACTCTTCCAAGGCTTTTCCCTTCCCCAGTAGAGAGAGACTTTGATCTCAAGAGGGGATGGTATAGGTTCACTGAATGATGAAGACCAGGCTAGTCTGTGGGCCAAAGAACCGTGGTTATCTTCCTGCAAGCTTGTAAACAGACCTGGTCCATCAAAACGTGACCGCCATGTTTAGTCAGTTAGCCGTGGGTCACCTCTGACTAGGGAATCCTCAGCTACTTTATGGCATCCAGAGGTTTAAAACACTTTCTCCAACAAAAGCCTAGAAATTGGGGTGTGTGGTAAGAGTGAACATCTCAGGCTAGCCCGGGGGAGTAGCCCCTACATGGCTAGACAAGGGCTAGGCTATTCTTCATTCCTGTGGAGGGTGGGAGGGTGTGTGTGGGGGGGGATGAGCTCACGTGTATGTATCCTTTCTTTCCAAATGCTAAATGACTTCTGTGTCAAATGTATAAACTAGGAGGTAAATAGTCACATCCTCAGCTTACTTACTGTCTTCTTAAATCCGCTCTACGAAAGCAGAGCATTTTTATGATGGTAGGGAGAAAGCCTGGAGTTGACAGTGTTTTTCCTGGGGAGTTGCATTAAAATTCCATAGATTGAGTAGCTTGAACATTTGTTACTATACACAGTGTTGGAAGTCACTGCCAAGTCAAGATGCCAGTAGATTTTGGGTGCTGCAGGGGGGTGGCCTTCTTATGTGTCCCAAGAGTGCAGACAGCAAACCTAGTATTTCTTTTAGGGAGGCCCCAGTCCCATTGCACTCACCACACTACTTAAGGACTCTACTTCCAAATACCATCACATTAGGGTCAGCGATTGAACACAGATATCTCGGTATTTTGGTATGTGTGAGTGAGAGGAGCCGGTGTTTATTTAATTTATAAGACATAAGGGCTTCCCAGAGTCAATCCCTGAGCTCCAGTTTGAAATGCAAACTATGAAAGGCTTCTAACCCGTCTTAACCCATATAAGAGAAAAACTTACTTAGGGTATTTGTCTTCAACACTTTATAATACAGAACTTCTACCTCCCACAACCATAACATACGGTCCTTGGATACCTAGTAAAAAGTTTTTCTCCCTAGCCTTAACTTTATTTCCTGCCTCATATATATATATATATATGTGTGTGTGTGTGTGTGTGTGTGTGTGTGTGCATCCAACCTAGTCCAGGTGTTCACTCAAAATCTGCATCCAGGACAGTTCCACAGAAGCTATCACAGGTGCTCATGTCTACGTTCAGAGATGCTTCTACTGGGACTGCACTTTCCTAACTGCAGATGGTTCCACAGATCCTGGACAGCCCTCCCAACCTCTCACCCCTATCTCCTTCCTGTCCTTATGTAGTCCCAGCTGTGCAGCACCAGCAGCAGCACTGAGGTGATTGCAACCATGATGGTGAACTACCGGCCAGCTCATTTTAAAGCCCAGCTAGTGAAACTCTTTGGGGGAAAAATTAGAGGGTTTGGCCTTGGAGTAGGTATGGCCTTGTTGGAGGAGGTGGGATGTGGGATTTCAAAAGCTCATTCCAGGACCAGTGTCATCCTGCCTCTAACTTGCCATTCCGACGTGAATTTTCAGCTGCTTCCCCAGTACAGTCTCCGCCTACCACTGTGCTGCCCGCAATGATGTTCATGAACTCACCTTCCGAAACTGTAAGTTTCTAAGTTGCCTTGGTCGAGTGCTGTATCACAGCAATTTGAAGAGTAACTATGACACAGGAGATTTGTTTTATTTTCACTGATTGGTAATAACTCTGCATATACTTAGGTTCACGTACGTTTTAACACTTATGTGAAACACACAGTAATCAAATGGAACCTTTATTTATCCACATCCCCTGTATTCTTTACAACCTCTAGTATCCACTCCTTTAGAGTCACATCAAATACTTTGAGCTCCCACATATGAGAAGGAACATCCAGTACTTGTCTTTCTGTGTCTGATTTATTTCACTTAATATAACTTCCTCTAGTTTTATCCACTTGTGCTGCAAATGACGGAATTCCCTTCTCCCCGGTAGCTGAATATTCTACTGTGAATACCTTCCAAGTTTGCTTGATACAGCCTTCTTTCGATGAATATATTTGCATTCACTATCTTCCCTATTGTGGCTATTTGTGCAATAAACACGGATGTGTAGTGTTTTGTTGTTTTTGTTTGGCTTTGCTTTGTTCTTAGTATGCTGATGTCAGATCATGAGTCAGCAAGATCATGTAGACCTAGTTTTCAGTTTTCTGAAGAACTTCCATACTCTACACTGCTCTGCAGAAGTATATTAGAACTCTTTTAGCATGTGCTATACCTCTTCCCCTCTTCCCCCGCACTCTCTCCTCTTCCCCTCCCTTTTCCCTCCCTACCCCTGCAGCTGCTTCTCCCTCTTTTTTCTTTTCCTTCTTCACCCTTCTCTTTCCTCTACTTTCTCAGTTCATTTATTTGTGAACACACACGGGCATGTGCACACGCATGAACATACACACACTCCCACTGGGGGGGAGGGAGGGAGGGGGAGAGAGAGAGAGAGAGAGAGAGAGAGAGAGAGAGAGAGAGAGACCTCCATGGTGTGAGATTTGTTTCTCCCTTTCAGGACCTGCTTCTATACTTTCTGTGACCTCTCTCAGGCCACTTAAACTTGTACAAGTTTCTTCTTGATTTGAATTATTAATGAATGAGGACTTGACAGTTCTGTAATCTGAAGAGGCTTTTAATATTTGATACACATTCCCAGAGCTTTGATTCAAGATCAAGATCATACATTAATATATATGGGGGTGAATCAAAAGCACCGGGATTTACAAATGCCAAATGCACCAAGTGGTAGATCTCTTAAATAGCCCCACTTTAAAATCTCACACTGTAAAAGCAACTATCAAAGGATCACATTATGCCTCATAAACACGATTATTGCCAATTAAATTATAAAATACTTAAGGAACAAAAACCAGTAAATATAAAATCATGCTACATCTTTTCTCTTCTGAAGGCCTCAATAACATGAATCTTTTTATTTATGAGCTCTGTTTTACTCTTATCCTAAAATCCCTTTCCCGATTTGCTTCCTTTTCAGCCACTTGTAAACTATTTTCTTTCTCCATAGACCATTAGCAACTTTAGAGAGTTGTATGAATCACTCCTGAATGTCTACCATGGAGTTTCTCTTTTTCTTCTACTGTCTTTCAGACAGCTTGAGATGCAGGGCCCCTCTGAAGACCTAGGGAACCTTACCATCTTCATTTTCATCTGTTTCATCTATTGTCAATATTGAACCTGGCAATGCACTGGTGAAATACCTTCTCCCATTAGCATATGGTATATTGCTCATTATCTAGGAATGTTCCTAATTCTTAGTACAAACTTCTCATGCTTTCCACACAAACACACTAAAGGGTACTACAGCTCTCCTCTCTCTCTCTCTCTCTCTCTCTCTCTCTCTCTCTCTCTCTCTCTCTCTCTCTCTCCTCTCTCTCTCTCTGAATAAAACAGGTGTCATGGGAAAAATTGGAAAGGAAGAAATAAAAGTATCTTTATGTGTAGACGATATGGTAGTATACATTAAGTGACTCTAAATTTTCTTTTCAGCAACCCTGACAGCTGATAAATACAAAATTAAAATAGGAAAATCAGTATTTCCAACCATAGTTGATTTTTCTAGGTGTTTTCCACTTGGAAATAATGCCCATCTATACTGAGGCATGGAGCATGCCTCAGTTCTCCTATTCCACACTGCAGAGAGTCTGTTTTTAGTGACACCTCCTGAGATTTGGAACATACAACCTCACGTACGACCATGTCTACCTTCATTCCCATGGAAACAACCGTCACTGGGAGAGTCTCCCTCAGCTTGCCCCATGCCCCATTCCCATGGTATTTCCTTATGACACCACAGTAGAAATGCTGAGCCAAATATAGAAAATGAAGCTGGGACATTCAGAGTGATCACGTGCACTCTTCGGCAAACCATTCTGACAGAGAGACAACTCCTGACAGCTTAAGAACACCAAGGAAAAGTCAAGACAGGCACACCATCCTTCAACTCATAGCATTGTCCCAATACCAATCTTTCTGTATAGAAATTTTCCAATCTCAGAAAAGTTGTTCTCTATAGAGGCCGTTTATTACACACAGGGAATGCTGTACATATGCATTGTCATGACATAAGTGTGGGGCAGAGGAGAATTTGCTGAAGTTGGTTTTCTCCTTCTACCTAAAGATTGAACTCAACCCATCAGGATTTGTAGCAAGCACATTTACCCACTGAAACATCTGATCAGCTCCAAGACATTATTTTTTCAGCAGCACCAACAAGAAGAGGAAACTCTTCTTGCCCAGGTACCAAAGGCACTGGCTTCAAGCCGTTCTTTCCCACCTTGCTCTGAGTGGGTGTTCTTAGCTTATTACAGTCTCAGATGGATAACTCAGGGCAACTTCGACCCTCCAGGCGTCTCCTGCCTCTTTTGTAAAATAGTGAAAACACCGACAAGAATGCCAGATGGACAGTAACAAACTCAGAACTCGGAGCTTTTGGTTCATTTTCTTCGCCTGGTAATGGCTCTCTGGTTCTCATCATCTGGGAAGCAGGTACAAGGATGGAAATGCGAAGTCTGAATTGGTAAGGTGGAGAACTTAAGAGAGGTGCAGAAAAATCTGGAAAACTTCAATGGCTGCTCATGTTGGCCACAGAGTTAGGCTGCAGAGTGAGAGATGAGCCATAGAGTTGAGTCTGGTCACAGAGGCAAAAGGGCAGGGTAGGTTCCAGAAGAACAAATGGATAACCATACTGATGGCAGGTCTATGGGGGTAAAAAGCAACTTTAACAGTCCACAGTAATAACAGGACCAATCCAAGCAGAAGCCTCTACGTTAGCCAAAATCTCTGCCTGTGTATACACTGAGCAGCTGGACATGACCAGGGAAAGGGTAATCACCATTGGGGTACTTGGTGTCATCTACTCCATGCAGCTTGGCTGAGGAAGCAGCATCCTCTCCTTGCTCTGATGTGTTCATAAGTTATTGAGTTTGGTTTCCTTGACACAATATACTCATGCACTTCTAAGGTCCCAATTTGCCTCAATAAATTTATAGCCCCTTTCTGCTCCCAGGAACAAGCCATTTATCAGTCTATGCTGCACAGGTAGACAGATGTTGCCAATCACCTGTCTAGAAAGGTGAGGAATCATCTTCTATCCTCAGAGTGAAGCCAAATGTTGCTTGTAAAATAAGGACTCTGAAAGCAAGGCACATTCTGAAATCCCCTTATTATACACTAACTAGAGCATGGCACAGGCAGAGATCAACAGGAATATCAACTGAGACTATGATGATTTTACTATTAATGACTGAATAGAATATTCCCAGCTAAAGTGAGTACATAAAATTGCTGTAGTCTTTAAATCTTATTCTTAGTTTTTATGTAAGCTCATTTTCTGTCCCAGGATCATTCATCACTGTCCCATGCTTCAGTAGGCTGGGTACCTTCTCAGTCCTTATGACCTTGATGGTTTTGTGGAGTGCTGATTTGGTTGTTTGTAAAACACTGTTCAGCTGGGGCTTGACTGACATTCACCTGAAGGTTAGATGGGAGTTATGAATTCTTGGGGTGAAGACTGTAGTGGTTAAATGACTTTGTCAGCATACTGTATCTAGGGGTAAGGGACATCACATGACTCAGCACTGCTGTTGTTCCTAGGGAACTGGCTGAGATGGAGTTTGTCACTTTTCATCACTGTGAAGTTACTCCTTCTTCTCCCTGTCTTATTTGGAACTATTCTGAAAACAAGCTACTGTGCAAGGCCCATACCCAAGACTCTTATGTTCATCCCACGCTCCACTTCCACGAGGACCAAAATCTCAGCATAAATTATTTTATGTCATTTTCTGCCTGAGTACATTGTGGTATGGACTTATTTAATAATTTATCCATATCACATTGTGTTCGTGCATATTTATTTATATATTTGTTTATAACCCAATTATCTTAAGGTTTCTATTGCTGTGATAAAACACCATGACCAAAAGAAAGTTAGGGAAGAAAGGGTTTATTTGGCTTATACTTCCACACCATAGTTCATCATTAAAGGAAGTTAGGGCAGGAACCTGGAGGTAAGGAGCTGATGCAGAGGCAATAGAGGAGAGCTATTTACTGACTTCTCATGGCTTTCTCAGTCTGCTTTCTTATAGAACCCAGGACTGCTAGTCCAGGGATGGCACCAACCAAAATGTCTGGGCCCTTCCCCGTCCATCACTCATTACAAAAATGCTCTGCAGACTGATCTTGAGGAATTTTTTCAGTTGAGTCTCCCTCCTCCCTGATTATTCTAGCTTGTGTCAAGTTGATATAAACTTGCCAGCACACAGACAATCTATTTTGATGGTCATATTACTTCAGCACATGTTGTTGGGGGATGCTGGCCCCTCTGCTTCTTTGACTTCTCTGTTATTGTTTACTTATATGCTTTGAGAATGTATTTTGTTTTCCTAGCTACAGATGCTCTCAGCTCTATGACCTATTCTTATAGATGAGCTCTTTCTCACTTTCTTCTTATATTGTTGGCTTACTCCCGTTGTTCCTAGCCAACACAGACTCTATAAAATACTGAATTGTCTCCAATGGAGTTACTTATTTGGCATCAAGACATGTTACTGAGGAGCAGGAGATGAAATCCACAAGGAGTAACACAGTTTGGTATGTTCAGAATGGACCACAGGTCAGTCACTACCGAGACTTTCCATCAAGGAACTGTTAAATATTTTATGTCTGTCTTGTCATTCCAGAGCCTTCACTTCTCTCAAATAAAAATTATTTGATGTCATTACTATTTATATATGCATAGAGTCATGTACAGAAAAAGAAAAAGTATTGGCTTTTTAAAATATATACTAGAAAATTATAATGAGGAAAATTACTTTTGAGGTATAGTTTTTCTCTATCAACTTTATTATATATTATAATGTTAAAATGTTACAAGATGGTCCTCCTGAGCTCCACCTTCCTTCCAGTTTTCTTCCCCACCCAGGCCATATCAGTGACCCATGATACCTGTCCACATCCTACAGCCTATATGCCTCCTTCAAAGTCCACAGTAACCAAAGGCACTGGTGAGAATCTCACCCAAATACCCACACCAGCTGAGACACCCATAAGGTCCATGATCTGGACCTTCCTTCCCTGCCAAGCTCCACCTTTCTTCAGGTCTGTTTCTCCACCCAGTCCAGATCATCTGCTCCAATAACCTCCCACACCCCACAATCCTACAGCTTCTCTGCCTCTGAGGAGGTTTGCAGTAACCAGGGACACAGGAGGCCTGCTCTGACCAGAGACACAGGAGGTCCACCCTAACCAGAGACAGTACTGCCTGCCTCCAAGGAGACCAGTTCTAACCCAGGTCAAAGATCTCTCAAGGAAACTGGCTTCAGTCAGAGATACCCAGGTCAGCTAACACTGGAGATAACCAGATGGTGAGAGGCAAGTGCAAGCTCATAAGAGATAGAACCCAATGCACTTCCCAATACAGCAAGCCCTGGATACCCTAACAAGCCTGAAAAGCAAGATAATGACCTAAAATCCCATTTCATGAAGATGATATAGGCCTTTAAGAAGAATATAAATAACTCCCTTAAAAAATTCAGGAAAACATAGGCAAACAGATAGAAGCCTTTACAGAAGAAACAAATTCCTTAAAGAAATACAAAAAATAAAATAAAATACAATCAAGCAGATGAAGGAATTGAACAAAATGGTTCAGGAACTGAAAATGAAAATATAAACACTAAAGAAAACACAAATGGAGGCAACCCTGAAGATGGACAACTTAGGAAAGACATCAGGAGCTGCAGATGCAAGCATCACCAATAGAATACAAGACATAGAAGAGAGAATCTCAGGCATAGAAGATACCATAGAAGATATGGACACATTGGTCAAAGACAATACAAAGTATAAAAAGCTCCTGACCCAAATATCCAGGAAATTCAGGACATAGTGAAAAGATCAAACCTACAAATAATAGGATTAGAAGAGGGTGAAGAATCCCAGTTCAAAGAGCCAGAATACATCTTCAACAAAATCATAGATGAATGAAAGAGATGGCCATGAATGTACAAGAAGCCTACAGAATGCCTAATAGATTGGACCAGAAAAGAACATCTTCTCATCACATAATAACCAAAACACTAAATGCACAGAACAAAGAAAGAATATTAAAAGCTGTACGGGAAAAGGTCCAAGTAACATATAAAGGCAGACCTATCAGAATTAGACCAGACATCTCAACAAAGAATTTAAAAGCCAGAAGATCCTAGAAAGATGTTATTCAGACCCTGAGAGAACACAAATGCCAGCCCAGTATACCCAGAAAAATGCTTAATCACCATAGGTGGAGAAACCAAGATATTCTATGACAAAACTGAGTTTAAACAATACCTTTCTACTAATCCAGCCCTACAGAACATACTGGAAGGAAATCTCCAACACAAGGAGGGAAAGTACACCTAAGAAAACATAAGAAATTAAACATTTCACAACAAACCAAAAAGAAGAGAATCATACACATATAATACCTCCTCCAGCAATGAAAAACAACAGGAACTAACAATCATATGTCTTTAATATCTCAAAACATCAATGAACTTAGTTACCCAATAAAAAGACACAGGCCAACAGAGTAGAGCCACTATTTTGCTGCATACAAGAAACACACCTCAGTGACAAAGACAGACACTATCTCAGAGGAAAAAAAGGCTGGAATAAAGTCTGTATAAGACTCAACTCCAAACAAGTCAAAAAACTCAACAAAGCCTGATACCCTGAATCTGGAAAAAGTTGGTGACAGGCTTGATCTCACTGGCACACTCAGAACCAGTGACCAGTAGTGCAGACATTAAGTCTAACAATTAACAAAAGGGAATGCATGAAGATAAAAGGTTTCCTTACAGCAAAGACTATCATTAGTCAATTGAGACAGCCTAAAGAACAGGAAGAATCTTTACCAACTGTACGTCTCACAGAAGACTAGTATCTAAAATATACAAACAACTCAAAAAACTAAACATCAAGGGAAAAGTAACAAGCTTATCTTAAAAAGGGGCAGGGAACTAAACACATTCGCAAAAGAAAAATGCAAATGACTAAGAAATACTTCTTTTAAATGTTCAGCATCCTACACCATCAGGGAAATGTAAATTAAAAATACTCTGAGATTCCATATGACCCCAGTCAGAATGGTCAAGATAAAGAGATATGATGATAAATATTGACACAGATGTGGGGAAAGACAAAAACATGTTCACTGCTGGTGAGAGTTTAAAGGTACAGCCATGATGAACATCAGTGTGGAGATTCCTCAAGAATAGGTCAACTACACAATGCAAATAAACCACACTGAGCACACAACTCTCTACCCTGCCTGCTAGTCCGTGTGCATCAATGCTTCATTTACAATCGTCAGGAAATAGAAACAGTCTAGATAACCATCTAATAAAAACGTGGTTCATTTACACAGTAGCATATTATTCAGTTTTTAAGAAGAATGAAATTATGAAATTTGCAGGTAACCGGATAGAACTAGAAATAATCATTCTGATTGAAGTAAATCAGACACAGAAAGTCAAATGTCACATATTTTTTCCCTTATATGTGGATATTAGCTTTTAATCTTTGGTCACACTTTTCATATGAATACCCAAAGAGCTCAGGAGATTAGCTAGTGGTCTCAGGGGTGGGGTTCAAGGGAGAGAATTTAGAATACACTGGTATAAAACATTAAAAAAAATGGGACAGGAAGTATCATGAGAAGGTGAAGGTAAGGTAGAGAAGGGAATGTAAGAGAGATAACTAACATTAAAGATCTTTAAAATAAGTCATATGGAAACACACTAATGGAAGAGGAGCTAAGACAGTACAGAGGGTGGCATCAATCCGTAATGCAACCATGCTCCACTAAACAACACAGGACAATAAAAATCCCAATCGCAGGAATACATTACTTCTTTTGCATTTTCTTAGTAGGCAAGATCTCACAGACCCACAGATATTGCTCTTGGTTACTCTTCAGAACTTGATTTTAAAAACTCTTATTGCTGAAGACACTATGTACTTGAATCATGGAACATAGATAGATTAAGCTTGTCCTGATCTGGGAGTTTTATTTCTATTAGCTAGCTTTGAGAGTTTGGTGAGAAGCTGTGTATACCACTAAAGAAGGAAAGTCACCATCAGTAACACCCTGCTGTGAACTCTGAAATCTACAGTGATGTCTGGCCTGGAGGAAAGTAACCATCAGTCACACCCAGCTATGAGCTCTGAGAGCTACAGTGATGTCTGGCCTGGCAAGGCATTAGTGCAAGGGTGATGTATGTGTATGGGAGCAACCAACCACTTTCTGATGTAAGTCCTGATCCATGAGCAGGGCCCCTGGGACAGTGGATCCACATATAACCACACCCACTCTTTCTAGGTCTCAGAGATTCCTGTGAAAGTCAAGTGGAAGAGAGAGAGTTGATGGGCACAACATAGCAGCTGGACACATAAGAAGTAGGTGTGAGAGCATGTGCAAGGCCCATGCAAACAAATGCAAGTCAGACCAACCCTAGTATGAATAGTGGAGTTAGGCACAGAGTCCCATTCATAGCAGAGAAGCTGTTCACAACCATTGGCTATAGGGAGATGAAGAGTCAGCTTTCTGTAAGACTGCAGCCCCTGAGGTGGTGGAAGAGTCCCAGGTTTGGTTCCCAGCACACCGCAGCTTAGAATCATCTGTAAATACAATTCCAGGGGAACCAATGCTCTTTTCTGCCCTCTACAGGCATCAGGCACACTAGTGGCACACGGACATACATTGAGGCAAAACTACACATACACTTATAATTGAATTGTTTTATTATTATTATTATTATTATTATTTTCTAAGTTTTTTATTTACATTCCAAATGATTTCCCTTTTCCCATTTCCTCCCTCCCCAAAAGTCCCATAAGCCCCCTTCCCTCCCTCTGTTCCCCATTCAACCCCCTCTTGCTTCTCTGTCCTGGTATTGTTTTTAAAAGTTTAGTTCCGGTAAGTTGACTGAGCTCCAGTGAAAGGCCACACAGCCAGGAATATTTCGGTGGCAGAAACTGGTCATAATGGGTTTTAAAAGAGCAAGGAATAGGGTGGGAATGGAAGAGCAGGTGAATCTGGAAAGAGCTAAAGGAATGGAGGTGCATATGATCAAAACACAAACAAAACTCTCAAAGAACTGATAAAACTATACAGCTACACAGAGGTAGGGATGACAGTCACAGTTGCTGGCACCGCAAGTACCTTGTTCACTAAAGAGCCCTATTTTGGAGCATGAACAAAATAGACCTGGTATTTTGTATTCCTTCCGCAGGGGTTGTTCTTCCTGATTGTATGATCCTGGAAAAGCATTCAAACAAAATCACCCCAAACTCAAAAATATTGTACCGGCTGGTTTTGTGTGTCAACTTGACACCGGCTAGAGTTATCACAGAGAAAGGAGCTTCAGTTGGGGAAGTGCCTCCATGAGATCCAGCTGTGGGGCATTTTCTCAATTAGTGATCAAGGGGGGAGGGCCCCTTGTGGGTGGTGCCATCCCTGGGCTAGTAGTCTTGGGTTCTATAAGAGAGAAGGCTGAGCAAGCCAGGGGAAGCAAGCAAGTAAGAAACATCCATGGCCTCTGCATCAGCTCCTGCTTCCTGACCTGCTTGAGTTCCAGTCCTGACCTCCTTTGGTGTTGAACAGCTGTGTGGAAGTATAAGCTGAATAAACCCTTTCCTCCCCAACTTGCTTCTTGGTCATGATGTATGTGCAAGAATAGAAACCCTGACTGAGACAAATATATTGTATGAAAGATTTTTTCTCTCTCTCAAGATTAAAATGATGAAAAGGTCGTCCTTCAACCGCAGGGCCATGGGACTGTGAATCTGGTGCCCATGCTGCTCACTGTGGAGTGATGTGGTCCCTGACCATCCTGGCACAAGCTGCTGAAGGGAGAGGGGATACTAGGAATATGCAAATATTCTCTTAGACGTGTGTAAATGTGAACATATTTCTATGTGAGCACATGCAGTGTTGTGAGCATAAGATGCAGTGAATTTAGTAACAGTGATCATGGTGCGGGGAGAAGTCCAATGTTATGCTATCTTTCTTGACAGTATTTTCTATATTTTAATGCATTCTACCATATGCCTGCAGCCTTCTGAATTCTTTTCTTTTCCTTCTCTTTCCCTTTTTTTTCTTTCTTTAAATCTTGGGTAGCATCCCAAGAGGAACTAAAATTCCCCAACATACTATCAAAATTTGAAATCAAACTAAGAAATGGAATCCCACTTCTTGTCAACTGGCTCATCAGAAAGGTTGGTTAACCCAGTCCTCTTCCATTATAAACTGTTGGGCACACACTGTATTGATTTTGAAGGGTCTGATAATGATTACCACATTAAAATTAAACTGGTTTGAAATGATAATGCATTCAGGGAGAGACAGTAGCACAAGGATGGGTAGCAGCATGGATACTGGGGACGGTGAGGCTGTTCTCTATGGAACTGCCATGATGGACACAGGGCATTATACATTTGTCCAATCCCACGGAATGTGGGAACCAAGAATGAACTCAAATGTCGACTCTTGTGCTGGTGACATATCAAGGTAGGATCAGCAGCAGTGAAAAAAGTTGCTGGTGAGGCAGAATGTGTTGCAAAGGCAAGGAGCAATGGAGAATCCTCGAACCTTCTACTCCATTTGTTATGAACCTGACATTTCTAAAAATACTTAATCTAAAAAAAACCCAAAAAACAAAAAACAAGCAAAATCAAAAACTCTGATACTGAGTAGGCTGGTGGAGTGGTTCAGAGATTAGAAGTACTTTGCTAATCTGTTGTGAGGATCAAAATTCAGATCTGAGGACACATGTAATAAGCCTGGTGTCCTGCCAAAACCTGGAATCAAGCTCTGAGGATCTGACACCCTTGTCTGGTGTCTATGCATACATACACCTACATACATATATGATCACTTACATAGAAACATACAAATAAATACATACCAAATATATACATATGTATGTACTATATATATACAGACAGACATTTGTACATACTTCATATATACATACACATACACATACATAAAACCTTTTAAAACTATAACACTGGCTCTGATTTTAAGAAAGGTCACCTACAATGCATTGTAGTCCTCATAGGCCAGGCATATTCATATGGACAACTGTGATTTCATCTTTTACTGTTAATTTCCTGATCAATTTATTTGTAAATGCACCTACAAATCTAAAATGCTTCTGTGATCCATGATTTCTATATGACCATTATTGTAAGATTATTTTGTATCTAATCATTAATACAGACATTATTGTAAATTTTAATTTTATTTTATCAGCCCTACTTTCTCTATGTATGTTCTGTTAAATCTTTAAATAACATATTAGTATATTCAGTAAAACAAACACAGGATAATCTATTTTACAAAAATTAATGTCTTATTGTAAGAAGCACACAAGGAAACACTTTAAAATGTAATCTTAGTCATGTAAAAGAAAGACATGTATTTCAAAGAAACTTAGAAAAGAATAGATAAGTGTTTACTTAAAATATGCTTTAAATTAAAATAGAATTACATCCCTTTATCCCATTCTTTCCTCCAGCTTATCCAAGGTCCTCAGCCTTGGACCTCGGCCCCCCATGTTTCCTCCCCACTTTCAAGTTGACCTCTTTTTCTTTGATCAATATTGTCACATACATCTATTGGTGTATTTGTATGCACAAATATACATAAACGCAACCTACTGCTTTCCTTTTTGGGGTACATACACAATTTCAAGGCAGATCACCCTGCTTTGGACACGAATAAGGAAACCATCCCTGGGAGAGGCTAATTCTTCTCTCAGAAGTCATTAGTTGCCTGGAGTTCTTTGGCTAGAGGTGGGAGAAATTTTGTCCCTTTCATGTTAAGATGTCCATTAATATTGTTATAGTCCTGCTGTTTTTGCAGTTATTTCTAGGAGAGATTGTTTTACAGTAGGTTTCCTGATATTCTGACTGTTATAATCCATCCTTTCTCATCCTTTCTATCTTGTTCTCTGAGCCATAGATGCAAGAGCTGTGATGTAAATGTATACATTGCCCATGATCTATTCCTTTGGTTTGTACCCAGGTGGGGTTTTCTGTGATGCTCTCCTTTTGTTAGAAGGAAAGGATTTTTAATGAAGGGTAGTAGCTACACTTCTCTGTGGATATCAGGATAAGTTTTGAATGTAGTAGGGATTATGTTGATTTATCAAAGTGGCAGGAGGCTCTTTTCTAAGGTACATGACCTCACTAGCCCTGGGAAGTTGGTTAGATTTCCAGTAGTAGATATATCCATTGGAATTGAGAGTCCTGTAACCTTAGTTTCCTTTGATTGCATGAGCCTTATATTCAATTAGACAGCTGTAGGTTGCTACCAACATGTGAGCACCATTCCCTGCACTTTTATACATATCTTGACATGCTGGTAATTTCTGTGGTTCATAGGTGTTGCAGCTTGATAGGACTGTTTAACTGATTCTCTCCCTTTCAGGTTCACATATTATTTTCTGGAACCATAAAAGCTAGATCATAGGAAAAAGACTTTCAGGTAAGAGTCAGCTCAAATCATCTGGTTCCTGTGTCCTAACTATGTGATGTCTTCAGCACTGGGGGCTCTCAACCCCTGAGGGGCAAGGATAGACTGTATTGATAATGTATATGGTTTTAGATGTCACATATCCAACCATGCTAAAGGAAGTTTCTTAAACCTAGTACTGAGGTTTTGTTAGTTTTTGGATCTTGTAGGGAACATTGACAACCTAAGCGGTTTAATTTTCTCCATCACATACATACACACACACACACACACATCATGTATAATTTACCTAAATAAAAAGTAACAATATTCTTTGAAACTTTATCAAACAGTCTTGGTGTTATTTGTCTCTTGTCTCTCCTTCTTGTTATATGAAGACTTTTTTTTAAAAAGTCAGACAGTTATATACATCATTGTTAAAAATCAATTTAACCTCCTTCTATGTAATGTTAATATAACAAACAATCGATTCTGGTAGTGAAATGACAGACCTGTCCATAACAGATGCTGCTTTAGAGGGCTGAATTAGGAACAAATGCAACTTTTCAATGAAAAAAACACATATCAATGCTAATTAAAAATTCACTTCTACGTTGAACAAGATCAATGGACACAGGGTTTACTTGTTCACAGTCTTAGTAAACAGCTGGAGTTGTCTTTATGAGATTTTACCCTATTTAGTCAATTATTTCTAAAATCATCAAGGTATTCAGAGTTAAACCACTACATGCTGTTTTCTTAAAAACCCACTAACACATACTTGGGTGGTATAAATATAACAAAAGGAAGAAGTTTTGAATTTGGCATGATTTTTGGGGGTGTAGGTGGTTTTTCCCAATGGACACAAATGCTGTGGTCTGAATGCTTGTTTTTTCATAAATCTCATATATTGAAATTCTGATTTCTAGGACCACAGAATTTATTAAGCAGTAGGATGGCTGAGAATAATTAGGATATAGGTTTACTCTCTTTTTAAAAGATCTGAGATAAATCCCTTGCCCCCTTCTATTGCATAGGATATAACAGAATGTGCTAATGTGTCAGGAAGCCAGCTATCACTAGTCACTCTGCATGGGATATTTTGGTACAGTATCTGGAGCAGACTACCACAGTGTGATATAGACTAAATTTGTTCTTTATTTAATATGGATTGCTAGAGAGTGCAAAAGACCTGTATAAGCTTGTAGGGAAGAATACATGTCTTCCATTTTAGATTGTATATTTGCATAGTACTGAATTCTCTGGTGTGGACTTTTTTCTCAAGTTTTTCCTAGAGGTTTGCTTGCAGCTATCTTACTAGGTTCTTCCTCTTCCCCCACCACAACCCAGGAACAGTCACTATTTGGACTCTGTGTTAATATTATAATGCCAGTGTCCAAAATACAGAGTGTCCTAGGCCTTTGGCTACTGATACATTGCAGAGACTCTCACTGGTGTCCTCTACTCCCTCTGACACACAGAAACTCCATCAAGATCATAGAAGTGCATGATGTGCCGTATCTGTAGCCTGTCATCTTTCTTTGTATCCCACGTGTGCCAGTTTCTGGCAGTGGTTGTGTTCTTGCCCTTCCACCCACAGCTTCTATCTTAGCTGACTTTTCTCCATGGTCATCATTTTGTTGTTCTCCAGTCTCTATTAGCCTACAAGAATCCCAAAGTCCTTCTCAGTTAATACTGTCTCTATGAGAACTGCTTTAATTTCCACTCATACCTCTATAATGAATATTTTTCCATCCAGGAAGCAATCACCAATGTTACCAATGTCCTCTCCTTCTCTTCTGCCCCCCTTCCTTTTTAAAATCACCAGAGAACTTATCAGCAAAACTAAAACAAATCAACAGATACAGGCAATATACCAAGATGATGCAAGCCATTGTGAAAAGCCCCAGCAGACTCTCTGTACAAGATGAGTAAGGAAGGATCTTTATTTACTAAGTTAACAAAGGCTATGAGATGAGGGGGCAAGGTCACATCCCAATGAAGACAGCTGTTTCTCCACAACGGGTGATGTGTGGTGATCGTCTAATGAACAGGAGGTAGTGGGTTAGCTCAGGCTGCAGCTTCGGGCCTGTACTGCGTCAGGAAATCTCAAGGTGATGCCTGACAGTGAAGCTGTTATTCTCAAACTTGACTTTGATAGATTTTTGAGTGGAGTATTTCAAAAATGGAGTTATTCTGGATAAAGAGAACAAGTGTTACTAAGCTATTTTAATTTGGACTCAAGCTGAGGATATGTGGCTTGCTTTGAACACCAAGCATATGGTAAAAATGAAGAGAAACTACTGGTTAATTTTCACACTGTTAAAAAAGATTTACTCAAGACATTAAGGAATTTCTCCAAGAGACTTTGGACGTAGAAATAAAAATGTTCCTACAATGAATTCGCTTTGCAGAAAGTCATCTATATCAACGCCAGGCAAGTTTTCAAACAAGGAGGCTAATGTTAATGTGTGAATACCAGAGTTTCTTTCTCTTCCAGGATACCATACAGTTGTCACTAGGAGGCCTTTTGAATTTAAACAGGAGAGTACCCAAAATAGTGCTGACTGAGTCTGAGCAGTTTCATGCAGATGATATCTCAGCTGAAACTCTTGTCTTTTCTTGGGTATCTATATTTCAAAATACTTCACTAGCAGATGTCTCTGTTGGAACCTGTGTGGCAAAACTGAGAACATAAGTAACAAGGAAAGACACCCCCCCTCCAAGTCACATCAAAACAACCGGGGATTTGCATGTGTATCTCCACACCATTTTTATGAGCACCAGTAGACAATAACACACAAAACTTCCTTCCTGTTTTCTTGTTCTGTTCAATTTTGTTTTTAAACCACACACTTTCTCCAGAAGGCTCATGGAAACATTATTGGATTGAGAAATAATAGTCTTTCACTTCTGTCTGTTTCTATGTACTTTGTAATACTTGCTTCCATAGCCTCTCCCAAAGCATAGAATTCATTTCTCTTCCACTTCATAAAATTAACCTGCTTTGTTCTATTAGCTAATGAATGAGGTAACTGAGGTTAAGTTCATTTTATAACCAAGTTGGAAGAACTCTTGAGCATTCTTCCTGATTACAAACTTCAACATAGAGACCATGCCTGCACTGATGGGTGGTAAGAACACACCAGGAAGGGTCACCTTGCTGCTCCTCTTGACAGTCTAACTGAAAACTACATAAAACAGGTCTTGTGGACCAGCCAGTGTCACTCCTCTCTCCATATGAACATAGATATGTCAACCAGTCCAGCAAAGATCTACAAAACCACAGGACAGCCAAGTCTATTCCACCTACAGTAACAAGAATAGCATCCACATTTCTTTAAGTAGTTTGCAACCCAGTAGAAGTAAACTGAGCATGGGCAATAAGGCCAGGAGATGAACTTCTCTAAAAAAACACAATAAATATGAGAGGTAAAGAAAAGTAGTGCACAGAGTCTGTATGGCAGAGTTTATATCAGTCGTTTTTACTTCAGGAAGATTATCACAATTACCTAAAACTCTGACACAAGACACAATGAGTTTTATTTCTCATTTAAATATCAAATACATTAATTTTGTTTTTACAATAATCATCTTTATAGTTATAAAGGGTCAGAGACTCTGAATATACACTATATTATGTACTTTATAACATGGAATAAATAATGTAAATGTGATAATCTCATTAAAGGTTAGTTTTCTAATAGGGAAGTTTTAAGATTGGAAAAATACTTAAAGTAGAAAAGGCTAGGTAAATCTTCAATCAGATGGCAATAATTCATAACACCGATTAAAGCTAAGGTACTAGGCTTATCATCCGATCTAGCCCATGTGGAAAAACACAAATTAAATCAAGATATGAAGAGACTAAAATTGAAACATTTTTTTTTCAAAACACTTAGTCAATATTTTAAAAGTAAACAAGACACCATGACAGTATGAAGAACTGAATGAAGCTAATAGAGACTGAAAAGGCAAATAATAATAATATGGACATACATTAGGAAAAGCATCATGATTAAACGAGTATCATTAGGCCAAGAAAATAAATTAAGATAACACTCCTAGAACACTTCTTTATATTCTTTATCTTATTCTTTGTTTTGTGGCAACATCAAAGCCTTGCTTTTAATGGGCTCAAATAGCACCTTTGCTAGATTTGTATCGTCTTATTTTTCAACTTGTTAAAAAATATTTTGCAATATTTCTATACTCGTACCTGGGTTAGCAAAGCATTAAGTAAAGAGGGAATACTTGAGGCAGAAAGTAACATCTACTATTTCCAATATAATTATTTGTCAGACTTTACCTGACAGCCAGACGTTGATTTAACTTTCTTGAGCTTAATGCCAAAATGTAAGAAGAAATTATCACTCAAAACATTAAGTTTCTGAGAATTGCTGGGGAGTTTTCTTTAATATAATAGGAACGTTGAAATTGACACCAAAATCTTGACTGTCAGAAGAATATTAAATGTTGCAATCTAAAAGTTTGAAGGAATGGCACTTTGACGAATAGCTTCATCAATACACTGTGCTCTATTGCCCTGTGGAATGTGTGCTTGGAGAGAGCAGTCTTGAGCATGTTCCTGAGGCCCTGCAGACATATTTAACCCAGCAGAGCCTACGCAGCCCTGAGGCTTCAATGATGATAGGAGATCTTAGCAGGAGATGAGTGTGAAGTCATTGTAAGTAACTCCTCCAGCTTCTGTCCTGCATTGCGAAGTGAGTTCAGTCTGAGAATCCTTTAGTATTTAGGAACCACAAGTTTCACTAAGCCTCGAATGTTTCTATTCCTCACGGATACTAAGAATCATAAAAAACAGATTCCCTTTTATGTCTCTATTTTATTATTGTAAATGTAATCAATTCCTTCTGATTTGCATTTGTGCTACGCTATGGGGAAAGATTATGAAATTATAAAATAGAAGAAAATATTTAACAGGAAAATCGATGTACCAAATTGTGTCCCTCATTGTTATGTATTTAGCTGTGTTGCTGGTTAAGATCTTTCTATGTCCTACACTCACCATTATCATCTTCTTGCCAAACAGAAAATGAATCTATTACAAATGCCTATGTGCCATTGACCAAAGGAATCTTAGAGAAAGGCAAGTCTGTTGCCATGTTTTAAATTGAAGACCATATGGAAGTTGCTAGCTTCACAGCTTCCAATTACCCCACCATCATTAAGATCGCTCAGGACACTGGAAACAGTAGCATGGGAAGAGCATTTTTTTTACCCCTCCTCCTGGTTCCCCCTCCTAGAGTTTCCCTGGGCTTACTTCTTCCCTATGGTATAAAGACTCAATAGAATTGGGAGCATCCTCTCCCACTGAGGCCAGATAGAGCAGTCCTCTGCTACATATGTGCCTGGGGCCTCAGCCCACCCCTTGTATGCTCTTTGGTTGGTGGTTTAGACTCTGGGAACTCCACAGGGTCCAGGTTATTGGCACTGTTAGTTGTCCTATGGGGTTACCGTCTGCTTCAGTTCCTTCAGTTCTTCCCCTAACTCTTCCGTAGGGGATTCAGACCTCAGACAGTGGTTGGCTGTAAGTTTCTGCATCTGTCTAGATGGATGGGCTGCTGGTAGAGTCTCTCAGAGGTCAGCCATGCTGGCTTCTGTCTGCAAGCAGAACATAGCATCTGTAATAGTGTCAGTATTTGGTGCCCGCCCATGGGATGGATCCCAAGGTGGGCCGGTCACTGGTTGGCCATTCCTTCAGTCTCTGCTCCATTTTGTCTCTGACTTTCTCTTAGACAGGAGCAATTCTGGGTCAAAAAAGTTTTTTCCATTCTTCCCCATTCCTCCACTGGGTATGCTGTCTAATTACTGGGGGTGGTCTCTTTAGGTTCCATCTCTCCCCTGTTGGCCATTTGAACTAAGGTCACCCTCATTGAGTCTTGTGAGTCTCTCACATCTCAGGGCTCTGGGACTTTCTAGAAGTTCCCCCCACTCCCATCCTCAACCCTGGCTGCTGCATATTTTCATTCGTTCTCCTGGCACTGTGGGCTTCTCTCCTGTCTCCCTCCATACCTGATCCCATCCCACCCTCCTTTTCCCTACTCCTCAACTTTCCCACCAAGATCCCTCCTTCTGCTTCCTGGGATTATTTTGTTGTTTCTTCTTCTTCTTCTTCTTCTTCTTCTTCTTCTTCTTCTTCTTCTTCTTCTTCTTCTTCTTCTTCTTCTTCTTCTTCTTCTTCTTTTTCTTCTTCTTCTCCTTCTCCTCCTCCTCCTCTTCCTCCTCCTCTTCCTCCTTCATTTTCTTTATTTACATTTCAAATGTTATCCCCTTTCCTGATTTCCCCTATGAAAACACCCTATCCCATCCCCTCTCCCCCTGCTCACCAACCCATCCACTCCTGCTTCCCTGTCCTGGCATTCCCCTATACTGAGGTATCGAGCCTTTTCAGGACCAAGGACCTCTCCTCCTTTTGGTATCCAACAAGTCCATCTGCTACATATGCAGCTGGAGTCATGGGTCCCATCATGTGTACTCTTTGGTTGGTGGTTTAGTCCCTGGGAGCTCTGGGGTACTGGTTCATTCATATTGCTGTTTCTCCTATGGTGCTGCAAACCCCTTCAGCTCCTTGGGTCCTTTCTCTAGCTCCTCCATTGGGGACCCTGTGCTCAGTCCAATGGTTGGCTGAGAGTCCCCGCCTCTGTATTTGTCAAGTACTGGCAGAGCCTCTCAGGAGACAGCTATATCAGGCTCCTGTCAGCAATCCCGTATACAGTCACCAAACCCAGACACTATTGTAGATGCCAACAAGTGCTTGTTCCCTCTTCTAAACAGGATTGAAGTATCCTTACATGTGCTTTCCTTCTTGTCTAACTACTTAGGGTCTGTGAGTGTATCATGGGTATTCTATACTTTTGGCTAATATCCACTTATTAGTAAGTACATATCATGCCTGTCCTTTGGCTCTGGGTTACCTCACTCAGGATGATATTTTTCTAGTTCCATCCATTTGCCTGCAAAATTCATGATGCCCTTGTTTTTAATAGCTAAATAGTATTCCATTGTGTAAATGAACCAAATTTCTGTATCCATTCTTGAGTTGAGGGAAATCTGAGTTGCTTCCAGTTTCTGGGAAACTGGAAGGTAGAGGGTATTTTAAAGCTCATAAAATACTATTTATGGCTTCTGGAAAGATAGTGAGAGACCCAGAGCATAGGCTTATCTTTTCTCACAGCCAAACAATCTGAGTGAAGCTGCAAGCTCTCTGCAGTATTATTCTCTGAGAGACTCTAAAATGGTGAATTTATAGTGATCTCAATGCAATGGTCAGAACTCATCAAGGAGAAGCCATTAGTTCATCTTGTCTTATTAAGTTAAAAGGAATTCTCTGACAGTAAATTTTCCCTGTTATTTACAGGAGAATTGTATTGTAAATACAACCACTCCTGCAATTTTGTTCATCTTCATTTGTTGTTCATGCTGACACAACAGACAATCCCTTCAGTAGTACACATTTATTACTCTATGCAGTTTGGCAAGAAAGAACATTTATTAAATCTTTTTAAAGGATAATGTAAGGGTATTCATCAAAAGATTTATTAACGTTAAGACCCAAAGATTACTCTTGCAGGATTTGTGTGTGTGTGTGTGTGTGTGTGTGTGTAAGGTATAATTAGAACAAAAATGATAAATTCTTCCTATTGAGCAAAAACAAGTTATGAGAGGTGAGCGGCCACTTGGCTGCATGTCTCCTCTAAGAATCTGGTGCTTTTTAAACGGTACAGGTTACACTCATGAGTCCTTGACAGAAGCTGATTATCAAGGCGTGGTTCTGGTGGTCTTCCCCTGCAGAGGTGCAGAGATAAGAGCCTAGAGCCTGAATGGCTTCACAGTCTGATGAGACCATTAGCTGTATGCAGCGTTTAGAGAGCTAGGCAGAGGTGAAAGAGATAGAGGAGTTCAGAGAGGTTTCAAAGTCTCAACTCAAATTAGATCGTTTCAAACCAAATCCAGAAAGCATTGAAATACACCCCTACAGATGTCTACACACGACATGGTGAGCTTTCCCTGAAATGAGGCAATATCAAGAACTTCAACATAATGGTATTGCCAAAGGTCTGGCTATTATATACTAGAAATTTATAAGTAAATAGACTGAGAAAGAAATCTCAGTTTCCAAAGACCAATAAGTGAATCTATTTACAGACTTAAGATGCTTACCATACATAAGAAGCATACATACAAAGTGACCAAGACAAATATCAATCAATATACTATAAATGGCAGGTAAAAGCTAACTCAAAAAGTAGCCAAAACTAAAAATGCACATAAAGGGGCAAGAACTGCATTGACAGCTGGTATTGCTGATGGCTGTAATGAAACAAGAGGACAGGAAATGGCATGAAATGATTGAAAAATAGTTTCAACTTATCACTTCACAACAAATAAAAATCCTCCAAATGTGGTTATAAAATAATGAAGAATAAAACAAATGAAGTAAATTTATCACTACTACTTTTGTTTTGCTAATGGACATGTTATCAAACTGCCTCTTAAATCATCATATTTATTCACGAACAAATGCTATCTCCAGCTTTGATCAAAGAAGCACCTCCTTGCATGGAAGAACAGTTAATTCACAGATAGTAAAGATGTAGAGAACAGGGGCCTGTTTAGTGTTCGCTCTTATATAGGACACCCATATCAACCCCTGGAAGGTTGAAGGCACATCATGGAAGAGAGATGGAAAGAATATAAGTTCAACAATAGAGAAGAAGGCCATGAAGCAATGTCATGGTGGCATAATGTATCCGTGTCACTCGTGAACTCACAGTAGCTGTGGCTACCTGTATAGCATTTGAATAACACTAAATCCAGTAAACATTTGTCCAGAGGGAATAAAAGACTTGTTATATACTCCTCTCTATCTATATGAGATAATGACACTCTGGACTACAGGAGGAGAAGTCATTTTCTTCTGTGATATTACTGATGAGTTACCTCCTCTTCATAGATAGCTTCATATCTATCCTTATACAAGTTGTCCAAGTTCAACCCAGTGGGTCACAAAATCATAACACACAAAAAAAGAAGTCTTTGGGTAGAATGGAAATTTGATAAAAGAGTATGTGTTGGCAGAGTTGGGATGAGGATAAGAGAGGGGGAGAGATCAGTGGGATAGAAAGTATTGTGTATGAGTATGATTGTCAAGGACTAATAATAAAAAGAAAATCAAATTAGAATGAAATAAAAATGAAAAGAAAAATAAATCCACTACTAACCTGTTCTAGTTTCTGTTACAATGAAATGCCTTGACACAATACAACTTATAAGAGAACAGATTCTTTCAGCTTACATCTTCAGCTTACAGTCCACCGCTCTGAAAAAGTCATGGCAGGATCTTCATAGAGCCAGTCTTGTCACATCTACAGTCAAGACTGGAAGGAAATGAATACGTACACGCTTCTATGCTCAGCTTACTTATTGTCTTAGTTAGGGTTTTACTATTGTGAACAGACACCATAGCCATGGCTAGTCTTATAAGGACAACATTTAATTGGGTTGGCTAACAGGTTCAGAGGTTCAGTCTGCCATCATGAGAGCGGGGCAGCATCTAGGCAGGCATGAGGCAGGCAGAGCTGAGAGTTCTACATCTTCATCTGATGGCTGCTAGTGGAAGACTGACTTCCAGGCAGCTAGAGTGAGGGTCTTAAGCCCACATTCACAGTGACACACCTACTCCAACAAGGCCACACCTCCTAATAGTCGCCATTCCTGGTGACAAGCATATATAAACCATCGCACTTATGTTTAACACAATTTCTCTACTCTCATGTAGTTCATCATGCTCTGCCTAAGGAATGGTGCTGCCCATAGTGGGCTGAGTTTTCCCATACTAATTAATTTCATTGAGAGAATCCCTGCAGACATGTCCACAGGACAAGCAGATCTAGATAACCCCTTAGGAGACTGTCTTCTTGGATGATTTTAGGTTGTGTCAAATTGATAATTAAAACTATCACATAAGTATAGATAAAAAGTAACCTTAGACAATAATACCATGCAGTTTGCAGATTCAGGTAAGTATAAAACAGACAATAACATTTGAAAAGGGTATGAAGGAAAGTACAAGTTAAACCTCTCAAAACTGGAAATGCTCATAAATATGTGAATATAGATTATTTTAGGATAAAAATAACACATAAAAGTATATAGAAAATATAACTTCTACACATATGTTATGAGAATGTACAATTAGAACAAAGGAAAACAGAAAAGAACATACCACACTAAAAAATTTCATGTCTGGATAAATAAGGCATGCAAAGAACATCTGGCTTGTGAGGTAGAAAAGCATCAGCTTTTGCAACAAATAAAACACAAAAAGGTGATTTATTTTATTTCATTTTATTTTATTTTAGAAAGCAGGACATAGAGGACAGCAGAATCCACCCCAGGGGATGATCCTTACAAAAGTATTGTTCTGCTTCCTGTGAGAGTGAGTACAACTTCAGAGAGATGTCATCATGCATCAATACAAGGAGAGAGCCTAAGAAATTCATAGTCTATATTCAGCATACATTTTTTAAGTTGAAAAAGAGATATGAGAGACAAAATCTGTGGGGCAGCTGTCAGCTGTGTTGAGAAAGAGAAGGGTAGAAGCCTAAGGAGGGGAAATGGATTATAAAACACAACATTCAACATATGACAGAGGAAATTTTCAGCCTAACGAGACAGGTATTTCAAGTCCTGTAAGAAATTCTTTGAATGTAGGGAAAGAGATAGGTAGCCAGACATAGGACGCATTTACGAAGGGAAATTTCTAAGTAATGTTTGGGTTGACTCGAATTTCATTTTCATTTTTCTAGCAGAGCCAATGTGATTTGTAGTTGGATATGTTTGCTTAAGTATGATTTAAGAAGTTCTAGCAGAACAGACTGGTTTGGGACAGTCTGTGGGCAGTAGGAGTAGGGATGGGGGGATTTAGGAGACTAGTCAACCTTATCCTAATGATGCTTGGGATGTCATGAAAAAAGAGTTCTAGATTCTCATGGATTGGATTATAATAATTACTCATTAGTGGACGATAATCTTGATTGAGAATGCCATCTTAAGGGACATTTCAGATTTGAATGCCCCCTCAAATACCACAGACACTGCCACTCAATGCTCGTTAGTGAACCAACTATACATGAAGCACATCAAACAAAAGCCATTTGAAATTATAACATTAGATGTATAAGGACAAGGACAAGCCAAGGTAGGATGCTTGTGATCTGAAGATTTTATTGGTAGATTCATTATCAAAATAGTAACACATCAAATCCAAAGAGAAAGAAAAAAATCCCATATTGATTCATCAAGGTATTTTTTTTCTTTTATCTTTTCTTTTCTTTTATTTTTTTCTTTTTTTTTATTTATTTTATTTTTTTTAATTTACATTCCAAATCATTTCCCCTTTCCCGTTTCCTCCCTCCCCGAAAGTCCCATAAGCCCCCTTCCCTCCCTCTTTTCTCCATTCAACCCCCTCTCGTTACTCTGTCCTGGCGTTCCCCTACATCCAGTCTTTCCAGGACCAGGGGTCTCTCCTACCATCTTTTTAGAAATCTATTGATATGCGGATTGTGTCTAGGGTATTCCGAGATTCTGGGTCAATATCCCCTTATCAGTGACTGCATACCATGTGTGTTCTTTTGTGATTGGGTTACCTCACTAAGGATGATATTTTCAAGTTCTGACCATTTGCCTAGGAATTTCATGAATTCATTGGTTTTTTTTCTTTTTTTTTTATTTTATTTTTTTTAATTTACATTCCAAATCACTTCCCCTTTCCCGTTTCCTCCCTCCCCGAAAGTCCCATAAGCCCCCTTCCCTCCCTCTTTTCTCCATTCAACCCCCTCTCGTTACTCTGTCCTGGCGTTCCCCTACATCCAGTCTTTCCAGGACCAGGGGTCTCTCCTTCCATCTTTTTAGAAATCTATTGATATGCGGATTGTGTCTAGGGTATTCTGAGATTCTGGGTCAATATCCCCTTATCAGTGACTGCATACCATGAGTGTTCTTTTGTGATTGGGTTACCTCACTAAGGATGATATTTTCAAGTTCTGACCATTTGCCTAGGAATTTCGTAAATTCATTGTTTTTAATTGCAGAGTAGTATTCCATTGTGTAGATATACCACATCTTCTGAATCCATTCCTCCGTTGAGGGACATCTGGGTTCTTTCCAGCTTCTGGCTATTATAAATAAGGCTGCTATGAACATAGTGGAGCATGTGTCCTTATTGCATGCAGGTAAAATCTCTGGGTATATGCCCAGGAGTGGTATAGCCGGATCCTCCGGGAGTGTCATGCCCAGTTTTCTGAGGAACCGCCAGACTGCTTTCCAAAGTGGTTGTACCAGCCTGCAATTCCACCAGCAGTGGAGGAGTGTTCCTCTTTCTCCACATCCTCGCCAACAACTGCTGTCTCCTGTGTTTTTGATCTTAGCCATCCTGACTGGTGTGAGATGGAATCTCAGGGTTGTTTTGATTTGCATTTCCCTAATGACTAAGGATGATAAACATCTCTTTAGGTGCTTCTCAGCCATTAGATATTCTTCAGGTGAGAACTCTTTGTTTAGCTCTGTACCCCATTTTTTAATAGGGTTACTTGCCTCTCTGGAGTTTAACTTCTTGAGTTCTTTGTATATCTTGGATATTAGCCCTCTGTCGGATGTAAGGTTGGTAAAGATCATTTCCCAGTTAGTTGGTTGCTGCTTTGTCTTTTTGACAGTGTCTTTTGCCTTGCAAAAACTTTGTAATTTAATGAGGTTCCATTTGTCTATTCTTGATCTTAGCACATAAGCTATTGGAGTTCTGTTCAGGAAATTCTCCCCTGTGCCCATATGTTCAAGGCTGCCCTCTCTCTCCATATCTTTTCAATATAGTACTTGAAGTTCTAGCTAGAGCAATTAGACAACAAAAAGAGGTCAAAGGGATACAAATTGGAAAGGAAGAAGTCAAACTATCACTATTTGCAGACGATATGATAGTATACATAAGCGACCCAAAGAACTCCACCAGAGAACTCCTACAGCTGATTAACGACTTCAGCAAAGTGGCCGGATATAAAATCAACTCAAGCAAGTCAGAAGCCTTCCTATACTCAAAGGATAAGCAGGCTGAGAAAGAAGTAAGAGAAATAATACCCTTCACGATAGCCACAAACCATATTAAGTATCTTGGTGTGACTCTAACCAAACAAGTGAAAGATCTGTATGACAAGAACTTCAAGTCTCTGAAGAAAGAAATTGAAGAAGACCTCGGAAGATGAAAAAATCTGCCATGCTCATGGATTGGCAGGATTAATATAGTAAAAATGAGCATTTTACCAAAAGTAATACACAGATTCAATGCAATCCCCATCAAAATCCCAACTTAATTCTTCATAGAGTTAGAAAGAGCAATTCAAAAATTCATCTGGAATAACAGAAAACCCAGAATAGCTAAAACTATTCTCAAGAGTAAAAGAACCTCTGGGGGAATCAGTATCCCGGACCTCAAGCTGTACTACAGAGCAATAGTGTTAAAAACTGCATGGTATTGGTACAGTAACAGACATGTAGATCAATGGAACAGAATTGAAGACCCAGAAATGAATCCACACTCCTATGGTCACTTGATCTTTGACAAAGGAGCTAAAACCATCCAGTGGAAAAAAGATAGCCTTTTCAACAAATGGTGCTGGCTCAGCTGGAGGTCAACATGCAGAAGAATGCAAATTGACCCATCCTTATCTCCTTGCACTAAGCTCAATTCTAAGTGGATCAAAGATCTCCACATAAAACCAGACACACTGAAACTAATAGAAGGGAAACTAGGGAAGAACCTTGAACATATGGGCACAGGGGAGAATTTTCTTTTCTTTTTCTTTTTTTTTTAGTTGAGAAGGGCTATGGATACCAATTATCCCATGGCAGTCACAGGAGCATCAAAATCTTCAGATGATCGGAGGGTTACTAATCAATATGCAGACTTAACATTTTATTATGTTTAACACAAACAATAGAGATCACCATGGACATCAGTTCTGTGAGTTTCAGAGTGTTTAATTTAGGTTTTCTCCTTAGCATTAAGTACAAATGGGTTGAGTAACGTGACTGAATATAGCATCTGGGTGTTTGACTTGTTCCATTTTAATGACACGGTTAACACACTAGTGTTGTGGCATAGCAGATTCCCTTGGGGAGAAGCATGCTAACAAATCACTAGTGATCTCCAGTGCTGTTCCTCAGCCTGTTCTCTCTCCCTGACCTGAACACTCATTTTCAGTGTGTCATATTTCACTCAGATCATGAACGGCATCATGAGTCATTTACTGAGAAGTTGTTGGCCATTAGGCAGCATTCATTTCTCAGTTGCTAAAATTTATAACCACTTACTGCTTCAATTATTATAACCCTTCTGCCTTGCATAAAATAATCATGTATATCTTAACAAATCTTATAAGTAAGCATGCAACTTTAGGTATAAATCAGTTTACTAGGGTTGTGTTAAATTATTAATGCTATGAATATACTATAAATCATCATTAAGTACTTGTACCACACTGGATTATCAATAAGTTGATAACAGATATGGGTACAAATAAAACTCATTGACTCTGACTGTCAGATGTGTTTACCTCATTATTATTATTTCTGCGGAATATGGACAAATAGAATTTTATATCCATAAAACATTAAAATTTTTCAATGCAATGACTTAGTTATTAAACTATGATTTTATATGTCCAGTTTTGCTCTCAATGTCTGAAAACTTCGCCACATGCAACAAAATGATTGAGGGAGAGTTAATATTATCTACTATGTTCAATCTAATTAGGCTGCTTAATGACTCCTGTGAACAAAATATATATTTTTAACCCTACACTTATTTCCTTTATAAAAAGGCTGTTTTCATCTGACTTCTGCATCAGCTCTTGTCTCCAGGTTCTTGCTCTCTTTGAGTTTCTGTCCTCACTTCCTTCAGTGAAGGACTGTAATGTGGAAGTGTAAGCTGAATAAACATTTTCCTTCCCAACTTGCTTCTGGTCATGGTGTTTCATCTCAGCAAAAGAAACCCCAACTAAGAAAAAAACAAACCCTGGTAAGAAAAAAAAATGCCTAAAACATTTTGTTTTGGCCAACTATTTCTGGGCATGAGGCCCACCCTGTAGTGTTGCTGATAAGTCCAGTAACATTCCATTGGGGGAAAAAAAATTGTTTCCCTTTTCCCAACAGGTGTCAACTTCAAATAGCTTTTTTTAAAAATTTGTACCAATTTCTCTCCCCAGTGCTGGAAATTTGTGTGCTTTGAACCTGCGTATGCCTTCTGCATGTTGTCATAGTCTCTTTCAGTTCATTTGTGTATTGTTCTGTTGTGTCCGGGAGATACTGTTTCCTTGGAGTCATCTATCATGGCTGACCTAACAATATGCATCCCTGCCTTCTATACAGATCCCTGAGCCTTGGGATGAGAGGTTTGATAAAGACATTCAACGTTGGTCTAAATGATGATAATTGGCATAGAGCTGCTGCAGAACCTTACCAGTGAAAGCCCATACCTCTTTGCGAAAAGAAAACAAGTCCTTATGAACACAGGCATAAGCAGCCAGAGTCTTGTTGTAGAGAGCTGAAGGTTGAGTTTTATCTGGTGAGGGTCAGACTGTACGCAAGAATTCATATTGAAATTGATCTCACTTGAGGCCACTGTGTGTGTGTGTGTGGTGTGAGTGTGAGTGTTAGTGTGTGTGTGTGTGTGTGTGTGTGTGTGTGTGTGTATCAACAATTAATGAAAAAGAAGATATGAATTTTTCAGAGCAAGGATAGGCACATGGGATTGAAGGGAGAAAAGGGAAGGGGCAACAATGTAATCATTATCTTCCCAAATAATGAGATAATTAAAAAATAAAATATAATGTTAAAGAATGTCTTATTTTTCAACTTAAAAAAAAAACATTGCAAGCTCATCACATAATACCATAAATCACTAGCATAATGGCACCATAATACACTGAAACTAGCAGGATGAAAGGTTACTTTGCTGAACATGAAAATGTCAAAGAAGGAAGCTTGGAAGAAGAAAACAACCCTGGGAATGAACCCCGTTTTCTGAAGTTATAGGCATGATGGCTTTGCAAGACCCTCATCAGTTCATTTGTACATCCTGTTGGGAAACAATCTGTTCGGATGCATCATATGTATCCCAACCGCCGTTTATAGGATGCTTTCTGAGAAAAAAAAAAAAACAACCAAAAACAAAAAACCAAAGCATCCAGTCTAATACAGGGTGATGTTGGGGTGTTTATATACCTACCTCAATATACATCCTCCTTGCTATTCCCAGAAAATGTCTCTGACTCTGAGAAGTAGTCAAGAGTGAGGAAGTTCCCTTGCCTTGAAGGTCATTCCTTGAAAACCAAAACGAAAAACAGTGTTGGCTTGACACTGCCCTGTTATCAAATGCATTTAAACTAATTGAAGATTTTCTTTGACATCCTTTGACAACGAACAAGCTGTTTATATTCATTCTATAGCTTGATTCATCTTCCAGTAGGAGGGTTAAAGATCATGAGAAATGGCATGAATACCTTAGGAGAGCCCAGAATCTCTCCTGAGTGTGAATAGCTATGTTATAAAAGACAACCAATAAAACATTAAATCTATTCACCAGCTTTGAGATTTGGTCACTTAATGATATCTTATTCAAATATTTTTCAGCAGGTTATAACAAGCTTTTCCAAAAATAACACTCCCAGAATAATTTCAATGCACAATTTAACGGAAGAGAGAAATTAAGAAAAACATGAGAAACACATTCATCTGAACATCAACTGAGATCTGTTATCTAAGTAGTAGATAAGCTGGTTAGTTTTGCTCTTCTTGACTGAGTTTCCCAAATAAAGTACTTGATGAAACTCATTTAAATAGTTTAAAATAAATTTAATCTTAAAAAGCTGAAATTCAAAATGTATATGGGACACATGGAACATTTTTACACAGCTTTATAAGAAAGCAAATAGAAAAATCTGGACTTACCATTGCATTTGAGGTTCAATTAAACACCATTATGGTTGACCAGTAAACACATTTACTTTGATGCTATAGGGGAAGATCAATTTTAAAAAGAAAATTTTAGAAATAACTAACTTTGAGGTATTCCACTGAGTTGGAATAATCATTTAATTAAACATTACCTAAAAAAAAAAAAAAGCTAACTTACTCATGAGAAACTTTATAATTTCATACAGGTAATATAAGGGGAATTTACTCTTCCCAGTAATCTAAAACAATACTCAAGGAAACAATGACTCATTAGCATTTACCAGCTCTTATTTCTAAGGACACTGTTTGCCATTGCTTTGACTTGAATATAGTCCAAAGACCTCAGAGAGATTTATCATTTATGTTCCTGCAGCAGCAGCTTACAGAAATCTATTACAACATACATGTATTTATATCTGCTTTCCATTCTTAGTTTGGTTGCTTTGTTTTTGTTTCATTTTAAGACAGGGTCTTATCATGCAGCCCTGGGCTGGTGTGGACCCTTTTATGTAGACCAGGTTGGCCGCAAACTTGCAGAGATCCACCAGTTTCCCTTGTGCTGGGATTAAAGTGTGTACCACCTCACCTGGCATTGCTCCTCATGTTTTGATTAACGTGTTAATTGCTATGATAGTTTCTTCCTCCCTTGTACACTTAGTTCAGGCTATGTTTGTGTCAACCTGAGACTCTAGATGAGGGCATAAGTACAGTAAAGCTGACAAAAAGCTTTCCATATCTATGTTTGGTGTTTGACTCAAAGGTAGTCTGACTAGAATGAACCATAAATTGTCTTGCAGCTGCTAAGAAAACAGTTCTTTAGATTAACACTTGAAAACTGTGCGCCAAAGCTGCTTTCTTGAGATTAGAGTCTAAACCATAGATTCAACAGGTAGATAACACCTATGCCATTGGAAAACTCTCCTAAGTTACATGAGCAAAACTCATTTGTAGATGGCCCTATTAAATGAGTTTTCTTTCTACGAACTAAACAGGGAATTTTAATTTCCATTTTAGAGACAGGGTTTCTCTACATAGCTTTGGCCATCCTAGAACTAATTATATAGACTAGACTGGCCTCAAACTCACAGCAATCTACCTGCCTCTCCTGAGTACTAAAGTTAAAGATGTGTGCCAACATGCCCAGTGAGTTTTGAATGAATTTTTATCCTGGCTAATATGTTTTTCAAGGTTCTCCTTCCTGAACATTTTCATTCATGTCAGCATTATCCTAGGATTTCCTTTCATTTCTACCTCTCTTGATACATGATGGTGATTCCAGGATTACAGCTCCAGTGCAATTTCATTCTCGTTCTTCATCTTGTTGGTGGAGTCATATCCACATTAATAATTTTATCTGCATTTACTGATTACTTTAAAACTAACAATCTCATCCCACCACCACTTTGAGCTTCATAGCCATTTACTAGGTTTTCTGTAGGAGATGGTCACTGGGTGTTTCATAAGTAGCTCAAACTCAATGCAGAAAGCAACATCTATATCAAAGCTCTGTTTCTACTCTTCAAACAAGGTTTCTGAAATTGTCAAATTTTTTCACTCACCAAAATAAAAAGTTACATGATTAATACTGTATGTTAACATGTTCTCAATCAATGATACATTACACTATCTTATGAAGAGGAACTTGTAAATAAATATCACCCAATTGAGAGAGACAAACTTCAGACCTCTGTCTGATGTATTTATTGGGGCACTGACAAATTGAAAGGTGTGTGGTTTCAACACATTAACTTGTGTACAGGGAGAAGTTGATTTCCATGTCATACTTTATATAGGTTCATACATCAGGTTCATAGTCAAGTTACAGAAAATAGAAACTTCAGGAAGAATGGAGATCTGCATGAAGGTGACTATTGCCTAAGGTCATTCCAGATCTCTGTCCTGACTGTCCTGAAGTTATCAACCCTTTATCATCCCTACCTCAGAACCACAGAATATAAAATCCTGTGGCTTGTAAGAAGATAGACCCAGCATCAAATCAGAACAAAGGATCCAGCTCTAGAGACCATGCACTCAGTAGATGCTGATACTGCTGTTAGTGGTTCATGGACGATGAAGCCATAATCATACATTCAGGAAAGCAAAGGATAGCATACACTGAATGAAAGTATGGGGAAATGGGAGTTCACAAAGTCAGAAACATGCTTGAGAAAGTAGAAGATGTAGTATTTGAAACTTTAAATGCAGTGGATGGGTATCAGAACAAATAAGGCTAACAGAAATGGAATGGTTGATATGGAAGTTAAGGGAATTTAAGGTAATAAGAGCTAATAATAATGAAAATGTACGAGACATATTTGAAAATGGCTAAGACAGATTTTTAAAACATCTTTACACATTATTTACTTGTGAGGATAAAGAATGAGTGACAAGAGAAAATCAGTATTATTATGATGCAAGCTATCAGCTTATACTCAAAACTTTCTTAAAACTCCAGCAAATACAATGAAAACTACCAGTAGGAACACTGACATAAAATTGTCCAAAGGAAGTAACCAGAAAACAAGGGACACACAATATCCAAGGAAAAACAGTACTGAAAGGTTCTTTTCTGCAAAAGTTATGGAAGGCAGACATAATAGATTGGTGTGGCTGAATTGCAGTGTTTAAAGTGTCTCTACCACAGAAAAGTGCTTGGGTGTACTGAGGAACTGGGAGTCAGCAGGGAGAGTGTGGTGAACTCATTACCACAAGCCCTCACCAGGCCCTCATGAGGATTAGCTTTGTTCAGTAAGGCATCTATCACAAGAAGCACTCCCCGTCATACCACACAAACTATTGTAATCCAGAACACACTCCCCCACACACTCACATCTCTTTCAGTTCTCTGTCTTCTCTCTTTCATTACCTTACATTCTACTTCTTCCTTCCCACATCCTTTCTTCAGAAGCTACCCTCACCCTTGTTCTTGGTAGGGAGACTAACAAACCCATAGGTTTGTTCCTCTTTCACTGGATGCCATGAGTCACATTTGCAATGGTTTGCTTGCGAAACTCACACATGGAAGGTGTTTTACAGTAATTAAGTTATACTGTTCTGATTATTTGGTAGTATAGAGTTATGTTCTTTTTTATAGCTTTGGTTTAATTCAACTTTAGGGCTTTCTTGCCTAAAAGTTGAGCTAATACATTGGCTCTGTGATAGCTTCTATATCTTCCTTTTATTTATAAAAGAGAATTATTTGCAGATTTTTATCTGTAAGGTATTTTATCAGGATGCATGTGTATGTAACAATAATAATTAAGGAATAAGAAGTCATGGGCTTGAGAGGAGCCTAGTCAAAATGGGGAGCTCTGCATGCATTGAAAGACCATGCTGTGAAAGAATCAGACAGAGAACTGGAAGACACCCATAGTCATCCTCTGCATGCACATGGATGGGAGTGCAAACCATATAAGCATGCCCAGACACACATACACATATATCCCCCGTATACCAATTCTCTCTCTCTCTCTCTCTCTCTCTCTCTCTCTCTCTCTCTCTCTCTCTCTCTCTCTGTTTAGACATGGTAGTTCTAAAGATATAGATAGATAGATAGATATCTTTGTCAAAACCATAATTACTTTGATACGGGGCAAATGTATTAAAATATAACTCAGTTCAAAGTCAATGTGGGTCCCTTTTTGGTTAGTGAACATGTTAAATTTAGGTCCATCAATATGACAGCTAACCCGCAAAATGTATAGTAAAATACCTGTACAATAGCAAACTTTTGAAAATCAAGACAGCAACAGAATGGCATAGACCTTATTCCCTACCAGTCTAAACACTTTTTAATGTTAAGCAAGTCCAAGCTTTTGACAAGCTTTGACATTTCTAAAGTGCCTTTCAGCGTTGAGTCTGTGGCTTCTCCAGGCTCAATATGCTGAAATGCACTGATGCTCACAATGATCTGAGGGAATCTGGTAATCAACTTGTTTCATGAAAGAAAATGGGTTACTTCAGAGCTATGGTAAGGAACTGACCCCTCCCCCAAATGCACAAAATAAAGTGCACACACGGTGGCAGGGGGTGGGCTATCTAGTACTGAGTAGGTCAGGTCTTTTCACATGGCTTCTGCCTGCATGGAAGACATCTTGTTAGTCTCACAGTTCAACTGTGCGTCTCTCTAGGACATTTATAGACTTCCAATCCTTTGAGTTGATTTGGATGACATCAGCAACTCCACTCCTGTGTGTGCAATCGTGGGAGAAGGGCACATTCATGGATGTGCATGCATAGCAGGAAATGTAAAGCCACAATCAATGCCACTATTTAATTAATCCAAAAAATGTGTCAATGAATAGGAAGCTGACATATTGCCTTAGCATGATGACTGAGCAGAGCCTACGCTGATATTTTAAATAACTTCAAATCTAAGTAAAACATTTGCCAATGATTTGAATTATAAAACCATCAATTTTTCCCTTAGTTGTAACTATAATACTAGTGTTTGAATGATTTTACAAAGTTGTTTAAATCTAAGCTACATTATTTAGAACTAACATGCTAATTAGCAGGTGTGGTAATGCTGTAATGTTCCTTTCTATCATGGTTTATTTTCTTCATTAGTATGTAATTCAGCATCTAAATTTAACCTTCAATAAAACCTGATAGAACTTGGGAGCCAGGGAGATGGCTCAACGGTTTAAGAGAGGACATCGCTCTTGCAGAGACCCTAAGTTTGGTTCCCAGTATTCAATGTCCAGCAGCCCACCACCTCATGAAACTCCATCTCTAACTCCATCTCTCTTTTGGCCTTTATGAGCAAGGCACACTCCCCACATAGAAATTCACAAAATATAATTTAAATATTAAATGTTTGAATGATTAAAATTGTAAGACTTAATTATCAGTATATATTTTCATAATTTATTTATGGACTATTAATTAGGAAGAAAATGAGGAATTTCACAAACACAGAATATTATTTTCTTCTATCTTCATATAAATTCTTAGTAGCAAAGAAATGTTTGTGCCAATGACAGAAAATGCTACCAGCTGTGTTTTAGGTGAAAATAGCAATAGCGTGCCTAGTCAGTTATTCATTTACTTATTTAACATGTCTTATTCATTTTAAGGTGCATGATTTGCTTAATAGCTACTGCCACCCTGGAGTCACTGATGCACTGATACCGTGAGATATGCACGGGTCCAGAGGCACCCATGTGAGGAAGGAGATCATGGCTCACAGGACGCTGCCTTGTGGCTTCTGTTAATGATGAAAACTGTGTAGCAGCTTTGTGCCATTGGTACAATCTACCTGAGAGGGAAACTGAAGGGAAGAAGTGTTCATTACTGCCTGTGGTTTCAGGTGTCTCAATCCACGAGCTGTATGTTCTCTTGTGTCTGTGCCTGAGCTGGGGCAGAGCATCACAAGTCACAGGCATAGTTAGGCATAGTTCCTTACTTAATAGTGGCCAAGAATTATACTGGGAGTGAGAAACCAAAACCAAGAGTCTTCAGGGGGACCTCGAGGGAATGAGTCTCTGTCCACTTCTTGTAATGAGGCCTCATCTCCCATGGTTTCCAGCACTCCCAGTAGTAGTCCCATAGCTTCGTGATCCCATAGATAGACTGTTCCATTGTCAGGTCAAACCCCTTATGATTAACTTACCTGTAGACACTGCATCCTCTTCTCATGACTATGGTATAGAATCATTGGGGGGACACTTAATAATCAATCCACAGCACAATGTATATGAGGGAATATGGCCTTCCTGTGAATGATGCTACAAGACATGCTTGCTCTCAGGACCTGTTCTAACCGTCCCACATAAAGGCACACATTCTCTGTAAAACCGGGTCCTCTTAATTTCTATTCTTGCCTTTCCTTCCAGGTTTCCTTTACAGTAACCAAAACCAATGAGCACAGAGGACTTCCCATCTTCCCATAAATTGCAATTCTCCCCCGATGTAACCCTTCACAAATTCTGCGTGTGTCTCCCATTTGGCTTGTGAGTTATGTTGTAAAGCTATGCATGTTTAACAGAAGCATGTATGAAAAGATGCTTTATGAAAATTAAATGATAACACCACTTTAAATCTTAGATTATGTGGATCTGTGTTTCTTATTATCCTATCATTTATTTTACTTTGAGATCTCTTTCTCCTAAATTTTTGAAAATGCATCTACGAGGTGAGACCTTTTGTGCTAAGCTTGTTTTTAGAGCAGGGAAATTGTTTGCAAATAAATGATTCCAGAATACCTTTGTCAGGGCTAAAATTACTGCCTGGCACGAGGCAGCATTCTTCTTAATGTCCCGAAGACTTTGAACAGATTGGAGATAAGCACAGACAAAGCCATAATTCAGACAACACTTAATGGTTAAATCGATTTAGGTCATACTATAAATGACCTGGAGATATACAATAAAACTCTTTTTCGTTAAAACAGTAATGTTTCTTTGGGGAAACACAGTTCATTTATCTCTGTAACTTCATTTAGTCTGTGATGAGAAATGAATGCAATATTGAAACAAAATATAGGGTAGGTGACTGGGTATTAGCATGCAGATTTCATTAGAATTTTAGCAGCATGAGCTGAAATGTAAAGAAGTCTGTTGGTGTGTGAGTACAGGGAAAGTCTTGTGTCTTAGTCAGTGTTTTATTCCACAGGGAAAGCCTTGTTTCTTAGTATTCTGCTTCTGTGAAGAGACGCCATGGCTATGGTTACTTTTATAAATGAAAGCATGAATGCTTATAGTTTCAGAGGCTTAGTCCATCATCAGCACAGTCGGAAGCACGGTAGCATGGAGACAGACATGTACTTGAGAAGAACCTGAGAGTTCTACATCCAGATCTGCAGGCAGCAGAAAGACACAGTCCCTGACCTAGCTTGGGTTTTGAAACCTCAAAGGCCAGCCTCAGTAACACCACACTTCCTCCAACAAGGTCACATTTACTCTGACAAGGCCACACGTTCTAACCTTTACTTTATAAGTATAGATAGATAGATAGATAGATAGATAGATAGATAGATAGATAGATAGATAGATAGATAGACATATATGTATATGTATATACATATACATATATATACGGATATTTTATTTATTTACATTTCAAATGTTATCCCCTTTCCCAGTTTCCTCTCCAGAAACCACCTACCCCATCCCTCCTACCCCTGCTTCTGTGAAGGTGCTCCCCCACCCACCCACCCACCCACTCCTGCCTCCCTGCCCTAGCAAACAATGCTAACACATAAGGATTTGAACCTATGAGGTCATTCTTATTCAAACCACTGCACCTTGGATTCTTAGGTGAGAAATCAGGAGTGGAGCAGGTATGTTTAACACTAATGCATGCTTTTACTCATCCACAAAATGTAATATGACAGATATTATTGCTGTTAGGTATGAGAAAGTAAAGCACCTACACTTGAGATCTGGGTGTAGAAGCAAAGAAGTAAGTGTGTAACATCATCAATCATCTCATCTCATTCATTCATTCATTCATTCATTCATTCAATACAGACAACTCAATAAGACTTGCTTAGGTTGAAAATGTTACTTAGCAAGTTCTCAGTTTAAGGAAGTCCATCAAATCTCTTTCCAAACTAAACTTAACAGATGTTTAAGAGACTTGCTGTTTGTATACTGAATATTCCCAGTGAAAGTTCAGGTGGCCTGTATAGTTTTTCACAAGAATAACAACAACAACAACAACGGTTATTTTCTACATAAAACAATGCTATCAAACTACACGTGTGTTTTAAACTCCAAATAAGCGTATTGTATGCAATTGAGGTCAACACAGTCTTTTCTAGATTTTTATTTTAAAAATGTGTTTTCACAACAAAGTTCAGATTGTCCTCGGTCAAGTTTTACTGAAGATGGGTGGATGCTCTGCAGGACCGGTCATGCAACAACCCTGTTATCACAAGGACATTCACCAGTATCCACAGGACATTCACCAGTATCCACAGGACATTCACCAGTATCCACAGGACATTCACCAGTATCCACAGTTAAAGCATTGCTTCATCTCTGAGCTACAGTGAAATCAGAGATCATTCTAGCACTCGTGTTTAGACTCCAGGATGCTAGAACCCTTCAAAGCATTGAAAATGAACTCTGAAAGTCCATTAAAGGAAGCAACCGCAGATACCGACAGCATGATCTACATCAACAAGATGTGCCATGTATCATAGTTGGCTTCTTTTTCTATTTGAACCTTATGATTATTTATTTATCTACACATTTTCACACGTATCATACTTTCTCCTTCCATTATTTAGGATGGTCACTGGAACTAGACTCCAATAGTTGCTGTGGTATCTGATTTAGGATAGGCTCTGTGGAGATTTCTGTGGAGAGTAAGGAGGCCTTCTTATAAATTCTTCCCCAACACCAAGGTATGATGGAGTTGCTGACTCTCTACACCTCTACAGCCGAAAATTCTACACCATCAAGACCAACTACATCAGTGAAGCCACTGCCCATCCCTTCCCAACCCTTCATAGTATCTTCTGTATCTTTGAGGCAGAGAATCCCTTTTCAAGCCTGTTCCCATACTTGGCTGATGACCACAGCTAACAGAGGCTTATCAGCTTCCCAAGAACTGAGCTTTCTGCGAACATGAGAGGAAGGCCTCAAGCTAATGAATGTGGTATGTGACCATTTCCTGGAGTTCAGGAAGCTCATGCCTGTCCCACTTCCCTCATACAAGTTGCTTCTCATTGAGTTCACCTCAGATGTTCCTGTGGCCTATATGTATGGGCTTATCCTGGCAAGGCATGGTTAAGTCTTTATAGGAGAGCCTCTGGAAATTCTAACTATAGTTACAATCAATTGCTTAATAGATACCACAAAACTTTCAAACTTCCAAGGGAAAAACTGGAAGCAAGTGAAAACTTCCCGTGTGGTAGTATTAATACCACATTTTTCTGATGCCTATGCTCATGTTCTATTTTAGGCATTGGATGATTTACATTTCACTTTGAATATCTCTGTAAGCCTATGTATTTAAACCTAGTCTATTAATGCAAAAAGATTTATGTTAAGCTCAGAGTCTTTAACTTATGCACATGTAGTTTAAATTCTTACCACACACTATCTCTTACGAAGCTTATGTTCTGAACATTTTTATTTTTGAATATTAATAAGTTAGAGCAGTGTGCTAAATCTTAATGTGTATGCAAAAATCTATCTTGAGCAATCTAGATTAATTTAAAAGAAACTCTCTTATACATTTTGTGACTTTTTAAAAGTAGAGGACCACTAGATAAGAGACGGGCCCTTGGCTTCCTCAGAGCAGTGGTTCTCAATCTTCCCAATGCTGATAACCTTTAATACAGTTCTTCATGTTGTGCTGACCCTCACCCATAAAATTATTTTCATTGCTACTTCATAACTGTAATTTTGTTACTGTAGTTACTCATAATGTAAATGTTTGATATGCAGGATAAAGCTGATATGCAACCCTCAAAAGGGGATCTGGACCACAGGTTGAGAAGCATTGTTTCAGAGGCAGGGCAGCCATTGCTCCTTTGCTCTATAAAAGCTCTTTGATCTGATGTGATACTATTTATCTCCTAAGTAGTGTTTCCTGTGATTTGTGAATTTTGTTCAAATAATGAAATTATTGCAAACAAAACAAAACAAAAACAAAAACAAACCTGTCCTTTCTTTTGTGCTGTAAGCTCATTTTTCAAAAATTCAGTAGCCTTCTGCATGTGACTTCTTTCACTTTCTTCTGTTGTCTTGTTCTTTATATCTGTTTTTCTGACAGTGCTATACTGTTTTGATGATTATCATTTTGTAGTACATGACCCCAGATGATCCAATAACACTTGATTTGTTCATAATGCATTTTATTTAAAGGCTAATAAAGGTTTATAAAATAGGAATAAACTTCAAAAATATGTACAAAATGGATAGGAAAAAATTCTAAAGTGCTGCTAGGTATAACTGTAAAATTTAAGTAATAAAAATATTCTATTTTATATCACAAAAGTTTTGCATTACAGAAGTCACTTCATAATCATGAGTCAGTAGAGCTGATAGACTATTGATTGGAGTATAAAGAATTGTCTCTATAGGTAGAGTCTAAGGAGCCACTATCAAATCAGATGGTTCCATATGTTTTCAAAACTGAAGACAGAGTTTGGGGACATAATGACATAAATTTGACCACCAGAAAATTTGACCCCCAGAATCCATGTTATTTTTAAAACTTTCATATATATATATATATACTATATTCACATCATTTCTCCCCATCTCTTCTATTCTCTAGCTCCAAGCCCTTTTCCTTTAATTATTGTTATACACACACACACACACAGAGAGAGAGAGAGAGAGAGAGAGAGAGAGAGAGAGAATAGAATTGCAATCTGCCAAGTTCATCTAATGTTGCTCAGCTGTAAATGTGTTAGGGCTGACCACTTGGTATTAATCAACCAATTAGGGAGTTTATCCTTGGGGAAGACTGATTCTTTTCTCTTAGTAGTTACTAATGTTAGTGCAAATTTATAAATGTTGTTTTCTCCTAACCCAGATAGCTCCCAAATAATTGAGGCAGGACTATTTATTTTATTTAACAGCTTCAAGGAACAACAACTGAGCAGTATTAATCCATTTTAATACTCTAAATGAACCTGGCTACCTTCCAGTCAAAATTCCTGAGATACTTGCATTTTGTGAATTTCTCTGCTACAGTTATTTTCTTATGTTGTCTTCTGGACCCTCTACTTGTGGCCTTCCTCTTTCTCCCTCTGCCTTCCCTGGCTGGGTGGAAGGCATGCTTATGGTCTTCTCTGCTCAATTACTGGCTGATTAGCTTCTTTATTCACCAATCAGGGATTAATTGGAGAGTAATGTTTATACAACATTGAGACAGGAGATCTTCAGAATAAGGATTGCAATCAGATATAAAATCAACATTTGAATAATACAAGGAAAATCTTTATGTAGTGTACAATAACATTATGCCTACAACTCACTGCTTATAGCATTTCAAAAGCTTGTCCCTATGCAATTACTCCCATCCATGAAAGCATGCACTGGTCATCAGATTACTGAGTGGAAATAAACAAATAAGGTCTGGGTCTTTCCAGCCAGTCAGCCCAACCTTCTCAGTGAATTCCAAATTAGAGCGAGAGACCCTATCTCAAAATATAAATTGTTGGTTCTTGAAGAATATCACTGGAGATTGTTCTCTGACCTCCACAAGCATGGACACACAGTACGTGTGTACCCATACCCATTCATACACTGAAGAGAGGACAGCTAGGACTGGAAGATGTTAATGTTAAATACACAATAGAAATGGTAGTGAATAAAGTTGTGTGGCATTTAAGGTGCTTTTGTTGTTGTTGTTTTGTTTGTTTTGTTTTGGTTTGGTTTGGGATTTTTTGGACAGGATATCACTATGTAGCTCTGTCCTAAAATTTACTCTGTAGACTAGGCTGCCCTCAGACTCACAGAGATCTGCCTGACTCTGCCTCCCAAGTAGTGGGATTAAAAGCATGTGCCACCACCACCCAGCAACAAATAATTATTCTGGCAGAGATAAAGAGAACCTGTATTCCCTGCTCCAAATTCTCATGAGCAGGTGACAGAGGACAATCATGCTAGGCTCTTGTCTGCAAATATAACAGAATATCATTAATAGTGTCAGGGATTGGTTCTTTCCTGTGGGATTGGTCTCAAGTTTGCCAGTCATTGGTAGGCCATGGGTTGGCTAAATATATAGGATATTCTCCAAAGGTTCTAGAACTTTCTTTAGAATTGCATATGAGGAAAACTTTCTCATTCTTTTGTCATTGTTAATAATTTTGTTGGTTTTGAAAAACTGTACTTTCTGGGTATTTATAATCATAATTTGAATCCTTGAGGATAAACATGGGTTAATTCTGTCCCAGTCTACCTCTGCTTTCACTGGCACATTTCATTACGCACAGGGCTCAGGTTTGTAAGGACAGTCTCTTTCACGTGTAACATGCATTCTGACCAGCTGGGTTCACTCCTCCTCTTCCTTCCTTTCTCCCTTTACACATCCTATTACTCTCTTCCTTTTACCTGATCTCTCTGCCTGCTCGTGTGTGTGTGTGTGTGTGTGTGTGTGTGTGTGTGTCTGTCTGTCTGCACCCTCATCTATAAATCCAAGATCCACATCATAAATCCACAAATGAGAGAAAACACATTTTTCTTTCAAAGTCTGCCCTACTTCAGCCATCATGATGATCTCAGGTTGTATCCAGTCTCTAGCAAATGGTATAAATTCCCTATTCTCTGTAGTTGAATTAAACTTGGTCACTTATCTAGACACACATACATACCACATTTTATTTCTTCCTTTTGTAATGCCTTTTTTTCCTGACAATTTCACACATTTAAACAATGTTTTCTGATTAATCCCTTCTTTAAACCTCTCCTACCACCATCTTACCCTATCAATTCCCCCGCATACCTACTAATCCACTACTCTTTTTCTCCAGACTCGTGAGGTTTCATTTTGTTATTAAACAATTTACCCAGGGCCATCAGTGTGACTATTGGGTTGAAAGTACCCATTGAAGCCTGGTGGTGTCACCAGCAGATAATCTCCCCCTCCCCCTCCCCCTTTCACTCCCCTTCTCTCTCCCTCTCCTCCTTTCCCCCTCCTCCTCCCCCTTCCCCATTTTCCTCTCCCCCTCTCCCTCCCCCTCTCCCTCTCCTCTTCTCCCTCTCCCCCTCCCCCTCTCCCTCTCCTCTTCCCCCTCTCCCTCTCCTCCTCTCCCTCTCCCTCTCCCCTCCCCTCCCCCTCTCCCTCTCCTCTTCCCCCCTCCTTTCCCCCTCCCCCTTCCCCTCTCTGTCTGCCCCTCCTCCTCTCCCTCTGCCTCCCCTCCTCTCCCTCTCCCTGTTCTCTCTTCCCCCACTCCTGAATCTACTAACAGCAACTAGTCTATAAGGGAAGAGTGCATCACCCCAACTGGTTCCTCTCTGTGTCTGGTGGCTGATGAATACACCCTCATGCAGCATGATGAATATACCACTGGCATCTATAGCTACTCTGTCCCTGTATCTTACCCAGATGACCTTCCCAGTCGTCCTCCTCTTCTGTCCCTGCATCCTTCTTGCTGTCTCTTCTGCAGTGTTCCCTCAGAGGGCATGCATGTAGCCCACTTTCTTTTTCCATCAATCTATTGATGGATGCCTAGAGTAATTAGACTAATTCTATCCTTACAGTTGTGAATTGCAGGTGCTGCAATAAATGTGATATGCAAGTGTCTCTAACACATCTTTTTAAAGATAGCAACAGTTGTTTAAGGAGCACAGTTAAAATTAAACTAGATAAATCTTTATATAAGGCAAAGAGTCAACATTATTAACACTTACTTATTTTCTCTTTTATTTTTTTTGAGGCTTGATTATTATTATTATTATTTTCTAAGTTTTTTTAATTTACATTTCAAATCATTTCCCTTTTCCCATTTCCTCCCTCCCTGAAAGTCCCATAAGCCCCCTTCCCTCCCTCTTTTCCCCATTCAACCCCTTCTCGCTTCTCTGTCCTGGCATTCTCCTACATCCAGTCTTTCCAGGACCAGGGGTCTCTCCTTCCATCTTCTTGGAAATCTATTGATATGCGAATTGTGTCTAGGGTATTCCTAGATTCTGGGTTAATATCCCCTTATCAGTGACTGCATACCATGTGTGTTCTTTTATGATTGGGTTACCTCACTGAATGTCACTTTTAGATCTCATCTGCACCGTGTCAGACTCCAACAGGACCACAGAGATGAGATACAAGCTTGGTGCAGATAAGGCTAACAAAGATGGCAGGTATCTTAGGCAAGATTGTCGCAATTGTCTCTGATGTCAGAGAGACTTTTCAACATCAGGATTTACAGCAGTGACCAGGTTACTAATTATTGTCTCTGTCTGCACAGTTTTTCTCATTTATTATCTACCAGTGCATCTACAACTACAAAGCACTTCCTGTGGTCAGCTATTAATTTGAAAGACATTCTGTAATATTCTGACAATATTGGAAATGCACTATGATTACTTAAGTCATTTAAATAACAAAACAGCAGATGTTAATAAATGAAAACACTGGATTTCCTGAAAAGAGGTGTAATGTGGCCCTTGAGAAATGTGAAAGGCCAGGTGCTGGTGTAGCAGCTGGACAAGCTTCAGGCTCGTGCTCAAACCGCACAGATGAAGACAAATGGGAAGGCTGTCACTGTGGATTTTTAAGCTCTAGGTAGTAAGAGCATAATGCAGTAAGATGACATAACTCCACTGCAAATGTAAAAATTACAATAGTAGCTAATTATCAAAGTTATCCACACAAACTTTCTACATTTATAATATTAACAACTACATTAGCATAACAGCATGCTACTCTTTTTTTTTCCAACCATGATAATTATCTTGCTAATATTAACTAATTATAATTTCCTGGACTGATAGCAACTGAGGGTTATCTGTGAAATGAATTATGAAACATTTGATTCTTTACAGAGTTAACGTTTGAAAAAAATGGCACTGCATTTGGAACCTAGGTGTTCACCCACACTCTGTGGACATCTTTGTTCATGAGAGCTTGGTGGAGTAGTTCCATCATTTGCCTATCATGTCAACTTTCCCTTTGAAAGTGCCCTATTCCCTATATCTTATAACACTTCAGGTAGCAGAGGAAATTAGAAAACCTTCCTGCGATACAATCTATGTGGCTATCCTAGCTTCAGAGAAAGCATATATCCAAGCCTGTGTAGCACCTGTTTAAGTGTCAGAGTGCTCACTGTGAGAACACAGTTGTGCCAGTCTTGGTTAGCAACGAATGCCAGAAAGATGCAGAAGTTAAAGGGGAGTTTGCTCTCTCAAAGCTGGGATTCTTATCCATCCTACAGAGAAGAATTTCATAAGTCCTAATGGGCCATCAGCATAGCATTGATGATGCAGAAGACTTTGTAGACGTTTTCAAAACAGCCATAGGTGAACATCTACTGAAAAGAGAAACCCAAGTGTCCTTTCACTTGATTTCAGTGACACCCAGTGTAACACCACATGGACCAAATAGGGGAAACTGAAAAACAACACTTATGGACATGGAAGTTTCCTATAAAAGTTGCAGTCTTTGTCTTTTGTAATGATTACTCTTGTCCTAGTTACTGGTTACTGTTTATGTGGCTGTGACCACGAAGGGATAAAAAGAGACTGAAGTTTATTCTGGCTCCCAGTCAGAAGAGACAGAGCTTACCATGGAGGAGAAGGTGTGGAGGCAGAAGTGTGATATGACTGGACACACTGAATCCACAGTCGGGAACTAGAGTGAGGACAAGACATCTGTCTGGGCTAAGAAAAACCAGATCCGCTTCTGTCAGGACCTCAAAGCCTGGGAACTAAGTGTTCAGACTCATGAGCCTGTAGGGGGCATTTCATATTCAAACAACAGTATACTGCATAGTAAATTCTTATAACAAACATTAATATTTTGATAATTTACTTAAATAAGATTAGCATAGGTTCTTGAAAGAGCCATTTAATAAAACACTCAATGTTTGGCTCTAATGCCAAGCCCTTCCGTTCACATGGGAGCTTTTGGCTAATAAGAATTATTTTGCTTTTAGAAACTGCATCTGCCCAGATACTTCAGAGTTTTCAAATGTTTTTAATTCCTTTGTGGCCTAATTTAGCAACTAGTTTGGCAGTATTACTGGAATAAATACATTTTATAAATAATAGCCGATAGTTTTGAAACTTGGACACATGTCTTTATTTTTAGAATATTCCGAAAGGCTTATTTTCACTGAATTTTCAGAAGCAAAATAAGAAAAGATATTATTCTAGCAGAGAGGAAAAACAGTGTTATAGCAGGCACCGTGATTCATAGCTGTGTGTAACTGGAAATGATTGAATGAAGTCAACAAACGCACGCATGTGTGATGAGCTGCCAATCACAGCGTGTTTATAATCTCACAGAAACTTGCACAGAACTTTATTTGGATGGATTCTGCACAAAGTCATGGTCCGTTTTCTAGGCAATTTTTACTCATGAAACCCAGATCACTTTGGATCCTGCTAGACATCTTTCTGGGGGGGAAAATACTGGGTGTGTTCTCATTCGTGCTGTGGACATTCCATGAAGTAAAAAGTCAGGGATGGTTATCATTTGTCACATAAACATCACAGACTTTGGCTTCTCAAGACCTCTGTGTTCAGAGAGAACACAGATCAGTGTATTGATGAAAAAGCAGTACCCAGAAGACTATGTCATGCGCTGAGAGCCGACTCCAGGGTCCCCTGTGGATGTTTAGCCCTTTGCGTAAAAGCATTTTGTGGAGCATGTGTCCTTATTGCATGCTCCACAAAATGCTTTTACGCAAACAGCCTTATTTATAATAGCCAGAAGCTGGAAAGAACCCAGATGTCCCTCAACGGAGGAATGGATTCAGAAGATGTGGTATATCTACACAATGGAATACTACTCTGCAATTAAAAACAATGAATTCACGAAATTCCTAGGCAAATGGTCAGATCTTGAAAATATCATCCTTAGTGAGGTAACCCAATCACAAAAGAACACACATGGTATGCAGTCACTGATAAGGGGATATTGACCCAGAATCTCAGAATACCCTAGACACAATCCGCATATCAATAGATTTCTAAGAAGATGGAAGGAGAGACCCCTGGTCCTGGAAAGACTGGATGTAGGGGAACGCCAGGACAGAGTAACGAGAGGGGGTTGAATGGAGAAAAGAGGGAGGGAAGGGGGCTTATGGGACTTTCGGGGAGGGAGGAAACGGGAAAGGGGAAGTGATTTGGAATGTAAATTAAAAAAATAAAAAAAAAAGCATTTTGTGTTTGAGTGTATAGTCTGTCCACACCTTCCTATATGCTTGTAACCATCTCTAGATTACTTTTAATAGTCATTGTAAAATCAACACTATTGAAATAGTTACTATCTATTGTGGCAATTACAGTCAAGGTCTACAGACATTCTGGACTGATGCGATTCTATAAAAATGAGAAGAAAAATCATTTTTAATAAAAGTTCAGAACTGTGTAAACACAAAGGACGAAGTTAAAGAGCACTTGGAAGCAGAGAGCGGAGTTGAGGCTTAGAGAAGGGTGAGAACAAGGCAAAGAACAGAGAGAGGAGGTGGAGCCCAGTGCTTCACACACTTGCCCTCATCAGAGCAGTACTTGGATGCAGAGGCTGTCACCCCTGAGCTAAGGGGGAGCTAAATGTATGTTCACCAGTCTGGTCAGATCTTTATGCAAGGTGCACATCTACCAAATCATCAAACTGTATCCCGTGATTTCATGTAAGTAAGATAATATAAGAACTGTAAATGACGGGGCTAGGTAGCCACACATTTGGTGACTGGGCCAGCCCCCAAATCTGAAAAGTGATGATCTTGATAGCAATGCTCTCTACCATTGTCAAAGAAAACAAAGTCATAGAGTAACAATAATAAGAACAAGAGGGAACAGTTAGAGGAGCCCAGGGTGACAGGAGACAGGTTTGCAACACACCTCCATGAAGTCAGGAAAAACAATGGCCAAAATCTGTGATAAATACAGACATCTCTTCTCAATTCAGTGAACTCCCTACCTTGCTGCTATCTGTAGTCTGCTACCCTACTATGTGGCATTCCACTCATGTACACAGTGGGAATTCAGTAGCACGCAGGACAATGTCATCTCAGGAAGCCATGGATAAGGTGCAAGGAAAGTCGGGAGAGGAATACAGTACCTGGGTGAGCAATCACTGATTAGTGATGAGGGAACACTGGGAAAATACACTTGGTTAAGAACCCATCCCTTGGCTCATTCAGCAGACTTATCATCACCACCAGGAGCCACGTATCCCATTAACTTTGTTTTGTATTAGAAAATTCCTCTCACAGCTGTGAAACTGAATCACCAGTGAGTGGTGTCTCTAACCATTATTCTGCATATGCGCTTTATTTATTTACCCCAGATGACTCTGCCTTAGGCTAGAACTCCAAGTTAGTAACACATTTTAAGCAAAAAAAAAAAAATCTTTTTTAGCAAAGTCAAAAGTATAGAAAAGATTTTAATCCAAGTTTGATTTGGACTCAGCACTCTTAGTCTTTACAGATAATCATTGTTAAGGTCACATAATTTGACTTTCCTCCGTTAACATGCCTGCTTCTACTTACATTGATAAATATTTGATAGTACAATATAAAAAGTGATGTTTGAACTCCACTCTTCTTGTTTAATGCTAACTTCTTTATTAATTAATTCATTCATTTCTTGCTCCCAAGATCATATTTCCCAAGAACTCACTGAATCTATAGAAATCCCATAGTCCTTCACTTCAGATGGCCAGGAGGTCACGTGCTTTTGTCTCGGTTTTCTTTCACTTTCGCACATAGCCTTTAGTTTAAGTTAGTGGAACAGAGGCAGAGAAAATGAACAATAAAATGTAAAATAAGGTCCCCTCACATCATCCAGAAAGCAAATGAAGCTCTGGCAGAGAGTTAACATTTGTAAACAGTCTAACCTTTTTCTCTGGAGAAAACAGTCAAATTGAAATGCTAATAGACGCCAGAACTTGCTGTCTCAGCTCAGCTTGATCGCATGCATGACGTTGATACATTGTTTATCTTTGCAGCATTGCATCTAGTGTATGTGGAAGATTAGTTGGCAAGGAAAGCAGAAATGGAGACTAGGAAACAATAAGGGCTCAGCGTCGGTGAAGCCACAGTGTACCTGACCATAACCGTGTCAGCATTTTTCAGCTAGTGTTCTGGCTGTGATGCATTACTCAATAGTTTAAAGCTGTTCTCACTGAGTGACTTTTTAATTGTTTGTTATAACAGCACTAATCTAGTAAACTCTGAGAAACAGTGGGATACAGGGACACAATGTTGCTAAGGGACTTAAAAGGCATCCGTATTTTGATACAGTTATATTTGTGATGTAAAGATAAATTTTTTTCTTGATATTGTAAGTGCAGAAGAAGAATCTCAGGAAAATAGAATGAAATTTTGTCTAAATTTGTATTCCTCAAATGTTGATCAAATTGGACTTTCTGGTCCAACATCAAAACTGAACTGATATGCATTATGCCTACATGGCTTCTTTTAGGTATCCTGGGAGTGCAGAGTTCTAGTTGCTACATTGATACATAATGAATTGATACAATTACTGAAACCACGATGAATACAAAAATGTGTCACATAAAATTGGCCTTGCAAAAAGAATCCTTATTAAACTGTCATTCACGTCTAAAACTGGCTTTATCAATAGTAATTATATAGTTTTTAGTGGTTGCAAGTAAAAAACAAACAAGCCAACAAGACAAACTACTGTAGATAGACCTACTTGAATTTCTCTCTTCTATCTGAGAAACTTCTGTTGATTATACATGTTAATTTTCATTTCAAAAATTTAAAGGCATTTTTGACCTAAAAAAATCTAATAATTTGGCATAAGGCATGTTTAAGTAAAGCATAAGAAATATCAAAGTACTAAATTGTTGCTAAAGTAATTCTATGATCTTTATACACAAATTCACATAATCTGAAGAGAAAAAAATCAGTGTCTCAGCTTATCGGCCGGTCATCTTTGTGCTTATAAGAAGAGAGAGCAACACTGTTGATGGAAAAGTCTAAGCACATCGCAAGGAAAGGACACAAGGATGAGAGACTGCGACAAGAGGAAGATTGAATCAGTGGTTCTCAACCTTCCTGGAGCTGCAACCCTTTAATAATGTTCCTCATGTTATGTGAGCCCCCCCAACCACAAGATTATGCTCATTGCTACTTCATAACTGTAATTTAGTCACTTGTTGTGAATTGTACTGTAAATATCTGATATGTAGGATATCTGATAACCCAGTCCCACAGGTTGAGAACCACTGATTTAGATAGTAGAAAAAAAATTCCAATTGGAACCTTTTGGGTTTTAATTAGTAAAAAGATCAAAGGCTGGAGAGATGTGGTAGCTGAGAGCATGCTGCTTCTGTAGGATATCTAAGGTTGGTTCCCAGCACCTACATCATGCCTGTAACTCCATGTCTGTAACAACAGCCTATAACTCCAGATCAAGAGCATCTTGTGCCCTCTTCTGGCCTCTGCAGGTACCTGCACTCATGTGTACACATCCACACACAAATGCATGCATACATACACACATAATTAAAAATAAAATATTTTTTAAAAAACAGATCAGAAAGATCAGTATAAATGGTATTTGAAAATATTTTTTTTACCTATACCAAATGTTCATATTCAATATCAACTTTATATAGATTTTAATTATATAACCTTTTAATCTGTGTTTGAATTTGCACTTAGGCTTTATGTAAAGTGAACAAACACTCTACTACCAAGCCCCATTCCTAGTTTTCAAGAAAAAAAGAAAGGAAAAAGAGTTTACAAATTATTCTGAATTGGTTTCAGATCTCTGATATTAGCATCTAGCATGTACTTAGTGATATGACTATTAATCTCATGTGCCTAAAAAACTAAACATCATTCAACACTAATGGATATGCTACTGTGGAAGAGGGAAATCTCCAAGGATCCACATCACACAAAGAAATATAGACATTTAACAACCACTGAGACAGGGAGAGTTAGTCTTCTCCAGGGAGGAATACCTAATTGGTTATCAAACAGGAAGTGGCCAGTCCTGAAATCATACAAACAATGCTAAAGGAACTCATCAAGGAGTGGGGTGTGTGTGTCTGTGTGTGTGTGTCTGTGTGTCTCTGTGTGTGTCTGTGTCTAACAATAATAACTAAAGAAAAAGAGATCATGAATTTGAGAGGAGTAAAGGAGGAATGAGAGGAGTTAAAGGGAACAGACATGGGAAAGGTTAGACTAGAGAGAGGGAAATTAAGCAAAATAACAAAAATAATTTTAAAATAAAGTAAAAATTGTAAATGCCATAAAAAGTTTTCACATGTAATTGAACTGCTACATTAACCATCACTCACAGTTAAAAGGAAGGTTACAAAAATCACAGGGCCACCAGTCATGGAACAGTACACTGTCTTCATGGCAATTAATAAATCATGTCTTTTGCTCATATTATAGTTATAATTATAAACATTCACTATTAATGTCTGCAGACTGAGGTCCAAGTGCATCTCTACAACAGCTCAACCAACCCTAACCCAAATCCTAACCTTAACACTGACTCTAACCCCAACCCTTCTTGGGCTGACTCATTCTCTTCTGCTTCACAGCCATCGACCCAAACACAAAGAAACATTACCCTTGCTTAAGCTGGGCTAGCCTAGTTCACACGAGGCTGAGAAAATACATGATAAATAAGGAAAGTTTCTATTGGAATAACTGTCTTTTCTCCAATTCCTATTTAGTTCCAGCAGTTCTTACAGAGCAGCACTATCTCTTTTTCCCTCTTTTTATTTTTGAGATTATAGTATAATTACATCAATTCTCCCCCTTCCTTTCCTCCCTTCAAACTCCCATACACTGTTCTTGATCTCTTTCAAATTTATAGCCTCTTTTTGTTATTAATTGTTCCTGCACTATATTTTGCAACAAGGTTGCAGAGCTAATCTTTTCAAGTATCTTATTGATTACAGGATGCCATTAGTTATCAGCTATATTTCATCCAGTCCTGTACAGCTGCCTTAGAAAGCAGGCTTAAGTCAGAAGTCAACCTCAATGACCCCTTCCTCTATAATCTACTGTCTGTAGATTATATTGAGGCATAGTGACAGAGTTGAGCACTTACAAGAAATTGTATCCTCGGTCCTCAGCCCTATATGTGCAGCCCTATTGTTACTGTAAGCTTAAGGTTATATTATAACAGTGGTTTCTTATTCCCATCACCACATCCAGGTAAAAAACAGTTGAGGAGAGGTCTCTTCTTTCTTTGCATCATCTACAATTATGTCTCATATCTGGAGTAATTAATTTTTTTTCCAATTCATTTCCATACACATGTGCTGATAATCTTAAATTACTTGATTACTAAAGAAGATAAATGAGCTGCAGGCCTGACACATTCATGTGGATTTATGTGTAAACCAGAAAATGAGAACACATCAGTATTAGTGTTGCAAGTGAGTCCAAGATGACGTACAGAAATTCTGAATATACAGGTATTCTTTGAGACTACAGTTAAGGAAATTTCTCACAAAGAGAAAAATTTAAAAACAAAAGCAAAAGACAGGATAATCAGGTAGTTCCCACTCTCTTCAAAATTGGAGGCATAGCTATTTGACTTACAAGCCATAAAAATCTGATGAAGTTTCATGAGCCAATAACAGTAGAAGAGAAAATATTCTAATGCAGAAAGGCAGCTAACTACCGCGATGTCATCACTGACCAAAACCATGGAGCTTGTAGAGGTTTTAGGACAACAGCTGGTCTCAGAATCAGCAAGGGTGTCTCAGAGATGGTACAAAGAATGATGCACGAAGAACACTGATTAATTTGACTTAAACTGGGAAAATACTTCTAAATTACATATCTGGTAAAGAACTCATAGCCATCAAACAAAAGTAGCATGGAAATTCAGTAATGTAAAAGGAAGTTTATAGCTGATAAAAGACCTAAGAAGACACTTCACTACAGATACGAGAATAACAGTAAGATAATAAAAACATAATGTGTCATTAGGAAATACACATTATATCTGTAATGAGACACCATCTCAAATTTTGCCAATCAATCTCATTATTATTAATTAGAAGAAAGTAAACTACCAAGAGTTGGCAGAGATATAGAAAAGCTACATTAGGGGTAGTTCTGGATCTTCATGGGAACATTCGAAACCCAAATAAAACTTTTCATATGCAGAAAAACACACTTCACTCCACACTCTACCCTGAGCCAGACATATTTTACTTTTCAGGCTTTCTGTTGGCAGAACAGAGTAACAGTTTTGAACAGCTAGGCAGCTGCCAGCATAACTACGTCTGGTTCTAAAAATATGTCCTGAGCTCAAATCTCAGTACCACAGACACCCATATCAAAACCAATGTCAAAAACAGAGAAGCCTGTATGACCTGGTCACTTGGATTGTCTTTGCACTGTAATTTGGTTCAGTCTGTTTGGTCTTCATGCATAAGGTCTCATTGTCTTTTGTACTTTGGAAAAACAAAGAAACAAACAAACAAAACAACCAACCAGTCAAACAAAAAAACATGAAATGGGCTGTTTTCCTCCAGTCTCCAAGTTCCTCAGAATAAGTACGCTGAGACTCAAGATATATTTACAAACACCTTGAACATAGCTTTGACTGTTTCCTAACTAACTAGCTCATAAGTTAATCTTCCCATTGTTCTAATCTAAGTTCTTCCACATGGCAGTTTATCTCTGCTCAGGCTCCAAGTATGTCCTCCTTCCTCTTCCTAAGGGGCCAGTCTTGAGCACCTGGCTCTATCCCAGAATCCTTTCTGCCTGTCAGATGTCCCACATTCTATTTCTCACCTCAGCTATAGGTCAATCAGCTTTAATCGAAAGGTGTTACATCCATACAGTACACAGACAGATTTCCTCTACAAAATATATGCAAAAACAGATTCCTTCCCTTTACTCACATGGAATAGAATCTGAATTCCATATAACAGAACTTTGGAGTCCATACTTACTACCTAAAGGCAGAATCTTATTTTCTAAAAGGTCTGGTGTTTTAATATAATTTCTATCAAGAGGACACAATCTTATAAATTAGAATATTCTTGAAGAGCTTATTAAGAATAACAGTAACTAATTCATTTTAATGTGATTAAGGAATAGTGGGTTGGATATTCCAGTCCTCTGTTTTTATAAATGTTTTCTAAGAAGATGTTTGTTCAGGCCTGGAGAGATAGCTTCATGGTTAACAGCATTTATTGCACTTGAACAGTACCTGTGTTTGGTTCCTAGAAGCCAAATAGTGCAACTTCAGTTCCAGGGGATCTGATACCCTCACTGGATCTCTATTGGCACAAGGCAGATAAGCTATGTACATGCATACACCAGGCAAAACACTCATACTCATAAAATACATTTTAAAAATAAGTTATAATGTGAGTTACCATTATAGAGCTAATATTTCCCTTAGAATTACAAACCAGCTCCCATCTACCTTTGACTGATATTTATATTTAATTTATATTTATACTTAATGGTGATGCAGCACTCTCTTCCAGATGCTCATGTATTTTATTTGCTTTCAGTGAGTTCAGAAATCAATGAATTGCTTCTACTGTAATTTATGACTCATAAACTTATCTATGGAAATCAGTAAAATAAGCATGCTAAGATATTGCATATGGCACAATTTGTATGAAAAAAGATATAAATGGTTTGGTGAGGAAATGTTCCTCACAACATGTGGAAATGTTTGTGGATATCACTGTGCACAGAAGTTGGTGAGAGTATTATTACAAGTGCATTGTTTCATTTATTTCTCACAACACGCTACTGGGGAAATACTATCATTCTGCCATCCAGGTGAGAGTCAATACCCAGAGATGTAGAGAGAATATCTCTAAGACTAGAATATATCTAGTCCTGGAAGCTTCTAGCCTCCATACAACCTTATCCAGGTCTAGAATATTTTCAGCCTCTGATACTTACTGCTAAATAAGCTCACCCTTTCTAGTTCTTTCTGAACTCCTGTTGGCTGGTCAACTCAGCTGTTCTGGCTCAAAACTCTTTTCCATGCCAACTGATTGAGTCGGACTTTTCTTAGCTTCCGAATTGCTCTCCCTGACTTCAAACTAACTCTAGCAATCTGTTCTAATCTTTTTGCTTCTTCTCATTCTCTGACTCATTCTGTCTTCACCTGTGTCTAGATTTGTTTTTCTCTCTCTACCCTGCTCTTTCAAGTAGCTTCCCTCTCCTCTCTCCTCTCGTAAGTCCTATTCTGTCAAATCTTTCTCTGAATCATCACTTTGTCTGCCTCTCAATTTGACATCACTTCCCTTCTATAAACTACCTTTGTTATTTAGGATTAAAGGTGTGTAATAAAGTCATGTCTGTATCCCAGCCAGATGAATTAAATAGGTGTGTTAAGCGCTGAACCACACCACAACTAGAAACATTTTTTTTTCCCAGTAAATAACATAATCTCAGGGTTTACGGTATGATCAAATATCCTCTAATAACTACTAGTTCTCATTTAAACTTTCTTCCAACATTCCTAGCATGTTATTTATCCTGAAGCAAATATGAGTGATTATTTGTATATCTACTGATGAACCCATCATGTCCCAATGTAATACATGTGCTACTGCAAACCCATAGTCAGACTGATAGTGAGTCAGGCAGCAGTACATGGTGCAGGTTAAAGATCTTTTCCCATCATGTTCCCGCAGGAAACTTTTACTAATTACCTTTCTTTTTTCTGTTCATTTTTGTCTTCTATTAGAAATAACAGAATCCCTTAGCTTCGAATTCCACAGTCTGGCAAAGCCCAAAGCCTTACAAATTCCCTCAAATTATGAAACCCCTACTTTAGCAACCAAAACTGTGTGTTCTTATGTCTTTGCTGCCTCTGAGTCTTTTGCCTCAAAATTTTCTCAAAATAACAAAACTTCTCTGAATTGTGCTGAAGAATCTATTGAATAAAAACCGTGGGTATAAAATCAAACTTAAAATACTATGGGTCATTTACAGGAAAGTTTCACACCATCTGCCCCAACCCCAACAAAACCCACCAATCTATGTTAAACAGATATTTCAGCTCCACAATGAATAACTTCAGCTACCTAGACACTGGGCAGTGTCTTTCTATAAGTACCTCTTCCTCAGCAAGTACACACTCTAATCTTCCTATACCTGGTTTCCTCCAGAAGTTATGTTGCTTCTCAGTATTTAAGGCTCCCAGGCACCAATTAGTTAATACAAATCAATATCTTGGGCCAAAAATAATAATAATGGCTTTAAATTCAATTTTATATTAGGAGCATTGAGGTAACTAATTTTTCTGACTATCCTCAAATGTCAGAGGAACAAGACATTTCAACAGTTTAATTACAGAGCATTAAAAAGAAGTAGAAAAATCTATCACCATAGTCAGAGAACCCATCATTCATCTTACAATAATTGATGAGACAGCTACACAGACACTCAGTAAAAAAAGAGAAATTCTAAGTGAATCAAAAGCTATCAGGATTTTGATCTATTTGACGTTTCCAGAACATTCTGCAAATGACATATTACATGACTAAGCAAACATGAAAAGCATATCAGTACAGAGTATGCTAAGGATTTCAATATGAAAAATAGGATTTATCATTTAAGAGGTTAAATAGAAAATAGTAATAGAAAGAACCTTTAAAACATGCTCTAAATATTTGGACATTATGTAATACATTTCTAATATACTAAGCAAAAGTATAAGATGAGCTCAGGGACCCCTGTTCTATTTATGCTGGACTTTTAACTACTCTGATCTTGCTTTGATAACTATAAATACGATTAATGTTCAGAAGTTAGCATTTCACAGATCTCCTCCCCATCTACCAGTTCATACATTTTCCCCATTGCTCTTCTTCAAAGTTAGAGATTGACATGCATGAGATTTGACTCATTCACAACAGAATATTCTGTGTTTTATCACACCTGGCCATAATTTTGACCAGTTGTAGGTCTTATTTGTTCACTACCCATTTCAAAACCAAGCCTTTCTGACGAAAGCTGAGAGAAGCACCAATCTGTGGTTTTATACATAAATATTTAGAATGAAGTTTCAGAGCAAAACAATAGTAGGATCCCCACTGGGGTTTATGATCTCTCTAGTCTTGGAACTTTTGAACAGGTTTAAAATACAAGTCATGAAGAAGGGATTCTGTTGAGAAGACCTCATAACTAATCAGAGAGTGGTTGGATGCCCATGGCCATCATACCACTGTTGTACATCTTGGGTTCCACCATGGATGGTGTTCTTTCTCTTTGTTGTTTTCCATGCTTCTGCTGCCTCCCTGACCAATTACTGGTAGGGAATTATCCTTTCCTGATACTGACATGTATGAGGTTTGACTCACCCACAATGGGTACTCAATGTTATATCACAACTGGACAGAATTTGAACAGTTGTGAGTCTCATTTATCTACTACCCACTTCAAAAACAAACCTTTCTGATGAATGCTGAGAGAATTTTTTTTAACTTAATACCTGGTATTCTGTGAGCAGCATTGTATTATCAATCCAGGATAGAATTTTTCAGATGCAATTAACGTATGTCAACTATATAATTGTTTTCTCAATAATCGCCAAATGATATTTTATGCGGTAAGATATTTTACTCTAACGGAAAGCAAGTCATGGGCCTTTGTTAAATGTCAGAAAAAACGTACTTTCACTTCACTCACAGAATTGTATCCACAGATCCTAAAAGCCTAATTAATCGAGTTCCACTTATTTCTTGTACAAACTATTTGATGACTAGAGAAGTGAATGGAGTATAAAAAGTGTCATGAGCTATATAATTGTTAGAGATGTACTTTTAAGTTAAGGCCCTTTGGTTTATTTTCTGAAATTCTCATTCTGACAAATGAGGCGCTCCTGTTATCACCTAAGTGGAATCAGTGACCACCTGTTTCATGTGATAGGAAAATGCCACTGTCCAGATTATTAGGCAGTTACAATATATGGGAATTTCCTAATTAGCTGGTCAATCTTTCTGATAACACCTGTACTAGACAGACTCTTTTTTTTTATTTATTTTATTTTATTTTTTTTTAATTTACATTCCAAATCACTTCCCCTTTCCCGTTTCCTCCCTCCCCAAAAGTCCCATAAGCCCCCTTCCCTCCCTCTTTTCTCCATTCAACCCCCTCTCGTTACTCTGTCCTGGCGTTCCCCTACATCCAGTCTTTCCAGGACCAGGGGTCTCTCCTACCATCTTTTTAGAAATCTATTGATATGCGGATTGTGTCTAGGGTATTCCGAGATTCTGGGTCAATATCCCCTTATCAGTGACTGCATACCATGTGTGTTCTTTTGTGATTGGGTTACCTCACTAAGGATGATATTTTCAAGATCTGACCATTTGCCTAGGAATTTCGTGAATTCATTGTTTTTAATTGCAGAGTAGTATTCCATTGTGTAGATATACCACATCTTCTGAATCCATTCCTCCGTTGAGGGACATCTGGGTTCTTTCCAGCTTCTGGCTATTATAAATAAGGCTGCTATGAACATAGTGGAGCATGTGTCCTTATTGCATGAGGGTAAAGTCTCTGGGTATATGCCCAGGAGTGGTATAGCCGGATCCTCCGGGAGTGTCATGCCCAGTTTTCTGAGGAACCGCCAGACTGCTTTCCAGAGTGGTTGTACCAGCTTGCAATTCCACCAGCAGTGGAGGAGTGTTCCTCTTTCTCCACATCCTCGCCAACAACTGCTGTCTCCTGTGTTTTTGATCTTAGCCATCCTGACTGGTGTGAGATGGAATCTCAGGGTTGTTTTGATTTGCATTTCCCTAATGACTAAGGATGATAAACATCTCTTTAGGTGCTTCTCAGCCATTAGATATTCTTCAGGTGAGAACTCTTTGTGTAGCTCTGTACCCCATTTTTTAATAGGGTTATTTGCCTCTCTGGAGTTTAACTTCTTGAGTTCTTTGTATATCTTGGATATTAGCCCTCTGTCGGATGTAAGGTTGGTAAAGATCATTTCCCAGTTAGTTGGTTGCCGCTTTGTCTTTTTGACAGTGTCTTTTGCCTTGCAAAAACTTTGTAATTTAATGAGGTCCCATTTGTCTATTCTTGATCTTAGAGCATAAGCTATTGGAGTTCTGTTCAGGAAATTCTCCCCTGTGCCCATATGTTCAAGGTTCTTCCCTAGTTTCCCTTCTATTAGTTTCAGTGTGTCTGGTTTTATGTGGAGACTAGACAGACTCTTATTACTCCTTCTACAGTGATTCAGGAAATTTTCCTACACTGCACTTTATTTACATGTTGAAATACATGAGTACGATTCTATTATATAAGCCTAGTACTTCTGACTGCCACAAAGGCTGATGCCCAGATGCTATTCTTCTCACAGGAAAGGTGGTTGTTATATTTATAACTGAGTGATAGCAACTTACCTTCATCTCTAAGATTCTGTGGGAGTATTCCTGTGTAATGGAATATAGGGAAGCAAACTGAACTCATTTCCCAAGCTTGATACTTGATGTCTTGTCATTTTTACCCTCATAGTTAGTACAAAGCAAACCCCTCCAGTAGGGTAAGGGAGAGAAGCACCTCAGGCCCACTTTTGGAAGGAAAAGTCATTTATAAAATATGTGCACTTGAGAAAATAATGCATCAAATGGGGTACAAGTTCCTTTCCACCCTGCAGCCAGAGTGAGCATACAGCCACCCAGGGCAGAGAAAACAGGGTCATAATAGAACAGGGTGAGAAGAACCTTGACCTTTGTCATGATGGAAAAAGGACCTGGTGATGCAGCTGGGTAATAACTTTGTGATTTTCAGTTCTGGGTAGGTGAAAATGATCTAATTGCAATGAAATATTTAAAAGCTTGGAGGAGGAAAGTAAGAAAAAAAACCTATAGAGAAACTCAGTAATAAGAAGGCTCAGAAGAGTGTATTGACAGGCAGGAGGCAGAGAGACAGCCTATGGAAAGAGAACCTGGTGACTGTGCATGTGGTCAGAGACCACGTCCTCACAGCAGGGGTGTTATTCCACCAGGGTCAGCACTGACTGGATTGTACAAGACTTGCTTTAACTTTTACTTATTTGATTACTATTTGCTTACTGATGTATGTGTACAGGAGTGCGCGTGCTACAGTTCATGTGTCATAGGTCATAGGACAACTTTTAGGGAGTCTGCTTTCTCCTTCCACCAGGGCTCCAAATTCAGGTCCTCAGGATTGGAGGCCAACACATCTACCTGTTGAGGCAGCTCATTGGCCATTGTTTTGTTTTAACATTCATGAAGGGATTTGTACACACTACAAAGTGCTTCCAATTATGAGATTAATTATGTAATTAATTGTGTGATTAATCGTGTGATTCATTCTTTTCTAGCAATTTTGCAGATTTGTGTAGCTTCCAGCTTAGTTCTGGGAACCATTCAACACAACAGAGAGGTGTATATTCCTTGTTTGCAGGCAGACCCCATCTCTTTAATTTTATGTCAACTTTTGTACAGGTTTCATGAGGCACATGCTCCAGTAAAGCATGTTCGCAGATAAGGCATGTTGTATCTTGTAGCTGCATTGTGAATTTACCAGCTTTCCAATGGATTACTCCTAATGTGTGTTAAACTAGAGATTACTTCAAGCTCAGAGCAGTGGAGGTGGGAAGACACACAGGGGGCAGAGCAGCATCCTTGATACTGATCCCACCTGCACTTAGCATTTAGTTAGATGAAGTTAAGGTGCCAAAATCACTGATTTTTACATGAAAATTGTTCAGGCCACTACTTTTATAGAATAGAATCTATTTTTATTTCATACATTCAATTTATTGTGTGAGGGAGGCAAATAATGAAATCAATGGATATACTGTCTGTTACAAGGAATATTTAGTCATACAAATATTTAGCACAATTTTAGATGATGGATTTAGTTGTTGTACTCTATATTCATAAATGAACACTAATAGACAAGGTCGAAGGAAATTAGATCTGTCCCAAAACTGTGCTTATCAGATATTGATTACCTTATCGAACTTAGTTCATGAAAAGACGAATCAAGTCTCCAATTTAGGAAGACAGTTTGACTATGTCTTTTTCAAATAGTGATCCCTCCAACATATTTTAGCATGCCTTGATTTATAATATTGTAATGTTAATGATCAATTTTCTGGAACATAGTGTCCCAGAATACTCCTTAAATACTAAGTCTCAAAACGTTCTTAAGTTTGGCACCAGTTAAACTATTAAAAGATACTAATTCCCCCGTAGTGGAGGCCAGAATCTTTTCTAAGGCATGAAGTGCCCATGTTATAAAGCTGTTGTTTTTTAAGTGATTAATTTGGTAATTAATTATTTAAACTATTTGTTGAAAGAATGAGTTGAATAATAATAGAATCTAATAGTAAAACAGCAATTCTGAAAAGCAGCCATAAATCCCATAATTCCTCTGGCAACAAAAGCAACTTTGTAATAACTAAGTATATTATCATACTTTTCTAGTTATCAGAAAAACATGCCCTCTCTAATCTCTGCAACATTGTATACAACTAAGTATACTATCATAATTTTCTAGTTATGAGAAAAACATGCCCCATCTAATCTGTCTTTTCTTCTAGTGTCTCTCTCCACAATATCACTCCAGTTCCTTCTCTAGTATTAATAACAGTGCACAATAAACATACACCTCTTGCTAGTAATTTCTCATTCTAAATCCCTGAGAGGAGACTCCAGTGCATGAGGCAGTGCAGATGACTGGTATTCATGACTGGTGATGTGAGACACAGGAGAGATCGATCGTGTGTCTAACACCAAAGTCCATGTATTAAATGTATTTAGAAGAGGGTCCTTCAGAGCCCCTTCGAAGATTGTCTAGCTGGGTTTAAAATGTCACCACTACTAAAAAGCTCACGAGCCCATCTCATCTCGGTCTTCATACACCGATATCAAATGAGAATTTACAATTCTCAGGATGAGATGATGACTCAGTGGGTAAGAGCACATGATAGACAGTTTTGACATTTTTTTTCCTGCTTAGCTGATTGATACAATTGTTCACATTTCTTCTAGGCCCTGCCCTACAGTTGCCTAGCAACAGTCAGGTAGGAGCCTGGGTATAAAAAGGATTGTGCTTCTCTTTCTCTCTCTCTCTCTCTCTCTCTCTCTCTCTCTCTCTCTCTCTCTCTCTCTCTCTCTCCTGTCTCCCCTCTCCCCACCTGTCTTGGTTCTGGCCTCTTTCCCTCTCCTCACTCACGAATAAGCTTCACTTTATACTAGCTCTGTCGTATGGGGGGGCAGGAGGTGGAGGGGTATGGGGGGGTGCAGAGCTAAGGCATGCACTCCCTCCACATCATGACACTGCATTGCTAAACATATCCGTAATGACTTTCCAAATATTTACCAATTACAATATTGCAAGAATTTTTGGGTCTTGGCACCCATATGACAAACAAGACATGACCAAGTATGTCTGTAACCAAACACTGTAGATGGTGGAGCAATAGAATCCCCAGGGGGCTGCTATCCAGCCAGACTAACTGAAAAGTCATGCTCTTGGGTCAGTCAATAAGATAGAGTGAGGTAAAGCATGACGTGGTGTTCTCCTCTGCCTCCATGCCTGTACAAGCATTTGCACACCCACATAAACCACACCCAGACAATACAGATACATGCACATACACACACACACATTCACACACACACACACACACACACACACACACACACACTAGTCGGGGAGAATTTGCAATTTCTTCATATGGTAGAATATAGCCTTTCTTAGTTATTTACAAAATCAGTTTCAGTGGACCAGAATAAAATTCTATTGTAATAGGAAATTCAAGGAACCAAATTTGCTCCTGAACCATGTGCTGGAATTAATCACATTATAAATATAAATTTATCTAACATTTTGTCCTTCTCTGATAACTCTAGACCAGGAATCATTCTGCTTTCCTGGACTCAAAGAAGTCACAGACTCCAGGAAGAAGATTCCCTCCGTTCCACTGAGCTGTTCCCTCTGGTAGATGTTGAACTGTAGACTGGTTATCACCTACAACCACTGAAAACACACCAACAGGAAAGAGCAGACAACCCTAGTCACCAGGTCACTAGTCACCTAGTCTACAGGAGTGGAACAGCAGGTAGTCTTTACCAATGGGCTCTCTTGCTCCACCACTGGGAGGAGAGCAGCCCCTCCTTAGCTGCCCTTTTCAGTACTGAAGTCCTGGAGTGCAGGGAGGAAACTGCTCCAGTACAAAGGACTGTCAGGCAAGGGTAGGTTATCACCAACCACACACTCCACAGGAAAGGACTGACAAGCACATAAAAGAAAAGAATACCGGGTGTACAAGAAGAGAACATTCTAGCAACATTGTAATGGGTAAATATTTGGAAAGCTATTACATCAATCAGCTGAACAGAAAAGAAAAATGTCAATTTTCCGCAATACCCAACAGGACAAATTCCATTCCTACAAAAATGTAAATGTAAAAATGTAGCCTTACATTTGCTTGAGTGAAATATAGGCACAATGTTAAACCCAACAATTAGAATTTTTCTTGTGGTATAAAATTTAAAATTATTAAATTTGTTATTATTATTATTATTATTATTATTATTATTATTATTATTATTATTATTATATATGGCTATATGAAAGATCATTTTTGAACAAATCAGACTGAGAAAAATTACAATTTATACAAAAAAATTGGCATTCCTAATAGGACTTCTCTAAAATATAGAAAATGTCAATGAGATGACAGGGAGGGGCAGCGCCGTGTAAAGCACTGATTTGTGCAACCCTAATAGACACTGCCCCTAATTAATGAAAAGAAGCTCTGTCTTTAAGGCTAAGCCATCATCCACATTCTTTATTAAAAGATGACTGTCAACCAACTAAGCCCATTATTGACCCACCTTGTGTTAGATTAGCAATGTCTGACAGCACGCAGTACAGGCTCTGAGTTCCGATGTACACAGGAAAGATGCACAAAAAGAAAACTATTTTTAATTTATTATAAATAAACAGAAAATTATTTTTAATTTATTTAACAAAAACGCAGTCGATGGAGCTAAAACAGACAATGCCACCCTAAAGGTCTTTGTCACCTGAAGAAAAGGACAAAGTGAAGCAAACTATGACATGGAGGATCTGAGCTGGATCTGACCTGAAAGCTTCCTTTCTTAGGAATAGATGCCACCCTTCCAGAAGGTGCTGTACAACCCTCCAAGGGAAGGAAGAAGCCAGCACTCCTACGAAGCTGTGATGTCTGTGAACAGCTAGAAAAAGCAATCAGCACTTCAAAATTTTCCTAAAGGTAAAATACTCATGTCTTGGTGATAACCAACACCTCTCTGATTAGATAAGGCCAGCTCTGCAGGAGGTAAGCCATTCCTGGTGACTGAAACACACCCAATTTCCTAGGTCAAGAAAGATGTCATGGATCTTAGAGGAGAACCTCATACTGCCACTTTACTAAACTGGCATAGTCCCTAACTGCACTCCAAATACTTAAAGCCTCAACAATATGACTGCCTAAGCAAGACCCAGACAGATGAACTAACACGGAAGGGAGGAATCTCTCAGGGCCCCACCCCTAAACAAAGAGTTACCGGCAGCTCAAAAACTGAGCAGTCTTCTCTACAAATAAGACTTTAATTGGTTAACCAATACCAACTGGTCAGCCCTGAAATCATACACATATAATTAATGCCTAAATGAACTCAGTGAATTGCATTCATATATTTATGCATATAGACAACCATAACAATAGAAAGGAAGTCATGGACTGAGAGGCAACAGAGTGGAGAGGTAGAGACTCAAGAGAGTGTGGAGGGAGGAAAGAGATGGGGAGAAATTATGTAATTATATCTTCATTCCAAAAAAAAAAAAAACAAATTTGAGAAACAAAGAGACTGTGGAATGAAGAAGTATTTCTTTTTTTTTTATTTTATTTATTTATTTTTTTAATTTACATTCCAAATCATTTCCCCTTTCCCGTTTCCTCCCTCCCCGAAAGTCCCATAAGCCCCCTTCCCTCCCTCTTTTCTCCATTCAACACCCTCTCGTTTCTCTGTCCTGGCGTTCCCCTACATCCAGTCTTTCCAGGACCAGGGGTCTCTCCTTCCACCTTCTTAGAAATCTATTGATATGCGAATTGTGTCTAGGGTATTCCGAGATTCTGGGTTAGTATCCCCTTATCAGTGACTGCATACCATGTGTGTTCTTTTGTGATTGGGTTACCTCACTAAGGATGATATTTTCAAGTTCTGACCATTTGCCTAGGAATTTTGTGAATTCATTGTTTTTAATTGCAGAGTAGTATTCCATTGTGTAGATATACCACATCTTCTGAATCCATTCCTCCGTTGAGGGACATCTGGGTTCTTTCCAGCTTCTGGCTATTATAAATAAGGCTGCTATGAACATAGTGGAGCATGTGTCCTTATTGCATGCAGGTAAAGCCTCCGGGTATATGCCCAGGAGTGGTATAACCGGATCCTCCGGGAGTGTCATGCCCAGTTTTCTGAGGAACCGCCAGACTGCTTTCCAGAGTGGTTGTACCAGCTTGCAATTCCACCAGCAGTGGAGGAGTGTTCCTCTTTCTCCACATCCTCGCCAACAACTGCTGTCTCCTGTGTTTTTGATCTTAGCCATCCTGACTGGTGTGAGATGGAATCTCAGGGTTGTTTTGATTTGCATTTCCCTGATGACTAAGGATGATGAACATCTCTTTAGGTGCTTCTCAGCCATTAGATATTCTTCAGGTGAGAACTCTTTGTTTAGCTCTGTACCCCATTTTTAATAGGGTTACTTGCCTCTCTGGAGTTTAACTTCTTGAGTTCTTTGTATATATTGGATATTAGCCCTCTGTCGGATGTAAGGTTGGTAAAGATCATTTCCCAGTTAGTTGGTTGCCGCTTTGTCTTTTTGACAGTGTCTTTTGCCTTGCAAAAACTTTGTAATTTAATGAGGTCCCATTTGTCTATTCTTGATCTTAGAGCATAAGCTATTGGAGTTCTGTTCAGGAAATTCTCCCCTGTGCCCATATGTTCAAGGTTCTTCCCTAGTTTCCCTTCTATTAGTTTCAGTGTGTCTGGTTTTATGTGGAGATCCTTGATCCTCTTAGAATTGAGCTTAGTGCAAGGAGATAAGAATGGGTCAATTTGCATTCTTCTGCATGTTGACCTCCAGCTGAGCCAGCACCATTTGTTGAAAAGCTTTCTTTTTTCCACTGGATGGAGAAGTATTTCTAAACTGTATATTTGATAAGAAATTAATATGCAAAGTAAATATCAAATGTACACACTGAATGACAAGCGCTGTCACCTGTGAGGCCTGGGCAGCAAAGCCATCAGGAAACAGCATCCTGCTTCTGCTCAAATATCACTTTGTTGCTTTGGGTTCACCTTTGGCGTTACAGTCCCTAGCAAGTGAGACTCCAGAGCTCTTTCTTTTGTCACTCCTCATGTTTAAATAGGAAAGTCTAAGTCCTATATTACTGTTACATAATAATCCAAGAACTATTTATTAATTTTAATGAACACTCTCTTGATTTGAATATGCTTGCCCAGGGAGTGGCACTATTTGGAGGTGTGGCCTTGTTGGAGTAGGTGTGCCATTGTGGGCATGGGCTTTAAGACACTCATCCTAGCTGCCTGGAAGCCAGTCTTCTTCTCTTAGCTGCCTTTGGGAAAAGAGGTTGGATTCTCAGCTCCTCCAGCCCCTATCTGCCTGGACACTGCCGTGCTCCCACCTTGATGACAATGGACTGAACCTCTGAACCAGTAAGCCAGCCCCAATTAAATGTTGTCTGAAGAACTGGCTTGGTCATGATGTCTGTTCATAGCAGTAAAACCCAAACTAAGACAAACATATTTTAGAAAATGTATTTTTTGAGAATTGATATTACATTCAAATATTTTTCTGACCTATAAGAGCTGAAGGAAAATTCTTAATAGGGAAAGTAATTCCTTTTAGTAAATAAAAAGCACACAGCACTATTTCCATACATTTTATACATATGCATTTTATTTTAAAATCCCATTCAGTCAACTAAGGAACTAAGGGGTATAACCAGATATTTTTCTGATGAAACATTGGCTCATAGTACAGGTAGAATATAATATTAGAAAAGCTTCGTACACATTCCCCATTCAATCTCTGTTCTTATTAATCTATCTATAGGATACTCAGAACAAGAGCTTCAGTCTGCTGTAGTATTGATCACATAGATTAAGTCTGGTACACCCACACAGTTATCTTTTGCTGAGAGATTGCCAACAAGCTTCATCTTTTTATTAAGGTTAAAATTTTATTAAAATTTAAATTTGTATAACTCTGTGATTACTGTAGTCGTCATATCTATATGGCTAAACTGTCCCTTTTTCATTCTGGTGTTGTTTATACACTAGTCCAAAATTATACTTTGATGCTTTTTAAATTTTAAAAATGTTATTTTGCTTTATGAAATGTGCATGAAGGCACACAGTGAAAATGTCAGGATTACTTAGGCTCCCGTGCTTCGATGCTCAGGAGCAATATATTGTAGATTTTTCCAATTCAAGTGCAACAATGAATTATTACAAATATTTTGGCATCTGGTTCTGAACAATGAGAGATGATATTAAAAAACTATCATAAACAGCATCAGCTTAATAGAATATGAATCACTTATTTATCTAACTGTTGAATGGTATAAGGTTTGACTTTCCCTTTATCTCTCTCTCTCTCTCTCTCTCTCTCTCTCTGTGTGTGTGTGTGTGTGTGTGTGTGTCTGTCTGTCTGTGTATCTGTGTGTCTCTGTGTGTATATGTACATAAAAAAGGAGTGAAAACAAAGGCTCTCTATGCTATAATGAACATCTTCATTTCACAACTTAACTTGATTTTGAATTTATACTGGAGATTGATAACTTTGGTCCCCTTTCTTCGCTACTAATATATCTGTAGAAGGAACAGAACCCACACAGCCAACCAGACATCAGCAACTAGACAGGCAGGAGAGACCCTCGGGGAACATGATTTGGGGAATATGATATACTCAGAAATCAATGACTGTTTCCATACACAAATGCATGAACCAGAGCACACATACACCCTTGATGTATAACAGCAGGATTCAGGGCCATATGCTGGATATACAAGACACAAATGACAGTCCATTGTTCCCGAGTATAGCGAGAAATCAAGAAGGTCTCCTGGAGAGTGGAACTCGTTCTTCAACTGAGTCTTGAAAATCCAATTACTGCTGTATGGCACATCTACTCATGTAATGCAGTCCATGGTTCCCCTGAAACACTAAAACTTTGGATGTGTGAAGGAGGCATGGTGGGCAGCTGTATACAATTGTTTTCTACAAGTATATTATAAAGATGACAAAACAAGTATATCATAAAATGATATCAAGGTCTGTAAGAAATAAGGATGGAGGGAAGAATTCTCCTGTGACATATCAGGACAGGGATAATCAGTCAGGAAATTTTTGACTCTAAATTGTGGAAGCCCTATTCATATTTGTGTCCTGTAGGATAATACTATAAACAATTATAAATCAACAACAAAATTTTTGTTTGATGATTCCATAATGAAACTAATGTTATGAATGCTAGTTTTAACATAGTTAACTAAAGAACTACGAAGGAAATACTATGAAGTATGGACTGGATGCGGGATTGGAGCTAGGTGGTTGCAGGTAGACAGTCCTGTTAATGGTCCAAGTGACAAGATTCAGGAGCAAGCAGTGACAAACGGAAGGAAGTGATGTGGAAACAAGTGAATTACACCTGGGAACCTGGAGAACCCATCGTCTGCTGTGAGAGTGGAAACCGAATCCAGAAGACACTTTCTAGGGCTTTGGTTCTATTGTAAGAGGTAAAATAAAAAACAGGGTATAAATAAGAACAACTGGGACAAAACATCAGACTGCATATATATGTAGTCTCCTAGACCATATACAATGCTTTAATTCTCAGGAAAACTCCCAGGGCTCAGCATGGAATTAGTTATAATCACCATCAAGATCTGGCATAATCAAAGGAATCAAAGAAACTTCAACAAGAGGAAAAAGCTCAGGCATTCGGGCTCCCACGTTGACAATGTCAATAGGATATACTCAGCTCTTCCAATAATACGCTGGGTACTGTGTGAAGAGCTCTGTCTACCAGTGAGACTCATCAGAGACTCAATAGTGCAGGCTTTCCCTAAAGCCTGCCATGTAGACAGACAATCTAGCACAGACTCTACTCATAGAAGAAAAATCATTGTCCAGGTGGTGACTGGATTGGACAACTTGTTCTCTTAATTTGAATGTTGAAAACTTGATTTCCCATGTAATGACACTCATAAAGACAGTGATTGAACCATAAGGGCTTCAGCCTCATCAATTGATTAATCTCCTGATGGAGTCATAACTCAATTGGCCATGAGGAGAACTGGGGAGACTTAGTATGCAAGGCGTAGTTGAAATAGGCGAAGGAAATAGATAGGAGTATGTCTTCAAAATATCTCCCCTTCTACTCTGTCCCCATCTCTGTCTTGGGAGCTATGTATTCAGGTGCTGAGTTCTGTACCCCAAAATCAGGTTGGGACAGCCTGGACATGGACATTGTATTGACCAATGTGCTGTAAAGAATGTTCTCTAATAATTCCTGATTGACTAATAAAGAGCTAAAGGCCGTGACTGGGCAGGAGAGAGAGGAGGGGGAAACACTGGATCGAGTAGGGGTTCTCACGTAGGGATTATACTGGGGGGAGGGAAGATCACAATAAGGCAGGATGGACCATGAACAGGTGACCAAGAGAAGCTTACCCCAAGGATACACATGGAACAGAGCAAGACTCAGTTGCCCAGTTACATGGGGTCTATGGCTGGGATATAGTTTAGAATAGTTTAGAGATGGCAGAGATTGGCAACTTTGTTCCACCGTGCACAGGTTTAGAAACAATGCAATCAAACCCAGAAGGGCTGAGATCAATAGTCAAGATCATTCTCTCCTCCTTTTAAATTCAAGTTCTCGAGTGTTTTTTTTTTCTCACAATGATGAGAAGCTGCCTGATATATTCAATACAAAGCATGTTATATGAAGAAACAGTGACAACACAATGCATTAGTATTAGTATGAAGCATTTGAAAAGCTTCATACTCATATCAGAAATTACTTACTATACAAATTCTCAGGTACCAAGCAAAGATCAGTCTTGCACATGAGCCTTCAAGAGCCAGGTTTCAGGACCATCATGCGAATTCCTGTACTGATTTGATATGTTGTACGGTTTTATTGTTTTGGACTCCCATGGCACAAGATGAATTGATAATTCAAAAAAAGGAGGTAAATATTTTAAAAAGAACTATGGTGAATCTTCAGCCTAGGATGAAAGATTGTAAGAGTTGCCATTAGGAAATGGATTCAAAGGTCACGACTAGATGCTGACCGTGGTCCTGAAACTTACTGTGTTAAAGGTGGGCGGACATCTGGGCGATACTCTATAGTACTGTTACATGAGAAGTGTTTGTTCATGGGTTGGAGAATGGCTATTACAGAGGTGAGAGCTTTGCAGATTCTTGCCTGCCCAAAGGAAGCAATTCCTCATATATTTAATTAAGTACAAGGTTGGTGGTTGTGTAATTACTCATATGTTTCATGATTTATCCGGAAAATATTTTGTGTACTTAAGACCATGATACAGGCTAAGCTACCTTCAGTAGTACACTCATGCATCATACTTGTTCAGTTCCTTTTTTATATAAAGGAGGACAATAAGCACTCTAGTATACACAGAATAAAAAAGAGATTTGAATTTTTATTTCGTTTACCATTGAATTAGAATCATAAATCAAGGAAGGAAGTTATTATAAGTGTGGGATTATGTAAGACAGAAAGCAGTAAGTGTCTTATTCTCCCTTGATGTAATCAAAGCTCTCACCAGGAGTAAAATTCAAAATGTGTGAGCTGTTAAAGTTTCTTATTTAAAAAGTTTCCAAACAGATGTAATTCAAAACTCACTTTAACAACAGCAAATATAGCTGAAGTAGAACCTGTACCTGAAACCAGCCTAGCACTGCCTTGCCTTCCACACCCATCTGTTCTGTTCTGTTACAAGCCTTCTGCAAGGTCAGCTGAGGACCTCTGTTAATACACACTAGAGAATAGTCATCAAAAGTGAGATTAGCATCATCACCATAGTCCAGTCTGTGTGTACATCTTTCAGAGCCTGACTACTGAAGGCGTAGAAGAGAGGGAAAGACAATGAATTGGTGCACCAACAGACACCTGAAGTACGTCTTTGTGGGACTACTCCAGGAACTCTCTTCACCATGGAGTCTCAGAGACAATCCAGGTATTCTTTGGAGAACAACATTCTTTACCATTTTTGCTTTGAGTTGGGGCAGGCAACACTCAGGCTGAAGTAACATAAGCAGCATTGAATCAATGGTCTGTGTGCCTTCTCAGCCTGCATATTTGAGAACTGCTGAGTGTCAGGCTCTCTTTGTATCTCTGTCTAGCTCTCTCATCGCTTTCTGTCTTCCCACTTATGACAGAACAACAGCTACATGTTGAGGAGACAATATAAAGTGGAAGACTCTTGGGCCATTAAGTTGTAAAAGCCTCCAGTGTTGTTTGACCCATGGTCATCCTTAACTATGTGAAAACTTGAGATGCTGAATATGTTTCTACAGCATAACATAGTCAGATGTGCCCTAAAGGTTAGCTTCACTTCAGAAACTAGTCTTTTAATAAACTCTCCAGTGGGTCCTCAAGATTATTCCTGGGTCTATGAGAGTGTTATGTTCCCATTAAGTCTCAAAATATATCAATACAAAAATGTGAAGGATATCACTTTTAGTTCAAACTGTATCAGATGCTGAGACTGGAATTGAAGTACTGCGTCTAGATAGAAGAGAAAGGGGCCAGAATGAATGTACTTTCCAATAAGGGACATTGAAAAGAACAACATACTTTGGATCAGCCCTGCCAGTGTGCACCAGAAGTCTGTCGGATCTCACATCCCTTTGTGATACACTTTAAAACCATCAGAATCTTTACATGGATACATACATCTACTCTAAGTTCTAGATGTAAATAAATATGTTTTTTAAAATATCAAAAACCCTCTAGTGTCAGGAATCAAAATATTTTATATTGAACAGTCTGGGGTAGATAAAATTCTGCAATTCTTTGCTAATTAGAAACAGTGGTTACAAGGAGCTGAGCCATGAAATGACAAGACAGTAAGTGCTTAGAGAGAAGCAGATATACAGAAATGAAAAATGTTTATAATAGCTATGGTGACATTCCACTGAACTGAGGAACAGAATTATAAAATCTTAGAAATGTTAAAATGCAAAAGACATCCAAATGTCAATGACCCTAAGAATTGAACATTTCTGAAGTCATCACCTCTCCTATTCCTCACAATTAGCCTTCCCATGCATTGTTGTCACACATTGACTCCCTTCCCCAACTTGACAATTTAATGGACTAAAATATTCTAGTTTGTACAAAATAAAAATCATTGACCAACCCACATGATGTCCTCTGGGGGCTTGTAAAAGACATTTGGTTTCCTCATCATGGTACATAAAATCGGACGTTCTATAAGAGTCTTTGAAATGAGCTGAAGTTTTGATCTCAAGAGTTATCAATGAACTCCCAAGGATTAAGAGTCAGACTTTCCAACTTGAAATCAGTGTAATAGTCCATGGTGAACAGTTTGTATGGATCACAGGGGATCAGGGGTGAGGGAAATGTGATCACTAATCTTGCCTCCTCAGCTTGGCTGAGAAGAGGAGCACACACAGGTCTGCCAGGCAGAGGCGCTCATCTGATGTCCACAGAAGGCTCTCAATGGTATTTGCCATGAACACACACATTCCTCTCCTATACTCCATCCTGTACTAGGAAACCCAGTCTCATCTTTTACTGAGTCACTTGCTCCCCTGTTTACAGTACAACACAGGTCAGAGGCTGACCACTCATGCTTGTTGATAATATTTCTAATCTTCTCACCTTTAAGAAAATACCAACTTTAGAAGAAAGTCTAGCTTCAATATACCTTAGATATTTTATATAGCAATGGGAATATCCTATCCATGACTATGTGGAAAGTCAGTAGAAAAGACTAAGCAAATGAACACTTAAGAATAATTTGTTAGTTCAGTTAACATTTAATAATAACTCCATTATCACCTTTGGTCTTTTGTTTGTTTCTATTTTATATCTTTTTAAGAATTAGACCAACAAACCCAATGATCTCCATTGGATATTCTTCATATATCAGTAATTTATGTTAAATATGTATTTGTTAAACATTCCAAACAGTACTTGTAGGCGAGCTTGGAAGCATAGTGATAACGACAGTGTTTAAAACTAACCAAAATAAATTTATCTGCATTACAGAATTACAGATTACTCTAAACAATAATTTTATCAGGACATAGATTGCTACTGGCACCTGCTTGCATGGGAACCAGGTGAACCATGTTGTCTTCTATGTGATAGTTCCAAAACAAAGCCATTTCGCTGTGGCAGTACTGATGACACTGAAATACCCTGACCAAAGCCTAATCCAAAATTCAGATTATCTACATGGTCAGTAATTGCATTAGACTCAAAATATATATAGCAGGACAGAAACACAATACATATTGGATGGCAAAAATGACCATTTGCTTTCTCATAGTTCTAAGAAATAGAACTCTTAGATCAAGGTGCTCCCATGATTAGATTTTGGTGAGAGGTCTGTCTTTTTCCAATATTTAGGTGGCTTCTTTCTCACTGTGTTATTAGCAGATGCCAGGGAAAAGAAGAAAAATTCTCTATCTTGTGTCTTATTATAAGGACACTAACTTCAACATGAGGGCCTGCCTCACCCTCATGACATTGGCTAAACTTAACTCTCTCACAAGCGTCTGACTTCCAGTTACTATCCCCTTAGAATTTAATGCTTTGCAGGCAAAGTTTGGAGGGATGCAATGCAAGTCATTCAGAAATTTAAAATAACAGTAAAACTAGTAATTACATACATTCAAGAAAGCTGGTGTATTAATTTAATAAACTTTGAAAACATTCACGTGAGTGATGCATTTGGAATATAGGGAATCTCAGTTCCTGGAGCTGGAGAGAGGGCTCAGCAGTTAAGAGAACTTGCTGATCTTTCAGAAGGCCCAGGTTCAGGTCACAGCACCCACATTGGGTAGCTCACAAACACCTATATAACTCCAATCTAACTCTAGATCAAGTGATCTAACACCCTCTTCTGACCACCACAGGCACTACATGTGGCATACCCACACACAAACACACAGATACACACAGACACAGACACACACACACACACAGACATACACAAACACACAAAAACATGCACACACACACGCATATACACACACAAGACTTCTTTAAAATAATGGAAAGCTGAATCTATCAATGAAATCTGCCCCAGAAGTTTGTTAAATGAAGACTCTTGGTAAAGTGGAATTTATTTGTTATTTATGTATTTCTATGGGATTCAAGGGATTTAAAATAAGTCATACACTTGAAGCTTCTTTATTTATTTATTTTTTCCAAACTTAAAAAAGCTATGCTGTTGGCTGCATAACTGTGAATGGTGGAGTCTCCTACTCTTCAGAATCTAGCATTGCTGATAAATTTGGTTTCTGGCTCAGTCTGCTTTACTTGAGATGAGACTGATGTTCTTCACTCTCCATATACATGTCTCTACTTGACGTTCCTGTACCAGGAGCATTAAAATGTTATAAGCCACCGAACAGGTAAATTGAAAATGGAAGAAGTCCTGCCAGAGAAAGTGATAAAGTAGTAATTGTGTCAGAGAACATATGCAGTTTCAAGATGGTGCCTGAAAATTTCCTTCCCTGAACATTTTTCTGTATCAATTTATGTCATTTGATTTAAACTAGCTGATGTGAAATGAAAATCTATGGGAATCCGGACAACCCTCCCACTCTAATGAACGGTAAGTACCTGCTTCTGTGGGAAGCTAATTGCTTCAACTTTGATTGCTTAACCTCTAAAGCCTCTGTCACATTTTATATCATTTTACCTCCTTCACTCAGCCACTGTCATCTTGCCCATATCGCCAACCAAACTGAAAGCCATCTACAGCTCCAATCTCAGATGTTCTCTTGCTATTATTATGGGTGTTCAGCTCCTTTGCCCAGCGGAACTCTTCTAAACAAGGTCATCCGTGAGTCAAGATGCCCTATGGGCACATTCCCTTTTGAAACAGTGACATCATCCTTCTTGTTCTCTTCTTCAGATCCAGCATCATCATCCTCTGATCTGTAGTTACCACTTTACCTCTCCATCCTTGGCGTCTCTTCACCAACAAATGCTACCCTCTTAAAATATTTGAAATTTTCCTTGGCTCTTATATGTTTTGCCATTATTATCACACCCTTCTAACTATCCCTTGAACTCAAAGGGTCTCAAACCTGTGTTGTCATGACAACAACGAGTGCCTGACACATCTTCATTTCTCCCTCCTTATTTCTACTAACATTCAAGTTATTTTTATCCATTTTCCCCAGTCGTGGCAACCAACCTTTAGTAATCACAATCTCTGATCTTCCTCCTACAGTTGACAATAAATAGAATATCCATTTTTCCATTTTTTCATAGTATGACCATTCTTTGATAGCGGTGCTTTCGTGTTCCACCATATTGCACAGCATCCTCAACACACTTTGTAGGTGTGGTAGCAGCAGTACCATCAAGTTGCTCTGTGAACATCCTGCACAGCTTCATAGGTCATCAACATCCTCGTCCTCCTCCCTCATTATCAGCATTCAGATGATCACCTAATATACTTAGCCTTGCTTATGGGATACTTCCTATACATATTCATTTCCTCAGTTCATTCCTGGCAGAGTCTATTATTATCTGTACATTTGATAAGGAGGTCAGCCATTTTATTCTGTCTCTCAGTCTAGGCCTCCAGCCTTTATGCTCAGTGCTATGTTTATGAACAGAGTTCAGTTGCTAAAAGTTGGGGTGGGGAGCGGCTCATGCTGTTGGTGAGGAACAACCTACCTGGTTTCAAATTCACTGGATCTCTCCCTAGAACAAGGATTTGCTGACCTCCTTCCTCTTTCCTAAATGAGTCACGTTGTCACCCGTCTCCCTTCCTCCACCCAGAATAGCCTTGATCCACCCTCAAACTTTACCCATGCTCAAACCAAAGCTTAGTGGTGCGTGTTCTCCTCTGTACGAAGGGTGAGATCCGGGCTGATTACAGAGTGCCCTGGTTGGATCTTGAAAGTTTCCTCAGAGCCCATGCATTCAGAGCTTCATCACTTTTGGGAGGTGGAGACACTTTGGGGAGGAAAGGCCTTGTGGAAAGAAGTTAGGTCATTGGGGGTTGGGCCTTGAAGGCAGTATTGGAACCCAGTCCTTCTAGTCTTTTTCTCTCTCCTGCTTCGTTCTGTGATGTAGTGTTCTCCTCTGCTGCTCATCCCCACTGCAGTACACCAGCCCTGAAACAACAGAGCCAATGGATTCTTGACCAAACATTCTGAAACCATGAATCAAAATAAACCTTTCTTCTCATAGATTATTTCAAGACCTTTGTTCAGTAACAGAAAGCAGTAGTTATTCCTTCTAGAATAAAGCAGTCTTGTTCACTAGTATATCCCTAGCATCCAGAAGAAAATTTAATATGTAATAGATGCTCTAAAAATTACTATTACTGATTATGTTATGGCTTTTCTTTAGAATCCCAGACAAGTACTTTTTAAAAATTTTTAATCTAATTTTATTTTTTATTAATTTGCTTTACACCCTGCTCACTGCCTCCTCCTTACCATCTCCCCACAATTCTTCCCCTACTCCCCTCTCTCCTTCTCCTCTGAGTGGGTGGGGGTCCCTGTGGGTATCCCCCCCCCGGCACTTCAAGACTCTGTGAGGCCCAGTGCATCCTCTCCCACTGAGGCCAGACAAGGCAGCCCAGCTAGAAGAACATATCCAATGTATGTAAAGGGAACAGCTTTTTGGATATCCCCCACTCTAGTTGTTTAGGACCCACATGAAGACCAAACTGAGCTTCTGCTACATATGTGCAGGGAGGCCTAGGTCCAGCCCATGTATGTTCTTTGGTTGGTGGTTCATGTTCTGAGAGCTCCAGGAGTCCACATTAGTTGACTCTTCATCTTCCTATGGAATTCCTAACTTCTTCCGGGTCAGCAATCCTTCCTCCTATTCTTCCATAAGAGTCCCCAAATTCCATTCACTCTTTGGCTAGGGATGCCAGCCAAGTACTTTTAAATTAAACAGAAATAAAAACATTATTAAGATTATTACAAAGCTGTAATTCTTAATATATTATTTACATCAATCAAAGAACCTTCTCCTAAGGAAGAATGAATTCCAGAGTAGCTTTCAAAATTAAAATGTATGTGTGTACATGAGTGCCCATGTGAGTGTGTGCATGCCTATGTGTGCCTGTGTGTGTGTGTAAGCCTATGTATATGTGTGCCTGTGTGTGTAAGCATGGGTGTGTGTGAGTATGTCTGTGTGTTTTGTTGGTTTTATTTTACTTTGTTTTAACTTCAGCTTACCTCAAACACTGTGAAGCTGAGGATAGTCTTGAACGCCTAATGTTTTCTTCCTTCACCTCCCAGGTACTGGGAATGCAGGTATATACCGCTATGCCTAGCTTTAACTTATTTTTCTGAAGTTGGCTCTTACAACCTCCAACTTCAAATCCACAATGACAAGTTATTTTGCTCCTTCAGAGAATTGTTTGACAGCATTTCTAAAGAAGATAAAGTGGTATCTTTTATATTACAAAATGTGCTTCTTTTTGAAATCCGTGCGATTAAATTTCCCTGAGGGGGGAGTAGCTAGATTCATCAGTGGTACATCTTATCATTAACAAATGCTCTGAATTTTAATATATGCTCATTGTAGACAGAGACACTTAATGTTAAGATGGCATAGAATCAAGGTTTATTTGTTTTTGGTTTTTGTTTTTGTTTTTTTTCTCTGTCGAAGAAGAACTGTTTGTGCACCATGATACTTCCTCTCCTTTACATCCTTAATAAACTATACCTGAAGTCTTAGTTAGGGTTTTCATGCCATGAACAGACACCACCACCAAGGCAACTCTTTTAAGGAAAACATTTAATTGTGACTGGCTTACAGATTCATGGATTCAGTTCATTATCAAGGCAGAAGTATGGCAACATCCAGGCAGGAGTGGTGCAGGAGGAGCTGAGAGTTCTACATATTCATGTGAAGGCTTCTAGGAGTAGACTGGCTTACAGGAAGCTAGGATGAGGGTCTTAAAGCCCAGGTCCACAGTGACACACTTATTCCAACAAGTCCTCATGTACTCCAACAAGTTTTACCTCCTAATAGTGCCACTCCCTAAGTCAAGAATATTCAAACCATCACACCCTGGCATCTACAAATGGCCAAATATAAAATTACAACTTTACCCAATACCAAATTTTAACAGGGTAATAATGTTCCTCATTTCAAATGTAATGAAACATTTATGAATTCTAAATGCTTTCTTTATTCAGAGCATTTTGATAGTTATTTTAAAACTGCAGGTTTGTTAATCAAACTGGGAATTTACAATATGCTATTCAAGAATTTATATTGTCAAGTTTTATTTGAGTTCAAACAATATTTTATGTAATGAGTCTAATGATTGTCCACTAAGTAGGGGATATGAGCTTATAATCACCCTGGCTGTCATAGTGTGTAGTAAAGATAAGCCAGTACACAGTCAGTCTGCAACTCTGTGTTCTGTGAGGTAGGTGACCTGGAGGCTCTACTGAGTATCCTTCACAAATCAGATGAGTCACAGGCCTGGTAGAAACAGTGGCCAAAATCTACCACCTGACCTGGCACTCTGTGACTCTGGGATGACTATAGAATTATCTAGAAATTCACAGAAGGACAAGATGATAGGAGCAACCATAAAAGGGACTTTTGGGCCAAGGTCTCCAAGAAGAGGAAAAAGTCCATTTTTGGGACACTGTTTTAGAGCTATGATTGTACCTGGAGCAAAAACTAGGGATTCAAAGAATCATGACAGGGAGTTGAGATACTAAATAAATACTCTTCATCCATAAAGGAATTGAAAACATGCCACTTGCCACAACATGGATGAACCAGAGATCATTATATTAAGTAAAATGAAGCAGACACAGAGAGACAAATACTGTGTGAAATCATTGGTATATAGAACAAGAAAGCAGTTTTCTCATGGGAGCAGATGGTAGAATTCCAACTACCAAAGCCTGGGATGACTACAGAAACAAAAGATACTGGTTAAAAAAACTATTTTAATTAGGGAGGAAAAATTTATTTCAAGAAATTTATTGTATAAGAACAAAACATTCTTTTGCATACATTTCATCTACTTAAAATCCTAAGCTTCTGATCACACATTTTTCAAATGTATATACCATAGGTCAGATATGGCTTTTAACACAAATTTAATTTTGAGATAAATGTACTTTAACATGTAGACAACTGCTATGGTGAGCTAGTTACAATATTTTGTTGGTTTAAGCTTTTTTTGTTGTCATTTGTATAAAGTGGTAAAATGAGCTTTGAAAAATATCTCTTTGAACATGAATTACATTTCTAAATATCTAGAATTGAGTGAGATATAACCAAATCCTAACTATTAAAGATTGAATATTAACTTTAGCTCCCCTTATCAGTATACCAAGTAGAATAAATTATTAAGTCATTACTCCTTCTTTGGATTTGTGATCTGGTTGTAAAAATAGCTATATATTTTGAAAATTGATTGTGTCTAATAGAAACATTTTCTCTCTTTAGAGCTAATACATAAAATATAAAACGTATCCTATTAATGAGATATGGTGTGGCATCTGATACAACCACATATCATGAAATGCTTATTTAGGTTAAACATAGAAATTTATTCACACGTTTATAATGTCTAATATTTTTATATTTAGTTATTTAGTATGAAGGGTGGGCATGCATTTGTGTGGATGTGCATTACACAAAACGTGTAAAGGTCAGAGGACAACTTATAGGAGTCAGTTCTTTTCTTATACTATGTGAATCCTGGAAATTGTTCTCTCTCTCTCTCTCTGTCAGACACACACACACAATATCAAAAAAACAGAAACATCAACAGCAACAAAACATCTTATATTAAAGGGAGCAACTCAGTTTATTCTGGAGCCATTTCTATTGGCCATGACACGCGAACACAGGTTTAGGTTACCCGAAATTCCATGTTCCATCGTAAAAGTAGTTTCATGATGTTTCATGATTTTATAGAACAGAGAAAGTAACAAATCAAGGCAATTAAAATACATTGGTGGTAGACCAGAGAGAGGGGGGTGGTTACAGAAAGACAGAAGAACTTTACTACAGACCCAAGATGCTATCTGATTGCATTTTTAGCTTTGGGTTTGGTGGGAGCTAGTGTTATACCAAGTTAATAAATTCCAAAAGATTGTTTTCTAATCTGTCAGTGACAAGATGTTAGCTCTCACACAGGGGCAGTCAAGGAAGAGCTCTTGTGGCAATTGACCTCTTGACATGCAACAGTTCAATCTCCCACGGTGTTCAAATGCTGACCAGTCAATCAGTCTCTGCAGACGTAGCTTCTTTTCAAGAGTTTTCATTCACAGACTCAAACTCAGGACTTGGGCTTAGCACAGCCCCCTCCATCACTGAACCACCATCTGCCATTGTTTATTCTTTCTACTGACAACCAAAATCATTTCATCTTACAATCACTCTACAGTGAGGTCACACACCTTCCTGTCTATGTGTAACTTAGAGGTAATATTAGTAACTATGGTGAAAATGTTTAGGAGGACAACCACCCAGATTTGTTATGTGTATACTTCAATTTATTAGTTTTTCTTCAAAGTTCATTTTGAGTTTTTCTTTCAAATTCCTATCCAAGACTCCCATTAAAGCTTTCTACTTCAACATTTCATCTGTCATTCTAAAATGTTAACAACTAGGAGATTAAAGGAGAATTGTGATTTAAATCAGAGGGTCTCTCCTTATTTCCAAGCATATGCAAAGGCATTTAAAGCTATCAGGTGGGGTCTGAGTGTAAGGCTGAGTGTTGGACTTACCGCCAATGAATCCACAGTGTTGTGCTCCTTTATTCATTTTGATCTTAATAGTTACCAAGATTTTGACAAAAGACCCTGGCTGATAAAATAAAAATGTTAAGTTCTGGGTTAAGCACTTTTCTCTTCTTCTGGTATTCTTTTCCATTCTAATATATCTGAATCTATGAAGATTTCTGTTTGGGCTACTTAGTATCACTGCCAAATTAATGAAATTGAATAAAGCTGGTGAGGTAAAGGTACGCACTCCCATTTTTTTTTTTTTTTTGCAGGGCAGGTTTAAATATACAAATAGCACCCAGAAGAATCAACAGGATACAAACACAGAGCACGGGTGCGCTGTGGCTCTGAAGATCAAAGAAAAGGGGTCAGAGTAGAAAATGTAGTGAGATGGCATTTGTGCAAACATTTGCCGATCACACAGGCGGCAATTATTCTAGCTGCATCTGCCAATCAGAGCGTTTATTTTTTTTTTATTTTTATTTTAGCCTACTTTTAATTAGCATACAGAGTAATCGGTTTCATTACGAAATTTTCATGCATAATTGGCTTTTGAGAGCATAATGTTAAATGTCAACTAAGGGGAGCAAAAGTCTAAATGAATTGTGCAACTTGAGTTCTGCTAATAGATCCATCCTTAAGTGAAATATTTACTGCACTTCAACAGACTCCAGAACCACTTGAGACAATTAAACAATTTGTAAAATGTATATGATAGGATATAATGGCTTATATCTGTAAGCTAACTTTGAGAAAAGTCAAGAGTTTATTCTGCCATTTAAATATAGATTAGAAGTCAAAGACTTCTTCAAAGATGGAAAGCATTCCTCAAGATGGAAATAATTTAAGAGTGTGTAACCAGCATGGTAGAATTTCCCTGGGAATCTCATGATGTGAGAATGTAAATGTGTCCACCAGAGACAGGACTCTCAGAAAGATTTTCATGCTGTTTTAACAACTTGTCAGACTATCCTACAGCATGAGACCAACCCCAGACAATGATGGGTCAGTGGTGGGTCAGGATCACATAATGACTACAATAACTAAGATGTGTACATCCTTAGTCATCTACTTAAAGCCTAATCTCACTCCAGGTCCAGAAGAAAGACAAGAAGTACAGTATATGTCTTTGGCCATCTTTCCCAACATGGTTGCATTGTACAAATCTCCTTTTTCAGCCAGACATGGTGGCACTCCAAGCACTTAGGAGTAAGAGGCAGGTAGATCTCTGAGTTCCAGGCCAGCATGATCTACAGAGTGAGTTACATGACACCTAGGGCTATACAGAGAAACCCTATCTCAAAAAACAAAACAAATGAACAAATAAATTTCCAGTGTTCCACTAATAATATGTCTCCTTTAAAAAAAAACTTTTTCTAAGATTTATTCATTTTATTTTACATGTTTTATCTGCATGATGTCTAGGTATCACGTTCATGTGTGGTGCCTGAGGAAGTCAGAAGAGGGCATTGGATCCCCTGGAATTGGAGTTAGAGATGGTTGGGAACCACCATATGGGTTCTGGGAACAAAACCCAGGTACTCTGCAAGAACAACAAGTGTTCTTAACCATTGACCTTAATTTGGCCCTTTTAGTTAATTATTGAGGATGGATTACTGAGACTGGCTAGGCACAGGCTATGCCTCCAAAATTTGGTATCAAACCTAGATTGCAAACAACTTTTCTCCAGGAACTAGACCAAAATAAATATATATGTCACAGTTTGGAAAAACACACTGTATAGACAAAATAAAATTAGGTCAGTATCTGCATCTTAACTTGGTAGAAAAGTCTATAGGTAGATTCTGTTGCACGAATATAGACAGTAAACTATGAAACACTTGGGCAAATCTGGAGGATACCATCTTTAAAATCTTCCCACCCTGAAGTCATAAACAGCCTGAAAACCTCAGAACGTACAAACCGTTGGGTTTGAAAGTGGCCTTTCACTGTGTCACCAAGAGTATCATGTCAGAGCTATCTCCTATTCTAATCTTAAATTTCAAAACTTTAGCCTATTTCTATGGAATAATCTAAGATCAGTGCAGAGTCCTTTGACCTCCATGCCCTGTAATGTGACTGTTGACTGATGCTGCCCCAAGTCTCCCTGAGCATCCCACACTGCTCCCATTGCTTATAATTTGATGATTCCTCTATTCTACTGTGATATGGTTTCTCACCAGGGTCTCCCATGAGACTGGACATACTTAGTATGATTGTCACAAACAAGAGATTCTAAGGACCTGCATGGGAGGGGACCAGTCCTGCTGCCAGGCTCTCTCCACTGTCACCATAAATATTTTTTTGTTTTGAATATGTTATGATTTGAATTTCATATGTCAGTACTCTATTTAATTTACCCCTCTGCTTCCCCATCCAAATCTTCTTTATATATATATATATATATATATATATATATATATATATAATTACAATTTACTGAATCCATTTAGTGTTGCTTATATGTGATTGTGTCTATAGCTCACCATTTGGGATTGAATAACCTTTCAGGAGGCTCATCTGGAACAATCTGATTATCTCAGCAGTCACTAATTACAAGTAACTCTTGTCATTATACTTATTAAACCTATAATATCAATAGTGTCACATGTCCAAGATACCATTGTGGGCACAGATTTTAGCCTCCAAGTTTTATCTCTAGCAGCAAGCACAGGAGACAAGATAGAGGTGTGACACAGGAATACTTAATTGAAGACGTTACCTACTCCACTAATTTATTGCTGCCAATGGAAGGTAGTTATTTGTTCACAACAGTCTTACTTCCCTGAAAATGCATTTTTAACAGTGACTAGTATTCCTCTTTTCCTAGCTAGCTCACAAATAAATGAAACTGAGACTATATTATTTGTTTAATTTGCTTAATAGCACAGTAACTGGACAGTCATTGATTTATTATAATCCTCTACTAATCTGGCTACCTCCCAGCCAAAATCCCTGAGATACTTGCATTTTAGTATTGGTCTGGCTCTCTGGGCTTCACATGTGTTCTCCCATGATTTCTCCAAGATCCCTTCCTTCCTCATAGAAAATCTCTCTCTCTCTCTCTCTCTCTCTCTCTCTCTCTCTCTCTCTCTCTCTCTCTCTCTCTCTCTCTCTTTCTCTCTCCTTACCCTGAGAGAAGTCCAGCCCTATTCTCTCTTCTGCCCAGCCATGGCTGATCAACTTTTATTGACAAGGCAAAGAATAAATGGGGAGCAATATTTACACAAACTTGAAACAAAAGATACTTAGAATAAGCATTACAATGTCTGGATTGAAACACGATATGGAGACAACGAAATCAGCATTTAAATAATACAAGCATAATCTTTACACAGTGCAGATGGACATTATGCCCACATTGCTTACACAAAGCCAGGAGATGTGATCACTTAAACAAACCTCAACCTCACTACTTCTACTCCTCGCTCCCTTAGCACTTTTTTGAGATCATTAATATCACTACTCCAACAGATAAATAGTAAGTCATTTTGAAGCAAAAGTAATTTGAGAATGTAACTTTATAATAACTGTCTTACAACCAAATAAACTACCCTTACAGTTTGGATAATATATAGAAGTTAAAAATATAGTACCAGGGACCAGTCTTGAGTAAGACCCTGATGTCTTATCTCCCCCAGTACCTTCCAGAACTATGAAAACTAGCCAACAGGGAGAGAGTTTACCAGACCGTTCAGCATTTACTTCTGTATGTCCTGCAATCACAGTGTGTTTGTATGATCTTCAACAATAGTTTTACAATTTAGTGATGAAGGGCAACAAAGAGCAATGACTATCACTTGTGTTGATTTGGGAGCCTCCCTAACCAATAAATTATGTATGTAACTAGTGCCTGATACTGAGATTTTCACTTAATAACCCATGTCTTTAGGAGCAACATTGTTTACCTATGTAGGGTACCTTTAACTAAACTCCTTATAAAAAGAAAAAGCTTTAATTAGCTCATAACGAGTGGGGTTTCATAAGGTTTCTTTACCATCCTTCATTCTGTCTCAATTTCCTCTCCTCCTGTCCCATTCCTACTTAATATATTATCTCCCTCCCTCAATGCCCCTCCTACCCATTGGTCTTTTGCTAGTTTTCTGATTTCCACATGTTCTCCAGGCTAAGCACACAAGACACAAGATTGAAGCTAGTACCCATATATGAGAGAGAACATATAGCATTGTGGTGATCCAATTTCTGAAAATACCTCTTGCCTTCTAAGAGAATGAACTTTTGGCAGATCTTGCAGCCAAGTTAATAACATGCCTTGAAATAAAGACTACATATTCAAACCGCCATCTGACTGTGTGCTCATCTTGTTGACATTTCACTTGTCTTTAAGAGAATAATATAACCAACCTTAACATGCCTTGGATTTCCCATGTGATCAGTTTTTACAACCTAGGCAAAATGCATAGACTTATTCCTAATTATGTATTCATCCATGCCCCTGTTCCCGAATAATATACGTTTGTTTGTTGTGGTAATCATGTTCTGAAGGCAGCTAGCAGGTTGGAAACACCCTTAAACAACACATATATGCCCCAAAACGTGGAAAGAAAACTGTGGATATATAGGTTAGTAACATCATTCTGTAGTCTTGAATGCCATCCATGGTCATCTGGGAGCGGTAAGACCTTGTGGAAGACCTCCATAAAGAATTCCTTATTTATTTTCCATAACATGTTTTCTGTTCTGTTTATTCAGAGTATGCCTGTTTGTTAAGATAGGCATCAGGGACAGACACATATTACACATACACAATATATAGACAGGCTATAGACTGACTGGTCCACACAGACTAAAGACAAATGGAAGACACAGGGTTAGAAGTAGAGAATTCACACTTGGCCTTATTCTTGGTCAAACTAATCCAAGAGGAAGTTTCTGTATTTATTCCTTCCTGCAACATCAATGCATTTTGGTGCACTTCTGAGGTTTCATGAATGTGTTAACTGGTACATGGTATTTGCCATATTGTGTCTCCTCCACAGGGGCCTTTGAAGTTTTCTACTCTGACTATGCCCCCTCCAAGCTCGGTCCCTGACTAGATATTAGATTTTAAACACATGGGGAGGTACTAAACTATTTTTCCAGCAATGTTAAAATTTCTGTGTGCATGGAAACCCCAAGGACCTTATAAAATGTAGAATTCAGTTTCTGACAAAAGCTTTCAGAGTGTTCTTTCTGTACATTACCACACAAAGCCAAGCTTTATCCATATGCAACAATAAATATTATGCATCCAAACTTAGAAAAAAAGAAAGTAACAGGTGTATCAAAAATTAAAATGAGTCGCCAAAACTCTGAAGCATAATAGTAAAGCAACTATGTGAGAAAATGGAGCCTGGTATCACGGGGTTAAACCATCCTCCACTTGAAGCATACTTCCTAAAGGGCATGTAGTAATCCACTCCCCTCAAAGAACATCAAACCATCAGATCACTTCCAGATGTAACTTTTCACTTCAGCTTGAACAATGAGGTAAGGAGGGAGTCCACTCCCCCAACACACTCATGTACAGGAACCTTCGCCTCAATCTGTTGATGGGGAAGTCCACAGACAGAGCTCAAAAACCTGACTCTGATTGCAGAATGTATGAGCTCACTGTGGTCAGGAAACTCCAAACATAAAAGCACCATGTTCACACCCAGCTAAAAGAGCTTCTTAATTCCCCCAGGGTATATGCACATCTCTTCACTGAAATATACTGAGTGGCTGTCAGGAACAAAATTTGCTAAAATTGTGTATATTTTGCTTTCTACTTAGCTCGGAATTAGAAGCATATGTTTACCACCCCCACATGTGACTAGTTCAGCGTGAACAGTTTTCTTCACTTTATTCAGAGAATGTCTGTCAAAACAACATTTCAAAGTTGACCTGCCAAAATCTAAGACATGCATGACTTATTTTACTAATTGTGTTTCTCCACAAACTAGCAAATGAGCTCACTTAACTGAAACATGGCCATGCATCTTAATGACAAACTAATGAGAACTTCAGGAAGGCATCGTTGAACTTTTGAAGGCAACAAGAAGGGAACACCAGAGCCACAAAGTCCCAGAGTTTATACCTGAAATGGAATCTTCTAATGGGGTCTGGAACAGTTCCTCTCTAGGGTTCTGCCTTTAATGGGTCCATGGCTATCAGGTATAATTACCTTCTGATGACAGTATCTAGGTTGGCCTGTGGAAATGAAGATGACATAAAAATCAGTCTTGAGTCAGGCAGCAGGTGTTGGGTACTGAGTGTGCCAGGTTGGGAACAATGAGAGCTACCAGAAAACCCAGATGTCATTAGAGACATTTAAGGAGACAGATGGCCAAAGTCTGATCTGAAACTGATGCTGCTGCTTTAGAGTAGGTCAAAGAAAGTGTCACCCAGAAAACCATGATGACAAGCAGTACATGCCCCGGCCCATGAACCAAGAAGACAAAAAATTGAACTATCATAAACCAAGTGTTGTGATGGAACAAGACAGTGCAGAGGTTCCCCAATTTTGTGTTCTTGGGAAAGCCTTTCCGGGTTTAACCAGACTATGATCTCCTAGATGGAGAATCCCATGGAAAAGCACCCAACTCTGTTTTGGAACCAAAAGTCAGGAATTCCTAGTTAATTTATCTCAGCTTCTGTTGAAACTCCCTATTGGTGCAAAACCCCTCTAGCTAATCATGTATCTTAGCTTCTGTTAAAACTGCTTGCTGCAAACTGCTTACTTCTGTGAATCCCCCACATATCTTCTGAGTGAGTTTCCAGGATAGGGTTTCTGCCTTTAAAAACTCTGTGTTCTTACTAGAGGCTATACCCTGGTCCATGAATAGTTGCAGAGTATGGTCCTAGTGGCTAAAGACTTTCAATTGACTCAGCTATAAACTATATCTGAGTGATCATCTCCGCTGAGCTCTAAGCAACACTGTGTATATTCTCTCTCTCCCTCCCTCCCTCCCTCCCTCCTTCTTCTTCCTCCCTCCCTGTCTCCCTCCCTCTCTTTCCCTCTCTCCCTCTCTCTTTCTCTCTCCCTCCCCCTCTCTATCTCCATCCCTCCCTCTTTCTTCTCTCTCTCTCCCCCTCTCTCTCCCTCCCTCTCTTTCTGTCAGATCTATCTATAATTCCTCTGACACCTACACAAACCCTCTTTGTTAATTGTGTTTTTACATCATAATTTTACCTATAAATTGAGTTGTAGACAAAAAAAATTTATGTTTTTTTACCTGAGTTATGAATTATCAGCAGGGTCAGTATTTCAAAGAATGAAAGCAGACAAACATCAGACAGGTAAGAATGGTACCCTGAGCCTGGATCAACACCCGACACAGAGAATGAGCTTTCCTGATGCTATCAATTGAGAAAGTCTGGATAGTAAATCTGGATTCTTAAGCCACAGCCAGGTGCATCATCAGGAAGGTTTGTTTTCTCTAGTTCTTCCACACCTACAGATATTGGTTAGTTTCATCAACTTAGCACAAACCGAGACAAATCTGAAAAAAAAGAAAATCTCAACTGAGGGATGACCTCCGTCTAATTTTCCTATGGGTGTGTCTGTGGTGTATTTTCTTTATTGACACTTGATGTGGGAGGGCTGGTACTGGCTCTGGGAAAATTATCCTGAAGTATATAAAAAAGCAAGCAGAACAAGTCATAGGAAGCAATCTAGTAAGCAGTAATGGTTTCTGTTTCCCTTTCTCTTACCTTTCTGCCCTGCTTTAGTTCCTACCCTGAATTCTCTCAGTGATGGGCTGTTATCATGACATGTACATCAAATCAACTCCTTCCTATACACATTGGCCTTGGTCATGGTGTTTGTCCCAGCAGTAGAAAGCAAACCAGGACACTATGCTCTCTACTGAAGGAAGCTTCTTCTGCTGGAGTCTTAGGGGCTTGGGCATTTTTCTTCTATAAAGATCAAATATCTGCATTAATTTGCTACCGCCTGATTCATGCTGTTTCTACTTAAGCAGAAGCAAGAAAGGAAGATGGACTTCAAATGTTTCCGATACATACTTGTGTTAGACTCTGAGAACTGTGTGAAAGAAACATTTTAAACCAGACTTTTCTGGCTCATGGCTTACAGGTGTCAGTCCACGGTCAGCGGGCCCTGCTGTTCATGGCTGTGCAGTGAGGCAGAACACTGAGGCAAGAGTGGCTGAGTAGAGAACAGATGCATAGCTCACAGGGCAGATGTAGTGGCTATTCCTGGTTGTCAACTTGACTAAATCTGGAATGAACTAATCAAGAATTGGAAGACTTACCTATAATCCTAATCTGGAGGCTCAGAGATACAAGTTTCTGACCTGGAGATCTTGATGCATAGTGACTATGAATTCCAGAAGATTAAGATTAGGAGATCTCTGAGTTCAAGGTCGTCTGGGAGTAAAGGCGTGGTGGCACACGCCTTTAATCTGGGCCACACCCTCTGCTGGAGACCTATATAAGGACATTGGAAGAAGGAAGATTCACTCTGGCTTTTCCTGGCCTTCCTTGTGGGACTGAGCAACTGCTAGATCCTTGGACTTCCATCCACTAGTACTGCTGACTATTGTAAAGGAGTTGGAATACAAGCTGTAAGTCATCAACAAATCCCTAACTATATAGAGACTACCCATACGTTCTGTGACTCTAGAGAACCCTGACTAATACAGAAGTGGAAGCAGGTCCCAAGAAGCACTAAAATGCCCAATTATATGTTGCTAAGTAATTTGTCCATTAAGGCCACACCTCCAAAATTTCCCCACACCTCTAATAATGCAATCAAATTGTGAATCAGTTAACATATTGAGCCACTCATTAAATCAGAACCTGAATGACACAATTATTTTTCAATGACTTGACCCACAGTTAAAGGCAAAGATCACATGAGCATTTGAGTGATATTTAAGGTTCAATCTAGGATGCCATGCTGTCTTTGCTTATGAAGTGACCCTTCCCGGCACCTTCCATGTGCAGAGAGGGCATCACACAGAGTGGTGAAACTACAGTGAAAGCACCCTCATGTCCGCACACCCTGATGCCTGCATTAGGACTCTTCTGCACAACTCTCCCAAGAACTGCATTTGATAAGACAGATAAACCCCAGCAGTTTCTAGTATGATCAAGGCTTGCATCTTGTTGGCTTTGGACCTTGGACATTAACCCTAATGTTAATATTAGTCATCCTGATCTTCACACTTCTCTTTGTGTATCAACACTCAATCGAAAATAAACTTGCTGCAGGATAGTTAGCAAGGAAAGGACATTTATGCAAAACTAAGCTAAACAACAAAGGGACTGTGGGTAGCTTACCTAAGGTGCAGCTTCACACAAGGACCATTGGCAAAACAGTGAATTGTCCACGTTGCAAAGAATTTGAATGAAAATGGAATTAGCTTTTTCTTGTAAGTGAATAGAAATTTATCTAGAACGTTATACATAGAGAGAAGTAATTTTCAATTCTAGGGACCTGAGATTCTGTCTTCTGATCAGAAAATGTTCTGATTCTCTTGGAAGTATGCACGAATCTACAATGTCAGTAAAACATCAAAATGATAAGTATGAATTTTACCAATATGGTGCTGTTATTACCCAAAGAAATCTCTGCCTAGAAACTATAAGATTATATAGAAGTAGAATGAATTATAGTTTTACTCAAGTGTGCTGAATCTCTTAGCTTCCAACGTCACATGCTAGTGAGAAATTGCCTTATGGAAAGATACCACAGCTCTCTGGCCAAAGGTCATACTGTAGATTGCATCTGCAAAGAAAGGACTCTTTTCATTGCCACCTCAAATTCTTTAATTAATTCAGCAAAACATCTATCTGTAAACATTTATTCTTGCAATTTGTATTCTCGTAGATGTGTTTAACTATGAAGGAAACTCCTTTTTGTAGTCATAAAACTCAGAGATCACATTGTTACTTGAACTATAAAATCAAGCGGAAAGAAATTGTGTAAGGATGGATTGTTCCAGGGATGGAACATCGGCAGAGCAGAGGCAGGCCTTCTCTGGATATTAGTCTGAGCATGTGTAAAGAAGTTCTTCCATATTTCTGAAGACATGGTTGATTCCTTGCTGGTTGTAATATCTACAACAAAAGCAATCATCCCAAATTAGAGAAAGATAGTGGTGTTTTCATGAAGCAAGTCTCCAGGGGGAAAAGGAAATGGATTTCATGATTCTGATCAAATTAGCAGATCAGTCTGGGAGAGATTAATGACACAGAAAACAAAAAATATATTTCTTTCTCAAAATAAAACCACAATTAGAGTACAGGAACTTCCCTAAGATGGGGAATGGGAGGATGATGAGGCTCTGGAAGGAGTTGATAAAGGGGAAACTATGATCAGAATACACTGTATGAAAATTATTTTCAATAAGAACGTCAGTGTCCTCAAGTAAGGTTTGTGATATTAGAAATGAAGGAAATCAATTGCAATTGTTCCATCCATATGATGTGTGGTTGCTATTCTTCAGAATAGCGATGGAGTCAGATCCAGACAGATCCCTAACAGGAAGACAGAAACAGAAACAGACCACAAATAGATAAATGCATTTGGCAAAGTAATTTCCAGCTTCTTCCTCACCCTGATGATCTGAAATCAAAGACTGGTGGGCTTGTTCTTTCACTAGTAATGTCTCTTTCTTGTGACTGATTGGTCGGGGCTGATCAAATAGTCTCAAGGCTAAACTGAATATATTTACCCAAGCTGTGGTCATATCAACATCCCTTTTTCTTTCTAAACTGTCCAATCTTGTTGCAGGAAAGGGATCTATCCCTGGCCACCAAAACCACATAAAACTACCAACATTTCAAGAGAGAATGGACGACAGCTTCCTAAGACTCCCCTCTCCTTTGCTGTTTTTCTCACTATGCCTTATCTTTAGTGTGTGTGTGTGTGTGCGTGTGTGTGTGTGTGTGTGTGTGTGTTTCTTTGATTTTAATAAATATAGTTTGTTTTGTTGTAACCTTTTGCAGCTGTCTTCAGTGTCTCAAATTTTGACTGCTGCCACCTGCTGTGCTCACGAATTGTCTAGCCTTTCAATTTTTTAATTGGCAGATAAACTGAGCAAGATTCAGTTTAGACAATAAAATTAGGATTAAATGTATAGAAAAACTTGAAGACTTATTTATGATATTGGCAGCATTTACATTTTAGAGCTCCTTTCGTTGTACTTTCTACTTAGCATACAAAATGTTTTATTATAGTATTTTCATATGCCATATCATTACACTTCACTCATAATCACTCCTTTTCTTACTGCTCTTCATGATGGCTTGCTCTTCCCGCCATGTTTATTAGAATAAGGTAAAAGTAAGTCTCTTTTACCTTATTCTAATAAACATGGAAAGCATCCCATATCACAATCCATCTGCAAAATGCAAACCAACTATATGGAGGTGCCATGTCACCCTAGTCTGAATGAATTTCAAAAAGGTCATGAAATAAATGCACAGTGACAGACACTTAAATATACCATAAAAGAAATGTTGAAAAGTTAGGAAAAGGCATATTTGAACTCAAATTCTCATTGGATTTGAGATGCTGTATATGGTTATAGAATGAGGAATCTTTAATATGGGGAATATTTGACTACTGGTTCAGAAAAAAAGGATCAAAACATCAAAAAGTTTAAGGTTGAAAGAAAGGTAGGAGAGAAATAAGTCGAACTTGGTTGTAGAGAATGACCAGGCGCTAAACTCGTCTTTCCATTGCAGATGACACACCTTTGCAAAGAGAAGCAACAATAGAACTGGACTTCTAGGAACAAAATACTCACAGGAGTAAATGTGTAGATAAAGTGTAGAGCAAAGACTGAAGGAAAGGTCATCCAGAGACTGTCCCACCTGGGGATTCATTCCATACACAGTCACCAAACTCCGACACTATTGTGGATGCCAACAAGTGCTTGCTGACAGGAACCTGATATAGCTGTTTCCTGAGAGGCCCTGCCAGAGCCTTACAAATACAGAGGCGGATTCTTGAAGACAACCATTAGACTGAGCATGGAGTTCCCAATGGAGGAGTTAGAGAAAGGACTGAAGGAGCTGAAGGGGTTTGCAACTCATAGGAAGAACAACAATATCAACCAACCAGACCCCCCCAGAGCTCCCAGGGACTAAACCATCAACTAAGGAGTACACATGGCTCCAGCTGCGTAAGTAGCAGAGGATGGCCTTGTCAGGCATCAATGGGAGGAGAGGTCCTTGGTCCTATGAAGGCTTGATAGATGCCTCAGAGTAGGGGAATTGAGGGTGGGGAGGTAGGAGTGGGGTGGGTGGAGGAACACCCTCATAGAAGTAGGGGGAGGAGGGATGGGATAGGGGGTTTCCAGGAGAAGGGGAAACCAGGAAAGGAGATAACATTTGAAATGTAGATAAAGAAAATATCCAATAAAAAAAAACCCTAACAAACAAAAAAAATACTTTGAACAAATTTAAAAAAAAAAATAAGAACTGGCCTTCTATTTCCCCAGGTCTTCAAGAAGGGAATTCAAAATAAGACATAAGACAAATGTTCTGTGGGTACCATTTAACATTAAAAAGAATAATATAGCTCATGTATTATTCAACTACCTATATAAAATGAGAGAATTACTCTGTGTGCAAAGGAAGTCTATCACCAAATCTATGTACTGGATGAGTTAGTTCACTTCTCCAATATTCATTTTAAAAACAAAAGTAGGAATAGAATGGGAAAACCAGTCTGATGTGGGGAGAGATGGGAGGACAGCAGGAGAGGCTGCATATGCAATACCTTGTCATGAACACCCTCAGTATAGTATTATTCTATGATAATGACAATATTGTCACTTTATTATGCCACTGAAACTAAAAAATAAGTGCACCAGAAAAATCACACTTTGGCATCTTGGAAAATAGAGAGATGTAAATGAAGTTACCACTCTCAGAACAATGTCCATAGGCAAGTCCCTCCTCCAATTCATAGCACGTTTATGCTTTTGTCATCAAGGTTTACCAGATGGCTCAACATATAATAACTAAATTAGACAATGTGTATGATTTTATTTTTTCTTTTGGATCCAGGTCTATATAGGAAATCTTCATGAAAATATCTTTATTAGCTCTTTGCAGAGATAAAACAGTGTCCAACAAAATCCTTAACAATTGATAACAACATGCAATGTGAGCATCCTGTGATCCTGGTTTCTAATGCTCTGAGACAGTGCGAGTTAGCTCATTAAGCCAGAGTCCCCAGTGTAGAAGGTCCTTTCCTCGTTACCTAGTGTTTGTTCTCCCTGCTCACTTCCATCACTGAAAGGCCTTGAAATCTAAACCTGCCACTGATCATTTCCAACCTTTATACCTGACGGTTCCAACTGTGAGACCTCATTAACACAGAACTTATTAAACTCACTCAGAATGAACAGAATGGAAGAACAAAAGAATTCTCTGAGTTACGGATGAATAAATAGCAGCTCCACGAAATGACTATCAAAGGGCCAATATTTGAATAACTAATAATGATGATAAAATCTAATCAAAGTTAGTGTTACATAACAGAAAAGTGGCTTGACAAACAAACATGGGCAAGAATAGGCGAGCAGAGCATAGTCTGCCATCATGCAGAAAATACTAAGAGGTAAACCTTAAGGTACTGCTTATGTAAGGAAGGACAATCAGGGAAGGAAGGCAGTAGGTAGGTCATCCCTCTTCTTGAATGTGCAAAAGATTCAAAACAAAACTGACTCAGTGAGCTAAAACTAAAGGAAATAAGTTAAAATACACACGATCAGCTCACATTTTCTCTAAAATTTAAATTCAGCCTAGCAATTAATTTTCCAGTTACCAACACATATATATCCCTATATACCATGTACATATGCATATAAGGTATTCATTTATAAGTATGCAAAAATGCACACATGTGCAGAAGCACATAGGTTCACAATGCATATTTCAGTATGATGCTCCCTGGAATTTAATATGAATAAATAAATGAAAGTGAATGTATTTTATGAGAATGTCCCCAAGCCTACTTTAAAACTAAAATAATTCACATTACAAAACAATGTATCTAACAAACTACTTGCATTTAGAAAAGAATATCAGCAATTATTTTAATTCATACTCAAATGTGAACATACATTCACATATGCATGTGTTTATAAGGGTATATATGTGTGCATAAATTTCCATATATAAATATACTTGCACTTACATGTTATTTTCAATACATCCAAGAATACTGCATTGAGGATTCTGGAAAGGCATGCACCACACTGGAGGATAGGGTTGGAAACTTCCTAGGAGGCTGTATATGATATCATGATATAGGCTGGCACCCGCTCTGAGATATCGACAAATTATTTTCCGGCTATAATTTATTTTTAGGTCCAAAGGTACAATAGAACATTTTGTATCTTGTTTTATCTGCATGTGAGTACGTCTCAAGTGTTAATGAGATGTGAAAAGGAGGGTCAAAAGACCCGCTTGTCATCCAAGAAACTTCTCTGAAGCTTTGGCCAATCTGTCTGTCAGAGAATGGCAGCCCCTGTTTCTGAATAGTGTCAACAGAATCCTCGGTGTTCTTGTGTTTCCGACTTTGAAAATCTTTCTTAATAAACCCCCCCTGCTGGGCAGTGTTCCCCACACCTCTGCCACTTGTGAGAGTAATTGTGTCCACTTTGTGTTTGTGTGCAGGTCCCTGTGTGTGTCTCCACTGATCGCCCTTGGAACCCTGGACCACTAGATTCTTAGGGTTTCTGCCATGCATTTGTATCTTCATATACAATAGAATTTGAACATGTTGGCAGTGCTAAAAGCTTCCAGTTCATAGGTTAATCTTATAGTGACTTTTGTCACATTCAAGTATATTTTGTTTTGCCCCATTTACCCTTGATTCTTCTATGATTTCCTCATAAAATAAAAAAAACCCTCATTTGTGATTTAAGTGAAAATGTATTTTCTAGGGGCCCATGTTCAAATCGAATATTTTATGTGTATTCTTTTAGTATATTTTTAAACTTTTAGTTATTTTAATTAAGATAGATTTACATCACTGCCTCCCGTGACTTTCCTCCCTCCAACCCCTTCCATCTATCCTCCACTGAACCCTTCCCATACCTCCCAATGCTCAAGTTGATAGCCTCTTTTCCTTTATTATTATTACGTACATTTATATATGCCTGTGTATCTATGTGGATGCTCAAATATATATAAATAGGTCCTGCTGAGTATATTTTTGTTGGTGCTATGTGTGTGACTCCCGGACTGATCAGTCTGCATTGGACAGGCAATATTTTATTTTAAAATAACATTTTGATATATGTTCTTCTATTCGTAGCCTAGCTCTGTTTTATTTACCATTTGATATCCTAGGAGCTTATTTTTGTGATTCTTTTATATATTACTGACTCAAAATAATGCTTTTATAATGAATTCACTTAATTTCATGATAAAAAAAAGATTTCCACATTCTCTTTTTCATTATGGCTTGTATAAGTGGCTGGCACTTCTCTGTATATCCGTAACATAGCATTTTAATTAATCTGATGTTATAAATATGCTTTGCTACACGATATAGAAAATTTAAGTCATATTTTTTATTTTACAAGGATCATTACTCCTAGAGATGTTTTTAGAACTTTTTATAATTAAGTCGTCAGGATAAATACAAGATGTTTTTGGAAAACTCACTGATTCTTATAATTACAACAGATTTTGTTCTTTTCGCTACTGAGTCCATACCCGTGATAAATGCTGAGTCCTCTCTGTCCAAGGTAAAGACAACTTTCATAGTTTAGAATTTTTAGTGAGAAGAAATATTCAACATTCTGTTATAGAGTTTCTTTTAGAGATTTTGAGGAGTTTGGGCAGGAATTATATAGAGAACTATTTCCCCTCATATCTGAATGGCTACCATTTTATGAAATACACTTTTTCCACCCTTGCTAGTCTACCAGTGAGAGTTTCAGTGGCAATGCTGGGAAGTTGGCAAGCACACTGCCTTGAGTCACAGGGACTAGACTACATGAGATGCTGAGACCTTGTAGTGGGTTCCTATTCATGAGTCCTAAACAGAAGGAGTATGAGTTCAAGGCTTCCACATAGACTATCGTGGAAAAGTAGACCTGTTTTCTGGATATCAAAAGTAGTTCACTTTGGTTAGGGGTGAACTTCAAACTCTTTTGTGCTGCTCGCAGACACATGTGTATAGTGCAAAAGGATAGGATGTGATTTTATTACAACTTGTCTGTCTTCATCCCAATGATCTCATGCTGCAGAAGTCTTACTATGTGTGTTTGCACTTTTCTCCAATGTGATTACAACACTCAGTTCGACTATGCCCCACAGCTGCAGTGCATTCCTCATCAGGATGGTGTGGTCTGTCATCCTGCGATGGCATCCAGGTTGGCTCTTAGGAAGCGCCACTTGAATATGTACTTAAATGTATTTTAAGTGAAATAGAATTATATCATAAATATGTGTGTGCAGATGCCTGTGCCCTGTGCACAATTTGGAGCCCAAAGGGGGATGACAAAATAGGATTTTTCACTTCCTTTCCACTATTCACTGCTCCCAGACTCCCTCCCTTCAGCCCTTCCCATGTCTTCCCCATGCAAGGTGATCACCTCTTTCCCTTTGATTGGTGTTACATACGTATATGTATGTGTATGTTTGTACAAATATAAAAATACGACCTATAGCATCTGGAAGGCTGGTCATTCTTGAGCCCATAAACATACTTGTATATTTTTTAATTCTCAGTATGATCAGCAAAGCTCTTTTTTAAAAGTTTTGAGATCACAAAATGCATATTTCTTATATTTTTATCTCATTTTTTTCTTTATTGAAATATAACTAAAAGCTATTAAATTCACTTATTTAAAATAAATGGTTTGTGTTGAGTGTGTCTGTCAGTAGTGAAGTGCGAGTCTTGAATGCGCAGGTCCTGTGTTCAATACCCAGCAGAGTGAAATATACACCATGCAATGATTTTAGCACAGCACAGCTGTGTTCCCTCCCCTACAATCAACGTTAGAGCGGCATACACCCTCTGAAAATCACTCCCAAGCCCTCTCAATCAAAGAAAAACTAATTTACACTCAGTACCTAGACAGTTCACCATTCTAGACATTTCATATAAATGGAATCATGATTTGGGGTATTTTGTGACTCATTTCTTTCACATATTTTTAAAAATAAGTTTCCATGTGTTGTGGGGTGGGATGTGTGTGTGTGTGGGGGGGGGGGGAGAGAATGAGAGAGAGAATGAGGGAGAGAGAGAGAGAGAGAGAGAGAGAGAGGTGCATATCCATGTATATAAGTGTGCATTGTGCACATCTTGAAGCCCAAAGATGTCAAGTGGCCAGCCTGTCACGCTCTGAGTACACAAATTTTAACTATGCCAAACACCATTATAATGTATTGATATTTACATTTTAAGCATATTTGTATCAAATTATATTCAATGTAAATTGAATGCCATAAGAGACCATATTAATGTAAATTATCATGAATGTCACAGATTTTTGCCCTTCACAACTTAAATATTTAACAGAGCTAAATATTTTAACCAGGCAGCCTCCCAGAAATTTTATGTTCCAGTTTAGGATCTCTTCCTCTCTAAACATCAACACAGTAGATCCTTTTAAATTTTCTTGGCTGAGCACGTTTATCCTCTGAAATGTCAACAAGAACCTCACTGTATTTGGTAGAAATTTACGTACTGAGCTGCATGGGAATGTTTGTAATTCCTAACCCTACAGACTCAAGACAAAAAGTATGCTATCTCACCATGATGTTTCTGAAATTTCTGAAGACTGACTAGCATCTTCACGTTCCTTCGCTTTCATACCTGAGTGTGAACTATTACTCCTACATATTTCCTCCTACTATTTTCCAGCATAAACTTTATTTGCCAAATTATGAGGTCCACTTTCTGCCCAAAAGGAGCTCCCGACAGCTGATTTTAAGTTATGGAATAATTTAATTATTTTTATATGGCGTTTCCTCTGACCATAGCAGATGCTCCCAATGATACCTACAGTGTGAGGACACAGCACTCACCTTGTAAACGAGGGCAGCTGCCTTCATCACCTATGGTTGTAGAGATGCTGGGAACGTTCCAAGCCTGGTCCCCTTGACACTGAGACATGAAAATGTGAATGCCCTGGAGTTCACTGATCCTGCTGTACTTTCACATATGTGAGGGTCATCGGGGCAGGACCAGCCTGAAAAGCCAGATCTCAGGGCCTAGAGAAGAGGCCTTCCCACTGAAGCACAGGGGCTCATTCGTTAGATTGTCTGTTGTTTTATTAGTTTGATTACCAGAGTCTGGGCTCCTATTGAGAGAGAACACTGATGGGAAGAGGCCTTCGTGAAAGTGAACAGACAGGTGTGAGAGGAGAGACCTCAGCCTTGGGAATAGAGTTTCTAACAGTGACTCACCCTGCATGAGTGTCTTCTGTCTGATCAGCCACACATGCTCCACTCCGGTGCCTTTTCCTACTTTTTCAGAGGCTTCCTTCTTTGTGGAAGGAAGGGTCTTCCACACTGTTTACTACCCAGCGGCTCAGTCTCTAAGCAATGGTGCCCAGACATAAGCAGAGTTAGAGGAGGAGGAGGTCACCTTCTCATAGTGTGATGCATTTTAATTGTAGGCAGGCAGAAGGCTGGAGATCTTTTCCAGCAGACAAGTAATGCTGATAGCATCTCCTGCTGAAACTTGCCAAGCCTTACCTTAATTGTTGTTTGCCATGCTGCCTGTCACCTAAAATGCCTCAAGTCCTGTCACATGCTAATACTGTATGAGTGATACAATGACAGCTGGTGTCTTTGTTATTTCCACTGAAACAGACATTAATCCACACAGAGCCGTGTAGTCTTTGTCAGTCTGCTTAGCTTGCAGCCACAGTCCGCTCTGATTGATAAATGATCACCCAGTGCCCTCTTTGACTGCAGTAATAAATCTCAGAAAGGTTCGTGGGTGGTGGTGGTAGGGGAGAGTTACTGAAAGATGGCTTATATCATTAGAATAGAGGCTGGAAAGATTCAATAAAGATGCCCAGTTGGCAGTCTAATGGAAAGAAACCTATACTCACTATCGTACTTAAGCTTGTGCCCAAATTAAAGAATCTCCTGTATCCTTCCTGTGCCATTATGCCAGAGTATAACCCTTTTCTGTCTGCAGAATCAGGTTAACCTCAGCAGTATCCTTCTGATTCAGTTTCTCTCTTTGTTTCCAAGGAATCTCCACCAACTGTCTTCTCCTGGAACCTCGTGGAGACTCACCTTGCTGCCGATCAGCTCTGTCTTGTCTTAGTGATTTGCCACATCCTTCTTTGATCTGACATGCTCTAACCATGACCAGGTCCCTACTACGATGATACATTTTTCAATAAGAAAAAAACCTTTGCTAAGATAAATGCCAGCCATGTTCACAGATCCAGAAGAGACCCAAGGAGCCAAGAAAGAAAAACTACTATTTTAAGAGAACCAATCCATTGTATAAATGCTGTTTGCATTATTTGGAAAAGCAGAAATTAACCTCTCAAGAGGAAACCCAGAAAATGTCTGACCTAAAAAACAGTAAACAATACTATTTATGACAAATGATTTTTAAGCTTGAAATGGAACAGAAAGGACTGTTGAAAAGGAAAGAACACCTCATGAGTCCAGGGTCCTATTTAGCTGACCACAAGAATCTGATGAATCCAGGGTCCTGCTTATCTGACCATGTGAATCTAATGAGTTCAGATTCCACCCAGCCAATTTGTTCCCAGAAATAATGACTCTGAGACTTCTTATATATGAATAAATGTCTGGGCCAATAGATTTGGCTCATTTCTGCTAGTTCATAATACAACTATCTCATTTAGACTAGTCTAAGTCATGCCACATGGCTAGTGAACTCTCCTTCTGTTTCATGCTGCCATGATTCTCAGAGTTAGGGGTGAATCTCTTAGTCTGACTTTCTTAGTTAGAATTTTACTACTGCTGTGAACAGACATCATGACCAAGACAACTCATAGACATTTCATTGTGGCTACCTTACAGGTTCAGAGGTTCAGTCCATTATCATCAAGGTAATGATGATAAAGGTATCATCAATGCTGCCATGGCAGCATCCAGGCAGGCATGGTGCAGAAGGAGCTGAGGGTTCTACATCTTCATCTGAACTATGAGAAGACTGACTTTCAGGCAGCGATGATGAGGATCTTAAAGCCCATGCCCACAGTGACACACCCGTTTCAACAAGGCCACACCTCCAAATAGTGCCTCTCCATAGGCCAAGCATATTCAAACCAAGACATTGACCCTTTCCCAGAATTCTCTCTCCCTGTCAGGACTCCCACCTCCTATTTCCTGCCTATGCTAATAGCCCAACAGCTTGTTATCAACAGGTAATGATTCCATACAGTGTACACAAGAGATTCTCTCTACAAAAAAATAGTTATTGCAGAGTTACTACCTGTATGAAAACCTCCCCAAATATGCTAAATGATATTTATGATACAAATATTATTCAGATGTAATAAAAATAAAGAAGTAAACTTTACAGTATGCGGATCATCCCTGCTACAGTTAGAAAGTCTCTTTGTAAAGGAGTTACCTATCCTGCTCCAGGCACTTTCCATCTCATTCTTTACCTTATTTAATTTCCCATTGATACCCTATTTTCTGATTCAAATTTTCTAAATATAAAAGTCATAGAAGAAAATGACAAGTCTGATCATTCTCAACTCCCATGTTTCCACTGAAAGCAAACACTCATTAAAAGCTAGTATATATTGATGACAAAGGTACAAGTGGGAACTGTTTTCCCAGCATGCTCCTCCTTCAATATTTATAAAACACAAGTAGGACAACAACAACAAAGCCATACTAGCTTGTAACCTAGAAAATGCACGGCAGACCAAATGAGGAAGCTATAATTCAAGAATAAAAAGAATGAATTAGGGAAATTAGTTCCCTTTAAAATGTGTATATATTTAAGCTATTAAATTCTGGATTAGTTCTGAATGTGTTAAAGTATGCAATAGTCAAAATCCTGTGATGGTCTTGTGTGACACAATGTAACGAGTAAGTCATAAGGTCATTGTCAGCTCCAAGTGGGGATTGATGACCAGACCGTCTCAAGGTAGAGATGGTCAAGACAGCAGAGCCACTCAGAGAATTTCAGGTCCTTGTGTTTTCTGAAGTAGTTCATGTAGTTAGAAATGGGACCTCAAGAGCTGCTTTCCCCATCTATGCAGCCAATTCAGTTGGCTTGACCCGTACAGGTCTTGAACATCCATCTACAGCTGCTCTGAGTTCATGACTGCCCAGCCCTCCTCCCCATCCTCCAGCTCCTGCGGTCTGTCCATCCCCTATTTCACAATGTTCCCTGTCCTTCATGGAGACTGAACTAGATATCCCATTTAAGGCTGAGTGTTCAGCAGTCAGCTTTTCTCAGTATTTGACCATTCATGAGCAGACACTTCTCTGATCAAAGTAGAGAGCAGCACTGATCTACAAGAATAAACGTAAACACTGAAAAGGCAGTTTGACATTAAGTCTCCTTAGGAAAATGACAGTAGTAGGTTCTCCTGACCCCTGGACTTGTGAACTCTCCAGCCACGAATTTTGGGACAGCTTAAGGTCCCAGGCACGGTTTCCCTTACAAGTAGTAGGCCTCACATTTAATCGTGAAACAGTTGGCTACTTCTATAAATGTCTCTCTGCCATTCTACCATTGGGCACATCTTGCCTTGCAGGTCAGCATCACAGTGCATCACGTCCACCAACAGGGAAGCCGACTGAACCTTTTCTCATCCAGGGGCCTGCATAGCACCTTTGACACCACGAAAGCTAGGCAGCAGGAAGAAAGTTTCCAGATCACTTCCAACTTGATTCTCCTATACCCTGATGCACATGTTTGGAGAAGCATCATCGTATTTCTTATTGATCCACCCGAATGAGGCACACAAATGTAAGCCTTTGGTGAGCACTGTGAAGACTCCCAATCCAACGTCCAATCCAAATGGCTCAGTCTGAGACATGCAGTGCCAGTGACCCAGCTCACTGTTATGACAATTCCCTAGAGGAGAAATAAGCTATTTCTTCAGGCAGGGAAGAAATTATTATGTCTATAACAGGATTAGGAACTACACGACATGGGGAAGTATAAATCTGAACCACAAATCAACTTTGTTTCATTTGTTATGCTAGAAATGAGACAAATCTACTCCTTCTTGACGTAGCACAGATTTTTTTTTTTTTTTGCCATGAAGTATGAGGTTTGACTGAAAGCCTTCTAGTAAAGTGATCATGGCTTCAGCACAAAGAGGAAAAATTTGTTACTTTTGTATCCACTGAAGTTTTCTCAGTGAAAGAGACAGTAAATGAGTTTTTGTCATTCCTGATTTTTCAGAACTTGTAACTTAATACAGTTGCTCAAATTTAGGAATGAAATGCTGATGAGCGTTTGTATAACTGATCCTGCCCACCAGGGAAGTAGATTAGTCTACAGGACCCTGGGGCAGGTATTAGTACTAGATACTGAGAACATGTAACAGGAAGACTGATTCATTGTGACCTTCCTGTCATAACTCACTGTGAGGTTAAAATGAATCCGTGTTGTGTTATCCAAACCAGTACTCATAAAGATAACAAAATCTCTACCACCTCATGCAGCTCAGCTGTTTTTAAAATTTTCTTTCCAGTTACACGCAATGACTGCTAGAAATAAAACAAAGACCTTTGCTGGGGGCTGGTCTCCTGCCTTTAGTGTAACTTATAATACAGACACTCCAGGATTGCTAATGCTTTCCTGAGATCAAGCATACGACATATTTGAAATGCACCGTGTATTCTACAAAGCCGTTATGCGAAACTCTTGAGTGATTATCAACAAAATGTACAGATTTCAAACTACGCAGCAGTTGGAGAACACGGAAGCTGCGGGAGATTGCAAAGCAGCGCAAACTGAAGTGGTTTATGGCTCCCAGACTCTCCTGCCTGTAGAAATGCTGCTGTAATAAATACAGAAGCTGAAAACTGCAGTTTGCATAACTGCTTCTTGTCGGGTTTTCTGGATCCAACTCTACCTCTTTTTAAACACCCTGCATCCCTGGAAAGAAACATATAATTCAAACGTTATTTTAAAGTGTGCCACAAAACTGCAGGGAACCAGCCTGTCTTTTCAGCTCCCTCCCTACTTTCAAGGCCAACTCTGCCAAACCATCAAAATTCTGCACAGTGGCTCTGATCTCTAGGGAAGCAGTCACGTTGCATTTGCCATGGGTCCCTAGAAATAACCCAGTGTCTAGCAGGGAGCAACTCAATACTCGGTGAACCTCAGTGTGATGGTTGACCAGGAAGAAATGCTGCATTTGTTTCCCATCTCTGTCCAAACAGCATGCCTCAGACCGAGAACCTTAAGACAGCAGAAGCTTACAATCTGGAGGTTTCAAGCCCAAATTCAAGGTGTCTGTAGGACCATGCTCCCTCAGAATCTTGGAAGAAGAATCAGTTTTCTTATTTCTTTCCTCATATTGCATGGCTATGGTCAACCTCAGTGTTCCCCAGCAAACTTACCCTCCAGTTCCCCCCCCCCATCATCACAAGTTTCCCCTGTTTCTCTCTCTCTCTCTCTCTCTCTGTCTCTGTCTCTGTCTCTGTCTCTCTCTCTCTCTCTCTCTCTCTGTGTGTGTGTGTGTGTGTGGTGGGGGTGTAATAATATTTCTTCTCTTATAAGGATACTTAGTTATATTGACTTCAGGCCCTCTATAAGAACCTCACTGAAACTTGAATGCATTTTCAAAGACTGTTTTCAAACAAAGTCTTTGGTTTTCTGCAACATGTCTCCTTTTCTTTGTGAATACAATTCAACTAGTAATACGAGGCACTCTGTCTCACTATTTTTATAATTCTCTTTGCACCTAAGAATGTACTCAGCACCTACTACACACAGGAAATGTGGTGACTAAGTGCTGCATCTATAAATTATTTCAAGTTTGAAATCTTTGATAACTGAAATGCAAAGGAAATGGAGTCTGCATTGTCCACATTCCAGACTGGATCATGTACATCCCAGTTGTACTATGGCAGCAGGGCAGAGAGAACAAATTTAATGACTATGTCAATGTCCTACGGCAGCTAGACTAGGCAGGCAGCATCCCTCTCAGAGAATACCTGGGTAGGTATGATCCTTCTCTCATGGTGCCTTTCTAGAGAACTATAGACAGCCTAGGCAGTCTCCCCTCTCCCCTCTCCCCTCTCCTCTCTTCTTTCCCTCCCACCATACTTCTCTGCCAAAAGTCCAAACACTACCTTCTTACCTCCATGATGCTGCTGAGGTCCAGTGGTGGCCCGCTGGACTAAGAAGCATTTGTCCACTCCAAGGGGCCTGATTACTATAGGGAGAGAGCTTCTATAGGTTAGAGTACATTAGCAACAACATCAGTAACTCAGCTCGCTCTGTCCTTGTATAATACTCATGAAGGGTTCCCCACATAAAACAGAACATCTGGGACTCTGTAGACCTTATCTGAAGACCTTATCCTGATGCTTTCCTTGCCTCTTTTTCTTGGCATCAACTGGGACATTTCAGGGACATGGTGTTAAGTGTCCTTTTTTCAGGGTCACCAAAGGATCAAAAAAAAAATGTTGTCCCTGTTTGGTTCTATTGCTGCAACGAAGACTATGACCAAATGTAAATTAGGAGGAGTGGGTTTACTTGGCTTATATGTCCCAGGTCGTAGTTCATTGAGGGAATCCAGGGCAGGAACTCAAGGAAAACCATGGAGGAATGCTGCTTACTGGCTTGTTCCCTTTCAGCAAACCAGATTCCTCAGGTTACTGTCATATACCATTCAGCTCTGCCTGCCCAGGCTTACCAAATACAGTGAACTGGGCCATCCCATAACAATTATGAATCAAGAAAATGGCCTATAGATTGGTCATGCCAATGGTGGCATTTTCTCAATTGAAGTTCTTCTCCACAGATAGCTCTGTCTGGTATCAAGTTGACAAAAACTAACCAGAATAGAAGCTAAGGCTGAAACCTATAAGCAGAACAGAAGCAGAGACTATGGAAGAATGTTGCTTATTAGTTTGCTTCCTGTTACTGCTCGTCCTGCTTTCTTGCATAGCTCAGAACCACCCGCCCAGTGGTGGCACTGTCTACTGTCATGGGCTGGCTTTCCTACATCAGTTATCAATCCAGAAGTACCCAAGGGATGGGCACAGGCCAATCAATTGAAGGTGATTCCTCAACTGAGTTTCTCTCTTCCAAATGATTTTAGTTTGTGTCAACATGATAAAACTAATGGACATGGCTTTGGAGCAAAGGAAAGTCTAGAGCCATGGCCTTAGTTTCTTAGGGTGATGGGTAGTCTTACCAGATTTTCCCCAAAGAAATTCGCTAACCATGGAAAAAAAAATTTCATGTCATTTCCACCTGGTGGGGAGCATGTTTGTAGGATATACTTCAAATGGTGGGCTTTGAAATGTATGATTCTCCTTATTAATACAGATTATGGAAGCATAATATAAGCTATGGCACCCTCTAAGATTCAGAGTGTGCCATTCTTTACAATTGTAGAATGAGGCAAATACTAGGAAACATAAAGGTCAAGATTTAGGCTAATTCATGCATAAAAATCAAAACATGAAATACCAATGAGTATGCTATTGTACTCCTAAAAGAAAGAGCTAAAAAAAAGTGTAGTGTTTACATGTCAAAACAATTTAATTAAAGTAATATTCAGCCATTACTAGATAGAGTTATACTCCTCTTTAGCAATTCTTAGATTTTAGGTATCCTGCTGTACTATGCTGTTTGTACATATTTAATACAAGTTTTTTTAATGAAATAAGAATTGAGATAGGATTATATTTAAAGATAAGGTGAGTGGGCCATTAAGCATTAATTACTTATACACTTAAATCCTGGGAATTCACACTCAATGATTGCTGATAGCCTGCCCCCAGGAGAATGAGACAGTCTATACAAGTCTCATGAGTGACAAGTAATTCTCACGTTTTCTTAGAATCCCCTTCCTTTGAAACCTGGAGAGGCAATAGAGTATGGTTTACAGGTGAGATGAAACAGGGTATGGGCATGAAATTTACCAGACTTCTGATCCCAAAGGGAACTGAGCCCATGACCTGGACTAATAGATTGTCTGCCTGTCAAGGCTTCATTTCCTGGGGCCTTTTGTGTCTACGGCTTTTGGTGAGTGAAATTCTGATGATTCATCTTGATGGCCTCCCTGATGGGATCTAGAGGCACAAAGATTATGAGACACTGCTGTGCTTGTATCCATGAGATGTAGTTCCAGAAACAGCTAGATGATGAGGTCTCTGGCCCAAGCAATGCTGTTTCTTCATTGGGTTGTGGTGGTGTGGTGGGTTTTTGTTTGGGAGCACATGTAGTGTGTGTGTGTGTGTGTGTGTGTGTGTGTGTGTGTGTGTATGTGTGTGAGTGTGTGTGTGTGTGTGTGTGTGTGTATGTGTGTGTAGCAGAGCTTAGGTCATCTGTGTATTCTAATTGGATAGCTTAAAAAGAAAAGTAAAGTGTCTCAGATCTTCCTGTGCAAAGGAGCATTACTGGAAGCAAGGTGCTTTGCTAAATTCTGATTCCCACTCTTCCAAGGCCACTGGAAGAGAAGACTTTGCTTTAATCTTTTTATTATATTTCAAAGGGTGAAGCCAAAGTCCTAGAGAGCTGTTCTTCAACCATGACACTGATGAGATGCATTTTATTAAATTACATTTCAAAGTGATGTAGAAATAATTTATAATTAGATTTTAAAGCCAACGCTCTAAGGAAATGCAAATCAGGAGCCAAGGGGGAGGAGAGACATAAAGGCTGTCTTCATCAGCAATGTGTTCTAGCTCTTTAAGGTGCTGGGGTTTCCCTTTCTGCTTTGAGTGATCACTCTGATTGGAAGAAGACTTCCATTTGTATTTTCCCTGAGAACATTGAATTGTATGTCTAATATATAATAAGAAAAAGAAGATATGTTGTTATAGGTGCAGGAATGTATCTATATGCAATATATTCTGAATGTATGCATCTATCTGTCACCCATATCTCCTGTCACCAAGAACTACCCAGGCAAGAATTAGAATAACAATAAGCCAGGCATCTAGTGTTGGTCTTGTTTTAGCCTCTTCCTCATCTGCTCTCTCAAGAAGCCAAAGCAAGATGGCAGCAAAATCAGTATTGATTACTTCTAATGTCTCCTAATTGAATATGATTATTTCCCTTCACGTTTATTAAGATTCTAGAGAGATTTACTGTACTGCTTTAGTGATGATATCTGAACAGAAAATAATGGCACTGCAATGCAGAGCAATTATAAGATAATACAAGACAACCACTGCTCAACTGGGTAGATGATAATAAAAATTGAAAGGCATCAAAAAGCTGAGAGCTGACATGCATGAAAATTTTGCAAGGTCACATAGATAAAGTTGTGCCATGAATTTGAGACATATATATATATCTCATATATATTCTGAAAGATTCATAAATACATTTCAAGTGCATAGACTGCTGTCATTACTTGGATTGAGTTAAAACATAGCCACTTACTAATTCATCTTACAGGAAAACCTCAGATGCTTGGTCTTGTGCTGCAAGTTTTTGTAGTTTTCTTTAAGCATGAAAATTGCCCACATTTGTGTTGATCCTGTATTCTGGCTCCTTGCACTACTACATACATAGGCTGGGCAGGTTTTACACCCAAGTCTTCAGGATCATCAGCCAAATCTGTTACCACTTGTATATAAAATGCAAGGGAAAATCCATTCATTACATTGTTTACAAATGTCTCCCAAGACATTCCATACTCATTTCAACATGTCTATTAAAAAAAAAAAAACAAAACTCTGACAGTCCCATATAAAGCTTGCAGCAGAGAGGGAAGGGGGCCCAGATTCAGTCCCAGCTCTGTTCTGGGAGCTCAGACAGATGGTTTTCTACCTTGGAGCATCAGGTACCTCCTCTAGAAAATAAGAACCACAACAAATATTGGCTATGAATTTACATTAACACATAGTTGTGTAGTTGTATTATCATCAAAGAGTTGTACTGTTTTTGTTTTTTGTTTGTTTTTCCCATTTATAAATGTGGGCCAAGAGGGTTCAATGTATTTACAGAAAACACTGGGACTGAAGGGAACTTACCTGGACCCAGATCTACTTATAGACAAGCTTTCTCCCTTGTACCCAGTGTGTCTGAGCTACATTATAGACATCAGCACACTTGGTTACTCACAAATATCACCAACTCTGCTGACTAAATGTTTCTGTAGAATTCTAAGGTGAGAATTCCAAGTTTAAGAATTCTAATTCTCAAAATGATCATCGTTCCTCCACTCTGCAGCCAATGAGTGGGATTACTGGGTAGAAGTTTCCTTGAGGGGGGGGGACAACAGATTCCTGGGACAGTCAAGGTTCACTGATTTTTTTGAGGCTAGTTAGTGCACACCAGCAGAACACGGAGAAGAGTAGAGCCACAGTGGAGACATTCTTCCTCCTAGAAATCTTCAAAGCATGGCCACAGAAGAGTTTGGTAACTTCAGAATAACCTTGAACTCAGCTAAAAATGTTCTTCTAGTTAAACTCCTCTGAGCTGACCACCAACACAGAGAAAGAAATAAAGGTCATATCTGATGCCTACAATATTCCTGTAGTGGGTAATAATTAATAAAGAGTTCTGCCCCACCAGGCCTCTGCAACACTACTTCCAAGTACCCGGTAAAGCATGACTCATAAACTTGAAGAGTTAACCAAATATCTTTATGTATACAAAACTCCCAATTACATAATGCCAATTTACAATGATAAAGTCTTATCCCAATTTTCTAACCTCTCCAAAACACCAGAAATGCGTCTGACGCCATCTGATATCCGAGCCTCTTTCTCCACTCTGATCATCTAGTCCACCAAGCCCTTCGCTTCTCCCTTTCTCTGCCCCTCACTTCCCTTAGCTCCTCCTCCTCTCTCCCGTCCAATCACTGGCCTCTCACTGCCTCAATGTGAATGGATAGGAAATATCTTGCAGCATATCCCCTTATTGATGTGCAGAATTAGTACGATGCAACTGACTCATGATTTATTTTTGAAACACACAGGGCCGAGCGGTCACACAGAATGAAAATCTACATGCCAGACCCTGGACTGTTGCTGCAAACACTGTCCTGGTTACCTGAAGATAGTGATGTGAACACAGGATGGATGCTAGGCAGAGCCTCAGACTGGGAACACCCCTGACCGTGATAGAAAACAGCAGGAAGGCTCTGACACACTAAGGTTTTAAACAGTGTTTTGATGCTGGTGGACAACAAGCTGCTTTACCTGGACATTAAAGTGGAATAACAACAACAACAACAATAACGATAAGAGCATACAGAGCATTCCACAAGCCAGACGCTGAGAACACGGTGAAGAAAAGCAGAGACACTGCGAGGGATTTTCATCCCACAGTGCTGCTGAGCGGAAGGAGTGGATGCCAGCTCCAACACCCAGACCTTCAGACAGAAGTTCAGGGTGATGGCTGAACCTAAGAAGTGCTCGCCTCAGAGTGCACCGTAGCACCATGAATTCAGAAGATAAAATATGAAGTTCAGTGTTTCCAAATCTAGTTAAGAACTCAGAACGCTGCTGGGGATAATTATTCTAAGGCCCCTTAGGGTCTTGTGCTGTTGCTGCTGTGGTTTGGGTTTGGGTTTGGGTGTTGTTTTTGTTTTGTTTTGTTTGCCTTAAATGATAGAAATTTCTGTGCGAGTCTGTTGTGGATGGGCCTGCTGCTTTTCTTGTGAACCAATCTCCTAATGAACAAAGGAGTCAATCACTGGTCTAGTAGGAGGGACTTCCGGATGGACTGAAGAAGAGAGGAAGCAGGAGAGGTAGCTCTTTTTGGAACCGGGACAGCAGAGGGGTAAGATGTAGCTGCTAAAGTTTCCTAGTATCTTGGAGGATCCACAAGGATCTGCCACTGGAGGGATCAGATTTTAATAAGTCTTACAAGATTAGGATTTAATTGTTGTGCCCAGAGATTGAGTTACCATTGTTTCTGAGCTAAGTTTGTGTTGCGTTTTCCTTTATGTGGTGACTCATCTGGGTTCAAGAGAGAAAGGTATGGTGGCCAAGTGTGGGTTTGACTGAGGTGCTCCACAAAGGCTGTGGGGGATTTGAAGCTCGAGATTGGTGGTAGCGACTCGCCAGTGGGAACCTAGCAAGGTGGGTGGAGAGAGTCAGTATCTGCACAAAAGTGCTGGAATGAGCCCATTCAACTTTTTTAATATTTACCCCAACATGAGTCTTAGAGAAAATGCGTACAAGGCACAAATACAGCCTCCTCAGAAACCACTTACTTCATCTAGTAGTAGGAAAAGGCAATTTAATTGTATAAAATGAACGATGCACAATATAGAAAACAGCCTGATGAAGATTGCAAGAATCATTATTATTGTTCAGCAAATATATTCAGTCCTCCCCCTCAAAACCAAGTTTAGAATTAATGATACAGACACAAGAAACATTGGTTTTAAAACTATGAATCTTTGAAGATGAAGTTTTGGGCTAATGTCTTCATTGTATAAAGAAATATATGATGAGATATAACTATGGGCATGCAGACACTACTTCTATATGTATGGTGATATTATGCAGTATATCATACTATATAAGCAGCGCAATATGCTATACTTATTATGCATACAACTTTAAATACATCATGTACTTTGCACATGAAATTTTTATCAACACATATCCATCATCTATCTATAACTTATTTTATAGTCAATCACCTGTCTGCCATCTATCTATACATTATTTACCAATTATCTATCTGCCATCTATTTATTCATCTATTACCATCTGTTACCTTTTTATTTATCATCTATCTGCTATCTATCATCTAATATCTACCATCAATCTACCACCCTGTCATATCTCTCATCTATTTATAATTTACCAATCTACCTATCATCTGTATTCTTCTGTCTCATCTATCATTCAGCTGTCTGTCTAATCATCCATCTAAGTATATATCTATTTATATTAATCTATCTATCTATCTATCTATCTATCTATCTATCTATCTATCTATCTCCACAATATAATTTAGGAAGTTTAACATCCAAGTCCATATTTAAGTCTCTTATTATTGATTTCTTCAAAGAATCATTACCATGAACTCCATAAGGTTCCTATGATCTTTTTAAACAAACAGACAAATAAAAACCTTAAGTACATTTCACAGACCTTTTTAAATCATAGCCTACAAAAGAACTCAAATAATTCTTCCTTTAAAAAAAGAAAGTAACTTCTTCATGCAATGCATCCTGTTGGTGTTTTAAATTGCTAGGGTTGTGAAAATAAAGTACCACAATTTAGTGGGTTTAAATAACCCCATATGTTGACACACACACCCCTGTTTAGGATTTTGGAAATCTGATATTGGGTGTGGGCAGGTTGACTTCATCAGAGAACTTTGAGGGTGGGGCTCCCCCAGGCTCCCTGCTGGGCCTGAATTTAAGATAGGAGAGCTATACAGCAACTCAGCATCTCCTGTGTCTTTTGGTATCTTCTCTGCTTATATCTGGGTCTAAATTTCCACTTATACATTAGTCATATTGTACTAGGACCCATTCTAATGAGTTCATCTTAATTGTATTCTAGGAAGACTCTCCCTAAATGAGATTGCATTTCATTGTGTTGCCAGTCTCATCCCTCCCTGCTCCTCATGCCCATGTTGACTTGTTGCTTTCAATTTCTTTAACATTGCCAAATGTAATACTTAAGTCTGGTGTAGTCACCTGAACTAGAAAGGTCCCTGCAGTATTTCTGAATACTTGGATCTCCAATTGGTAGAACTGTTTGGGAAGGATTTTCAGGTGTGCATATATTTCAGGTGTTCTTGGAGGTGGCATATCACTGGCCTTTGAAGTTTCAAAATCCCATGCCATTCATAGTTATCTCCCTCTGCCTCTTGTTTGTGGATCAAGATGAAAGTGCTTAGCTACTGTTTTAGCACCACACTCACCTGCCTTCCTGCCTGCCTGTTGCCATTCTCCCTGACATGATAGCTACAGACTTTAACCCTCTAAAATTGTGAGCCACTACCAAACCCTTTCTTCTATAAGTTACCTTGGCCATGCTATCTTATCACAGCAACAGAATACTAAGACATCTAGTCTTGTATACTATCAGCAACATTATCTGTTCCCCACAATCTCAACTTCTCAGAGACCAAACTGCACCCAGTTTTCTTGTCTGCCCACTCCTTGCTTTGTCTTATGGGGCCCTTTGAACTCTGCCCAGACAGCTCAACTGATCATATGCTGACAGATTCCATCTTCAGTCTCTGCACTTTCCTCTTCAATGCCTCAAAGCCAGAGCAGTTATTACCTCAGCCATAGGAACTCTTATCATGTGATCCAGCCAAAGCATTTTAACACATCTATTTGGGATTATTCTGGTGTCCTTGATGGTGATCATTAAGACTTCTCTAGGGGCTGGAAAGATGGCTCAGAAGTTAAGAGCACTGTCTGCTCTTCCGAAAGTCCAGAGTTCAAATCCCAGCAACCACATGGTGGCTCACAACCATCAGTAAAGAGATCTGACGCCCTCTTCTGGTGCATCCGAAGACAGCTACAGTGTATTTCCATGATAATTTTCAATTTTAATGTTTTTCCATATATTTTTTCAATTTTATCAGAAATATTTTTCATGTAAATCTTCAATTTTATCAGAAAATGTTTATAATTCTACTTTCAATCAACTTAGGAATGTTTTAATTCCTACCAATTTATCTGTATAAATTTCTTTTGTTTTATCAGAGATACTTTCCATGTAAATCTTCAGTTTTATCAGAAAATGTTTTTATTTCTACCTTCAATCAATTTAGGAATATTTTTATGCCTACCATCTTATCTGTATAATTTTTCATGAAATAGTCAGTTTTAACGTGTTTTTCTATATATTTCTTGAGTTTTATCAGAAATATTTTCCTTCTAGATTTTCAATTTTATCAGATAATGTTTACAATTCCACTTTCAATCAACTTAGGAATATTTTTATGCCTACCATTTTATCTGTATAATTTTTCCATGAAATACTCAATCTTAACGTGTTTTTCTATACATTTGTTCAATTTTATCAGAGATATTTTCCATGTATATTTGCACAATAGAATACTACTCAGCAATTAAAAACAATGAATTCGCTCCTCATGGTACCTTCTCCAAAATTGACCATATAATTGGTCACAAATCAGACCTCAACAGATACAAGAAGATAGAAATAATCCCATGCCTCCTATCAGATCACTATGGAATAAGGGTGGTCTTCAATGGCAACAAAAACAAAAGAAAACCCACGTACACATGGAGGCTGAACAATGCTCTACTCAATGATAACTTGGTCAAGGTGGAAATAAAGAAAGAAATCAAAGACTTTTTGAAAGTTAACGAAAATGAAGGCACAACATACCCTAACTTATGGGACACAATGAAAGCAGTGCTAAGAGGAAAATTCATAGCCCTGAGTGCCGCCAAAAAGAAACGGGAGACAGCATACACTAACAGCTTAATGGCACACCTGAAAGCCCTGGAACAAAAAGAAGCAAATACACCAAAGAGGAGTAGAAGGCAGGAAATCATCAAACTCAGGGCTGAAATCAATCAAGTAGAAACAAATAAAACCATACAAAGAATCAACAAAACGAGGAGTTGGTTCTTTGAGAAAATCAACAAGATAGATAAGCCCTTAGCCAGACTAACCAGAGGGCACAGAGATAGTATCCAAATTAATAAAATCAGAAACGAAAAGGGAGAGATAACAACAGAAACTGAGGAAATTCAAAAAATCATCAGATCCTACTACAAAAACCTGTATTCAACACAACTAGAAAATCTTGAGGAAATGGACAATTTCCTTGACAAATACCAAGTACCAAAATTAAATCAGGATCAAATAGACCATCTAAACCGTCCTATAACCCCTGAAGAAATAGAAGTTGTCATTGGAAGTCTTCCAACCAAAAAAAGCACAGGTCCAGATGGTTTTAGTGCAGAATTCTATCAGACCTTCAAAGAAGACCTAACACCAATACTCTTCAAACTGTTCCACAAAATAGAAACAGAAGGAACACTACCCAACTCGTTCTATGAAGCCACAATTACACTAATACCAAAAGCACACAAAGATCCGACAAAGAAAGAGAATCTCAGGCCAATCTCTCTTATGAATATCGATGCAAAAATACTCAATAAAATTCTTGCCAACCGAATCCAAGAACACATCAAAACGATCATTCACCACGATCAAGTAGGCTTCATCCCAGGGATGCAGGGATGGTTCAATATAAGGAAATCCATCAATGTAATCCACTACATAAACAATCTCAAAGAAAAAAACCACATGGTCATCTCATTAGATGCTGAGAAAGCATTTGACAAAATTCAGCATCCTTTCATGCTAAAGGTCTTGGAAAGATCAGGAATTCAAGGCCCATATCTAAACATAGTAAAAGCAATTTACAGCAAACCAGTAGCCAGCATCAATCTAAACGGAGAGAAACTTGAAGCAATCCCACTAAAATCAGGGACTAGACAAGGCTGCCCTCTCTCTCCATATCTTTTCAATATAGTACTTGAAGTTCTAGCTAGAGCAATTAGACAACAAAAAGAGGTCAAAGGGATACAAATTGGAAAGGAAGAAGTCAAACTATCACTATTTGCAGACGATATGATAGTATACATAAGCGACCCAAAGAACTCCACCAGAGAACTCCTACAGCTGATAAAAGACTTCAGCAAAGTGGCCGGATATAAAATCAACTCAAGCAAGTCAGAAGCCTTCCTATACTCAAAGGATAAGCAGGCTGAGAAAGAAGTAAGAGAAATAATACCCTTTACGATAGCCACAAACCATATTAAGTATCTTGGCGTGACGCTAACCAAACAAGTGAAAGATCTGTATGACAAGAACTTCAAGTCTCTGAAGAAAGAAATTGAAGAAGACCTCAGAAGATGGAAAAATCTGCCATGCTCATGGATTGGCAGGATTAATATAGTAAAAATGAGCATCTTACCAAAAGTAATACACAGATTCAATGCAATCCCCATCAAAATCCCAACTCAATTCTTCATAGAGTTAGAAAGAGCAATTCAAAAATTCATCTGGAATAACAGAAAACCCAGAATAGCTAAAACTATTCTCAAGAGTAAAAGAACCTCTGGGGGAATCAGTATCCCGGACCTCAAGCTGTACTACAGAGCAATAGTGTTAAAAACTGCATGGTATTGGTACAGTAACAGACATGTAGATCAATGGAACAGAATTGAAGACCCAGAAATGAATCCACACTCCTATGGTCACTTGATCTTTGACAAAGGAGCTAAAACCATCCAGTGGAAAAAAGATAGCCTTTTCAACAAATGGTGCTGGCTCAGCTGGAGGTCAACATGCAGAAGAATGCAAATTGACCCATCCTTATCTCCTTGCACTAAGCTCAATTCTAAGTGGATCAAAGATCTCCACATAAAACCAGACACACTGAAACTAATAGAAGGGAAACTAGGGAAGAACCTTGAACATATGGGCACAGGGGAGAATTTCCTGAACAGAACTCCAATAGCTTATACTCTAAGATCAAGAATAGACAAATGGGACCTCATTAAATTACAAAGTTTTTGCAAGGCAAAAGACACCGTCAAAAAGACAAAGCGGCAACCAACTAACTGGGAAATGATCTTTACCAACCTTACATCCGACAGAGGGCTAATATCCAAGATATACAAAGAACTCAAGAAGTTAAACTCCAGAGAGGCAAGTAACCCTATTAAAAAATGGGGTACAGAGCTACACAAAGAGTTCTCACCTGAAGAATATCTAATGGCTGAGAAGCACCTAAAGAGATGTTCATCATCCTTAGTCATTAGGGAAATGCAAATCAAAACAACCCTGAGATTCCATCTCACACCAGTCAGGATGGCTAAGATCAAAAACACAGGAGACAGCAGTTGTTGGCGAGGATGTGGAGAAAGAGGAACACTCCTCCACTGCTGGTGGAATTGCAGGCTGGTACAACCACTCTGGAAAGCAGTCTGGCGGCTCCTCAGAAAACTGGGCATGACACTTCCGGAGGATCCGGCTATACCACTCCTGGGCATATACCCAGAGACTTTACCTGCATGCAATAAGGACACATGCTCCACTATATTCATAGCAGCCTTATTTATAATAGCCAGAAGCTGGAAAGAACCCAGATGTCCCTCAACGGAGGAATGGATTCAGAAGATGTGGTATATTTACACAATGGAATACTACTCTGCAATTAAAAACAATGAATTCACGAAATTCCTAGGCAAATGGTCAGAACTTGAAAATATCATCCTTAGTGAGGTAACCCAATCACAAAAGATCACACATGGTATGAAGTCACTGATAAGGGGATATTGACCCAGAATCTCAGAATACCCTAGACACAATCAGCATATCAATAGATTTCTAAAAAGATGGAAGGAGAGACCCCTGGTCCTGGAAAGACTGGATGTAGGGGAACGCCAGGACAGAGTAATGAGAGGGGGTTGAACAGAGAAAAGAGGGAGGGAAGGGGGCTTATGGGACTTTCGGGGAGGGAGGAAACGGGAAAGGGGAAGTGATTTGGAATGTAAATTAAAAAAATAAAATTAAATTAAATTAAAAAAAAAAACAATGAATTCATGAAATTCTTAGGCAAATGGGGAACAGGGTGAGGAAAGAGGGCTTATGGGACTTTCGGGGAGGGGGGAACTGGGAAAGGGGAAATCATTTGGAATGTAAATAAAGAATATAGAAAATTTAAAAAAAGAAATGTTAATAAATTAAGTGTAAAAAAAAGAATAAGACTTTGCTAATGTCTAGAACTACTGATTCCTTCTCTCAAACGTCAGTCCTCAGCATCTACATTGAGGATAGGGGTAAAGCACAGGTCTTCAGTGTAGGACATGTAACTCAGAAGCAGCTGTGATTTCCTTGAGACTATAACAGAGTTAGGAAACTGTTATAGAAAGAGATTTCAGTAATAATGTGGGGAAGTGGTAAGGGAGAAGTGTGTCAATTTATTATTCAGGAACCCTAGGAGGACTGCAGCAAGGTCTTCAAAAATGTTATGTTTGGTATTTGGCTCCTCCCCTCAGTGTTAAATGTTTATTCAATTCCAGTGAATTAATTGTGAGGGAGCACTGCTGCAGTGCAGGTACCTGTCTTTAGCAACTAACAGTATAGTTCATAGCACACTCACCATATAGGGTCAGGGCGTGTTCTCAACTGCACTGATTTTAACACTGTAGGAGCATACTAGTATTGGGACATATTAGAATCAAATAAAACCATGGGGACAAGTATTATTAGCCTTCCTTTCTCAAATTAATGAAATTATTAATACGGTAAAAGTATGATATATTTTGGTAGAGGAGATCCAGCTGATGGGTAAGAATGTTTTCTGTATATTTAATGTGGTCTTACATTCTCAGAAAATGGATTTAAAATATGTATTATACCACGCTGAGAACAGAAATCTACTTGTCTGTCAGTGATATACATTCTTGGTATTTGCCAGACAGATTCTTGGGGACAAATGATAATACATTCAGGCAGGCAAAATCACATTAAATAATTCTACCAAATAATTGCAATGAATTTATAGCAGATTAGAATCAAGAATCACATTAGCTGAAACATTAAATTATGATGCAGGCTCCATTTTACTTAATACTCATTTGAACAGAAAGAGAATTCAGTTACTGGGATCTTAAAATAACATCAGCTTGTCTGGTTTGGAGATATACAGAAATAATGAATGTGCCTGTTTTTGTTCTTTCTACTTAAGTGTGTATTAGATTAAATTTCCATTTGACCTACTCCATCAGTAAATGTATAAATCCAGAGATACTTCCCATGGACAACCATTAGGCTGGATTCCTTAATTCAAAATGTTGAACAAGAGGAGGAGGAAAGAAAGAAAAGACGATAACTGTTATTTTCCCTCAAGCAGGTCACAAAACAGAAAGGCTGGAACTTCCCAGGGGAAAACAGGGCCCAGTTAGGTGTCTACAATGCAGCGCATCCTCAGGAAAGACAGGATGCCTATCCAGGTGTTCATTCTACAGTGCTACTGACAGGACAGCTGGGTGATACTAGTCCTAATTTTAATCTATATGGTTGCTGCTAAGTAATAGCATAGTATTTGTGTGTGTGTGTGTGTGTGTGTGTGTGTGTGTGTGTGTGTGCGTTTAGTTGTACGTGTGCCAAAATGAATGTGAGTGATTTTAATTTTACTAGTGTGTGGGGAGGAGGAAGGGAGAAAGAGGAAGACAGAAAGTGAGAGAAAGAGAGATATGGTATGTACATAGAATTATATTCAGAATTCATGGCTTTGGGCATGGCCTCAATGACTTAGGGTTTCTGCTGCTGCTGCAACAAAACACAATGACCAAAAAACGACAATTGGGGAGGAAAGCATTTATTCAGCTTACACTTCCAGATCACAGTCCATCATTGGAGGAAGTCAGAACAGGAATTTAAGCAAGGGTGAAACTTGGAGTTAAGAACTGATGCGATGCCGTGGATAGGTACTGCTTATGGCTTGCTTCACATGCCTAGCTCAGCCTGCTTCCTTATAGACCATAGATACCAGCTCAGGGATGGCACCACCTTCAACAGACTGGGCCTCCTCCTATTGATCACCAATTGAAAATATGCCTGACAGCTGGATCTCATGGAGACAGTTCCTCAACTGAGACTCCTTCCTCTTTGATGACTTTCACTTGTGTCAAGTTGACACACAAAACCAACCAGTAAGGGAAACATATCTTTGATTTACATTTTTCCATCTTAAAATATATGTATTAGTAAACTTTCATTTTACCTTTAGCCTTCCAAATTCCTTTGTTTTAAAGCTTTGGAATGGAAAGCAAAGGCAATGACGGGGATCTCAGGCAGCAGTTAGTTGATCTCTATCCAGTTATGAATTGTAATACTTAATTGATTGCAAACAGATTTGTATTTGAGTATTATTTAAAATTATAATCAGTCCAATTCATTCTCAATAGCAACTTGGTTTCGAATATTCCGTCAGTTACTTTGATAGACGCACTGATATAGAGGCTTCTGGGAAGCAGGGGTGTGAATCCTTCCTAAATGGAGCAATTTAAAGTATTCTCATTAAACTCTAGACAGTCATTTTTCACTCTGTACTAGCAATTCTGAAATAGTTATTATTCACGAAAAAAAAGTAGTTCTGTCATGCAGCCGATAGGCTTTATGAAACAGGACCCCCTTGATGACAGTTTTGCTTGTAAAGAATTTAAAAAGTCATTTGCTCATAGAAACCAATATGAAAGTAACCAACTCAAAACATCAAGGTGCACTTTACTTAGACCAGTAGTTCCCTCTTATGATTATGATGTCCTGTGAGGTTCGTTCCTACAGATCCCAGAGACATACTGAGGCTTTACAACCTGACTCTTCCCTCATCAATATCGTTCTTGGTGAAGCAGTCAGACTCTTACTGCTGTAGAGACGGCGTACTTTACAAGGTCCACCACAATGCCTTAGGTCTTTGGTTATTTCCCAGGATATACTGTCTTTTTTATTTATTTCTCCCCTCGTTTCTCTACATGCATATGGAAAGTATTAATGAGGGTATCTGATACCCAGACATAGAGTGAGGTGTGTATAAGCAGTGGGGTCAAAGGTGAATAAAACTGGGTTTGTGCCCTCCAGGAGGCCACAGACAACTAAAGCAGACAGGGTACATGGGGCTGTCAGCATAACAGGTGATGACACACGTGCAGTGGGAACTACTTCGTAACTGAGTGATGACCCCCATCTCAAACTCAGGAGACTAAGTTAGAGGTCTGGATTTTTGATAGTAAGCAGTGCCCATGTGAGCAGAAGAAATGATGAGACAGAAGGTGTTGCCAATCCTAGAAACTAGTTTTCTCTCTCTCTCTCTCTCTCTCTCTCTCTCTCTCTCTCTCTCTCTCTCTCTCTCTCTCTCTCTTCCTCCCTCCCTCCCTCCCTGCCTCCTTCCTTCCCTCCCACTCTCTCTCCTCCCTCCCAGTCTTCATTCCATTCAGGAATCAAGGGAAATCTATCAATGTGGAATGTAGTGACCACAAAACCACATATCCTCAGAGCTGGGTTGGTAACTAGTCCATTTTAAAACAGTACTTTAGCTTCACCACTTTCCGTGGCAAAACTCTTTATAAAAAATAACTTCAAGTTGCTACTGGTTTATTAACTGTCAATATTGGAGAATATAGGAATTCTCTCCAACATTGACAATTAGTAATGAGTTGGTTCTTCCACCTACCTCATCACAACCCTAGATCAACTAGTCAGAGATATGATTACCTCCAATTTGAGTGCTTTCCTCCAAAGCTTTTTCCAGAGGTCAGGGGTTGGCTCCTTTACCACATCAGGATTTATAGCTGAGAATAGTGGAGTCTCCTGGAAACTGATTGATGTGGTGACAGCAAAGGGTCCACAGCTCTGGCACTTAATTCACAGAGAACAAAACCCTTTCCCCTGCTTTGATGAGTTCAGTGACATTGCTGATTAGAACAATGAAGAGTAAGCTCATGCAAAATAGATTATTAGATGTAGACTGGAAAAAAAAAACACATGGAGATGGCAAAGGCCAACCTCTGTGACACCTTCCTCCACAGCCTGAAGCAGGTAGGAGAGGATGATGCAGGCAGAAAGAAAACCCTTCCCAGAGAAGAAGATATAGGCTAGGAAGCTGGCAGTACAAGCCTTAAACAGCTTCCAAAAACCTGTATGCACAGAAGCCAGAGAGCCTGTTTGAGTAATTAATCCCTAAGAATATAATTACTCTAAATCTTATCCCAGAGAACAGGTACCTGCACTGATATTTGCATCTGCAAAGAAATCAATGCTAAGCCCGGAGCTTCTGAGATAATTAGAGAACAAAACTTAGTGCTGGTTTCAAACCTCAACCCCAGGTGCTCACTCTCTTACTGAAGAAACTAACTATAGATGAGATTTCTGTAAGGGGAGATCGATCTTTAATCACAATGGAGCTTGAGTTGTAACGGGGTTAAAATACTGTTGGGCAAAGTATGAACGCGGAAGCAACTTTTCCGTGTGCTTTTCTTGGAAGAACTTAGGGGAGGCATCGAAGTTCTGATGCTCCAACACCAAGGACAAGCTGGAGATGCAGACTGGGAAAGAGAAATACAGCAAGTGTGTGAACAGTTCCAAACATGCCCAGAAAAGTGCATAACTGACTGGCTTAAAGCCAAAGCCAACCCAAACTAGTAGCTCAGTGAAGGCAGCAGAGCTGAGTGTGCCCCTGGAGTTCATGTCAGTGGGAACTGATGCCAGGCAGTGGAAGGAAAGAGGAAGCAAAGGAAGAGAAGAAAAGGAGAGGAGCAACAGTTGGGAGGAGTAGGGTTGAGGGAGGCAGGCCAGTGGTAGGATTGGAGTCCTGGGGAGCCCTACTAGAGACCCAGGTATAAGTCACAGCTGGATTACAGAAGCATCTAAGATACAGTCCCCTTTCTTAGGGGGAAGTGAGTCCTTGTTCTATTAGTGTTTTTGCCTGTTTGAATAAAGCCTGCCCACGAAACTCAAACACCACAAATTTAAGTGGTAATCTCATATGAATAAATGAATGAATGAATGAGTGAATGAATGAATGGGTAGATAGATAAGTATATAAGGAAATACCACCTTCAGAGTAACAAGAGACTAAAAGCCTGGTGGAGCACCCAAGCTGACATGTGACATTAATTATCACAGTGCTCCCACATAGAACTCTAAGCGTTAAAACTCAGAAGAGACAGACAGCTTGGGATGTGGTAAACATGAGAGAAGGAAATGAAAGGAAGTTATGTTATATTACAGAAGAGGTGATGTATGAAAGCTAGATACCAATATGTGGCACTGTTACACAAAGCAATTGTTCTACATTTAACATATCACAGGAAATTATAGATTCTCGATGAGGAACTTAAATTATGAATTTGGAATGAAAAAGTAAATGGGATGAATTTCCAGGGGGAGATGACAAAGAACTTTAGTCAATATATAAACTCAATTCTGTATTAAAAACCTATGAAGACTGAAAAGGCTCATTAAAGTGATAGTTTCAGAGGACAGCTTTGGGGAACTTTCAGAAGGCCTATGGGTACATTTTAATTCCTGTTCTCAGTTTGAAATCTCCCGAATACAAATTCAGGAGCCTTCGAGTTTGAAATCGATGTTTTCCTTGTTCCTTCTCTTCTCATACACCCATCCCAACCTCCTTAATATTTCATGGAGAAAGAACTTTTCAAGTCACAGTCAGGACTCACTGTTCTTAAACAAGTGCCCACTCCTAATAAGGCAAACATGCTAGGCAGAAGCTTCCAAGTGTGAAGAGACGTGAAGATAAGAGAGTCAAAGCAAGACTAGAATCTGATGCCAGGAAGCCTCCTCATCCTCAGGGAGGAGTGTTAGAGAGGCTGAAAGAAGCTGTGGATATCCTGCCATCATTTTGCCTCTTCAGGGTCAAATCATCCATGCAATTTTCTGTGATGTGTTTTCCTACCATGTCCTATGTCAAAGTCACATTCAAGCTTACAAAGTTAGAGCATCTGACAAATGGCCTATGTGAGTGATCCAAGCTGATCCCAAGAGAGCACGGGCATCAGAGCTTATGCCAAAGGCACCCTGGAAAAGTCTCTACAGGAAGCTGCACCCACTCTTCAGGAAGACCTGAATGAATGCAGGAGCTCACAGTACAGGAATCTGCATGTAGAGCACAGGTCACTCCATAGTCTCTTGAGAGTCTCATACATTGTCCTTAGAGCTACTGGTCCTGAGATGCCCAGACATCATTGTGCCCGAGTCTCGCTCTGAGCCTCATTTCAAAGAATAATCCTTAGGCTTTCTATCAAGCATTACAGAAGTAGTTTGACCACATCCTGAATTGTTTTTACAGGAAATCCAGAGCAAATAATTACATTTCCCATGTGCCTGGTTATTCCGAACACATTTCAAACTACTTTTCTGTCTGATTCGGGTATCCTCGGTAGATTAGTATCCATGGAAACATGAAGTTTTACATCTGCAAATAGTCTCTTTAAGCAGCTAAAGTTAGCAAAGATTGTTGGAGCCTGTCTGATCCACTGGTCATAAATACTCACAGTTTGGTCATATTTGAAGAGTGTTTTGGATTTATGAAAATATGCGAAGTAAATGGCTTTTGGACTAAAGCCAAGTGTTAACAGATTTTATCTAAAAAAAAAAAGATAAGTGTAGAGAAAGAAAATTTAAAACTGGAACAGGAAATAAAAACATAGCTATGTGGGTTTTAAAATTAAAATATCAGTTGTCCTGAAAATAGCCTCCATTGCTGTGTGGACCCTGTGTTCTCTGCTGTATTCACCCAGCTTCCATATTGTGGGAGCTCAGTAGAAACTAGTGCAGTTTGATTGACTGTTGCTGCTATGGCCACGGGGCCACAAGCACACAGCATAGGGTGCGGGTGCATCTTTGCTTTACCTCATCCTTTACTTAGTATGTTTTCAAGGTTCATTTCTATTGTAGGATGTGCATAGACTCTTTTGATTTTTGTTTTTCTTTGGAGTAGATAGTCCACATTTTACTTGTGCGTTATCATCAGTTTATGATAACCAGTGAAGGAGGGTTTTCTTATAAGTATGTTACTAAGATATACTGTTAACTAGAGTTCGTCTAAATACATAATCACAAGCTGGTAATAGTGTCATTTGTGTGTATGTTTTCAGGGATGACTATTTGGTCATTTTGTCTTTAGATGCTTTGATTGTAAACACTTAAACCTGAAAATACCTGAGGAAGGACAATTCTAACTTATCCCAAGTGGCATATTTCTATAAACAAAGGTAGAGTTGCCTCTGAAACATGACACAAAAAATAACACCCCTCTTTAATATATTTTAAATTCATTACTAACAAAATTAAACTACTGAAAGACAATGTTTAATTTATGCTGATGAAACGTACTTTGCATGAGGTCAAGTGACAAGGTGATTTGTTTTAAGTGGCAGAATTAGATTTTTTTTTTCGTGTATTTGATACAAGCTTTCTCCAGAATTTAGAAATCCTCAGGCATGCGTTATATTCATGTTTGAGATTTTCCTGTATAATGAGAATGCAATCATGGAGTGGAAAGAGGACTCACTTTCTTATTTTCCCTTCACAGAGGCAGGTCTAGGGAACATAACGGGAGCTCCTTTCATACAATAGAGATGGTGCTGACACAAGAGGACTGAAACTACCTGTAGACTCCTGCTGAGGACACTGCACTTAGCCCTCTGTGGGAAACAAACCAATCCCAAACACTAGCGCGACTTAACCGAGGCCTGCACCAGGCTCTGAGCCTTGACCCCATCCCTTCCTGCACACAGAATAATCAGCTTGCACACATGTAGGTGCTGTCCCTGTACCTGATTCAGAGCATCCATGGTGTCCACATCTGGATTCTACCTGCATCACTTTGCTAGACGATTCCAGACTACCCACTTCGCATCCACCCTTATCCTAGATAGTTGCAATCTGCAAATTAAAGATCTGCAAATCTGCCTTTTGCTGATGGGAATAAGACTACCAAGTGTCTCACTTTCCTGTGACTGCCCCGGGATATATATGCTGCATCTTTCTCCAAGAAGGAGAGTCAGGGGATAGAAGGGAATAGTCTCATGTCAGGGAATAGAAGTTTGCATAAAATTCCACAATTCTAGGGAATGGGGACTTTTCAGAAAATATTCCGATTTGGGACTCTCCTTTACATCATGACTTACCTTCATTTTTTCCAATCCTCAGGCACCTTCTTGGACCTCCCTACCCCCAACTCTCCCTGCATGATTTGTTAGTGGTCTTGGTCTGCTCTAAAGCAAGGTCCGTGTGCAGTTCCTCCCCCACGGGGTGCCTAGTGCTGGCCAAAGTTCCAACAACTAACCTAGCCAGGAGACTTAAAGGCCTTCCATTGCAAAAACCCTCTAGGCCCTCACTACTCTGCAGACAAACCATGAACACCTCAGCCTGAGTTACAGAGTTAGGATCCTTTCTAGGTGCCTTGGACATCTCAAGACTCCGCAGAGGCTCAGGCAGAGTTGCAGTCAGAAGACTTCTCAGTCTTTCCCGACCTTCAGATGGAGTTATAATTCAGCCCACCCTTTAAGATGAACCTTAAACTCCACATTATCATGTCATTTTCCTGATCTCCTTGAAAGCATTGGATCCTGCTTTAAGCCAAGACCCTTGGCAATTAACCTGGTGTCACTTCTGGGGTCTATCACTCTTAGGTGGAACTTTCTGCCTCATTAACTCTCTTGCAGTGTGATCATAACACAGGCTCCAGGTGGCCTCTGGTACAGCTCTTTGAAATTCATTAACACTCAAACACCTTGTTGTATGAACTGATATTTGGTCTTTTGCTCTCTGAGCTAAATATTATTTGATCTCTTTCCTGGGCTTCTCACTGGGTTCTGCCAACAGGGAGCTACAAAGCAGAGAAAGGGAACAGTCAGGACCCTGCAGGTGTCCTCTCAGTGGGCATGTCCTCCTGCCTCCAGCTTCACCTGGTCAAGATGCTTTATTTGCAGCTGTTGCTTTTTGATGCCAGGTTCTGAACTTTAGAAATCCATCGCCCAGCTCCTTCCACACTGTTAGTTCCTGAAATGTCCACCATCAGGTCTCTGTGCTTTTCAATGCTGAGGTTCTTCTTCACCACCTGTGGTTAAATTCTTATTGATCTTGATTACAGACTTGGAAACTCAAGGCTCGTTGCCTGAAAGTAGAGAGGCCAATGGGAGAGCGGTAGAGCCAGGGAGAAAGTGGCAGGATCTTGATTGGTCCAGTCTGCCAACATGACTTCCTGTGCTTAGGACAACTCAACTAACATCATTTCTGACCCCTGTGGTCATTGAGTGCCCACCTGTGATCAGAAACCCCCATCCTGCTGTGTACTGGACGACCACTACTTTAAGCCCTGGTGTCTTTGGCAGAGACTCCTTCTGAGGTCAGTCTACAGTACTTTATCTAGCTTGAACTTGCAGCTAGAAATTCAGTTTGAGACACATCAGCTGTAATAGAGACTGCTCTGGCAAGAGTCCAGTTAGTAAGAATGCCATCCTTATGTCTGTCCTCGGGCTTTGTCTCCAGATCCCTGGTAGGAATTACTAAGGTTGAGCACAGAGGCATTGAGTGTCTATAATACAGAAGCAAAGAATTCCAGTGGGGGCTGCCTCTATTCCATCCTCCATCTTCATTCTGTTTCTGAAATAGCCCCTCCTCCTCCTCTTCCTCCTCCTCCTCCTCCTCAGAACCTGTGTCTCCCTGATGTTCTGTGTCATGTTCTCCCAAATATTGCTCATCAAAATAATGGACAAGAAACAAGCCACACTAAGACAAAGGAGGTTGATTAATTTACTTTAGAGAGCCTATCTGGTTATCAATCAAAGTCATAAAATTAAACAAATATCATTCCACATACCATTGGACTGCACAAACCATGCTCCCTGTGGATCTAGAATGTTCTGTCACTGTTTGAGAATTTACATGCATGACATGACCACATTGTGGGCTACTCAATTGTACACACTCTTGGCCTTGGAATTCAATTCAGAACCCAACTTTTCATTCTTCTGAATACTTATTCACTTGGGAAGAGGAAAAATATTTATGACCATGTTGCTTACATACTCATTGATAACCCAATGTCCTTATTCAGACACTGTTGTCTCTCTAGGGCCAACCCTTCCTGATTCCATCTTGGCAGAAGTACAGGTCTACTGGTGAGAAAGACAGAACTTTTACCCTCTTCTGCTCTGCCCCTTCCCATGGGAGAACGGCCTCCTCTGACTTGCATAGAAAGTTTTGCTGTTCTAAGTGCTCAGGGTGGTGACTGTGTTCTTTAATAGAAGATGTTTCTATAGACTGAGAATAGGTGATCCACATTTGGTCTTTTTTTGACATTTCTAAGGAGAAGTTATGGAGTAACTTGTCAAAGTGTCTCTGAGAGCATCACCTGACCATGATACTGTCACCTGCCTACGTAGTTTGTAGATTGGGGAAAGAGCAACGGGCATGAAAGAGAGAGAGACTACAGTGAAGCAGGAAGACCAACAGTCAAGTTGTAAGAGAGCTACAGTGATCCATGTGTCAGTCAGCAAAAACCACTAAAGAAAGACAGAATACGGATGTTCTAAATATGTCAATAGGGAGCACAGAAAATAACAAGTTAAGTGTCTCCAAAGCAAGGCCCAGTCATGCATGAAATCCAGTCCCCAGTGGCAGAAATACTTAACTGAGACTCCAGAGGCCACTGGGGAGATTCTGGCTTCAGTCTTGAACAATGACCATGAGGGAAAGAAGAGAGGAACTGGGTGATGAGTCTTACTGGACTTCTGTTGGTAATAGGCTGGAACATGTCATGTTACAGACATGAAAATCTTGTCTTTTGCCTACCATGAACATGTGCATCATAAACATTCAATAGTTTACTTCAAATGATGGTATGTATAAAGTCATTTCTATTTTCAAAATGTTTTTGCACGTGTACATGTGGTGCGTGTGTGTGTGGCAATACCCAGTAGCCTTTTATATGGGTCTGGGATCTGAACTCTGGTCCTCAGACTTGCATGCATGTGCTTTACCTGCTGAGCCATTTAGAGTCTAAATTCAGAGCTCCTTATGTTTGAATAGGCCTACATTTTGGGGGACTATTGAGCTTTTCCCAAAAATAGTGATAGTAAGAAACATATTGGAAATGCTCATGCTATATACAATTTCTTGCATGTGAATTCTCTCTGTCATGTATGACAAATATATTTCACTCCTGTGCTAGTCAGCCAGAAGCTGAGAGAGTAAGAAGGCTGGTCAGCAGAGTATGGGGCTGTATGGTGCTCTTCCTCATGGTGAGCTGGTCTTAAATACCATTGGGTACTTAGAACCCTTCATGTCAGGGCAAGAAAATTTTTTTTCAAAAGATAAAAGGAAGAAAACAAACAACTACAAAGTCATTAAAGAATGTCTAGCATGCAAACTCAGTGTGGTGGTGGAATCTGACAGCTGAACTTTATAAAAAAGAATGAGCTAACTTTACCTGGTGAAGTTATTGCTTGTAAAGGTTGATTCAGCTAAAAATCCTTTATCAAAATGGCAGTTGATAAGGTTGTAATATCAAAAATACATTAAGAAGCCGGGCGGTGGTGGCGCACGCCTTTAATCCCAGCACTTGGGAGGCAGAGGCAGGAGGATTTCTGAGTTCGAGGCCGGCCTGGTCTACAGAGTGAGTTCCAGGCCAGCCAGGGCTACACAGAGAAACCCTGTCTCAAAAAACCAAAAAAAAATACATTAAGAAATAATCTCTGTTCTTTAAAGGAAATGGCTGAATCAGAGTCTAATCACCCACATGTGATCATTTCTCACAAGGAAACTCTCAGCCTCTCCTACCTTTTCCATTACAGCCTAATGAAGCCCCTTCTTGGTGACATGGAAATACACTGAGTTAGTGGGGTAAGGATACAGAAAATGTGGTACATTTACACAATGGAATACTACTCAGCTATTAAAACCAATAAATTCATGAAATTCTTAGGCAAATGGGTGGAACTGGAAAATATCCTGAGTGAAGTAACCCAATCACAAAAAAACACACATGGCATGCACTCACTGATAAGTGGATATTAGCCCAGAAGCTTGGAAAACCCAAGATACAATTCACAGTTCAAAAGAAGCTTAAGGAGGAAGAAGAACAAAGTATGGATACTCTGATCCTTCTTAGAAGGGGGAACAAAATACCCACAGAAGGAGATACAGAGAAAAAGTGTGGAGCAGAGTCTAAGGGAAAAACCATCCAGAGACTACCCCACCTAGTGATCCATCCCATATACAGTTACAAAACCCAGACAATATTGTGGATGCCCACAAGTGCTTGCTGACCGGAGCCGGATATAGCTGTCACCTGGGAGGCCCTGCTAGTGCATGACAAATACAGAGGGGGACACTCTCAGCTAGCCATTGAACTAAGCACAGGGTCCCCAGTGGAGGAGCTAGAGAAAGGACCAAGGGGATGAAGGGGTTTGCAGTGCCATAGGAGGAACAACAATATGAGTCACCCAGTACCCCCAGAGCTCCCAGGGACTAAACTGTCAACCGAAGAGTACACATGGAGTTACCCATGGCTCCAGACGCATAGGCAGCAGAGGATGGCCTTGTTGGACATCAAAGGGAGGAGAGGCCCATGGTCCTAGGAAGGCTCGATTCCGCAGTGTAGGGGAACACCAGGAGTGGGTTGATTAGGGAACAGGGGAAGGGGAGATGGATTAGGGGATTTTCGCGGGGGGGGGGGGTGGACCAGGAAAGGGGACAACATTTGAAATGTAAATAAAAAATATATCTATTAAAAGAAAAAGAATAGCTGTCCACCTGAGGGCAGCCCAGACTCTAGCAGCTTCTCAAGGCATCAGAATAGAAGGTGAGGAAGAACAGCTATTGACCACAGAACATACACACTTGTCTAGGAAACACTTGCAGTTTTCTCCACTCAGTTAAAGACATAAAAAGCACACAGGGTATTATTCCCATGCCTCAAAACATCAGAGAACCACTATCCCATAGTCCAGTTCTGGGCACCTCTTCATGAGGCATAGACACTATAGTCATAGCAGAAGAACCCAGCCTGCACCCAGGTGGGCAGGAAACCACTGAGTTTTAGATCTTTACTGTACTCTTTCAATGAACACATGCATTTTGCTGAGTACATGGTACACGTTGATTACAGCACAATGAAAACTCAAGTCAATACTAACAGCAAAGTTTCCTCCGGATTAGCTCTCATTGTACTCCTGTGTTCAAATCATCAACAGTTTTACAAAGCTATGAACCCTGAGCTGCAGTAATGACCAGCACGGCCAGATATGCAAGTGCATGCAACAGTGGCAGGAATGTTGTGGGGGTAACAAGCTGCTGCTTGTAATGGCCCTTTGAGAATGTGGGTAACCTGAGGAACTTATTCTCAGTGTATCACATACTTCACAATGAGTTTTAAATGATTGAAATGTCTCGAAACATAAATGTCATTTCCTCTACATTTTCCCTCATTTTACTTAAAAATATAGACTCCACCCAAAATTGTCTTTGGCTACTTTGTGGGTCTTATTTCTTCCACCTGTTTCCACGCTTCCTTCCTTTCTTCCTTTCTTTCTTTCCTTCTTTCTTCCTTTCTTTTTTGGATTCTGTATAGCATCATTTTTTTTCATTTTTTATTAATTCATTTATTTTTTACACTCATTATTTTATTCCCTATACCCTCCTCCCATCTGCCCGCTGGCTGTTCCACATCCCAGTACCTCCTCTCCAGGCCCTGTCTCGGCATGGTTGTCTCCATCCTCTACCCCCTACTCTGACCTCTAAACTCCCTGGGGCCTCCAGTCTCTTGAGGGTTAGGTGCATCATCTCTGAATGAACACAGACCCGGCAGTCCTCTACTGTGTGTTGGAGGCCTCATATCAGCTGGTGTATGCTGCCTGTTCGGTGGTCCAGTGTTTGAGAGATCTTGGGGGTCCCGATTAAATGAGACTGCTGGTCCTCCTACAGGATTGCCCTTCTCTTCAGGTTCTTTCAGCCTTCCCTAATTCAACAACAGGGTCAGCTGCTTGTGTCCATTGGTTGGGTGAAAATATCTGCACCTGACTCTTTCAGCTGCTTGTTGGGTCTTCTATATTGCGGTCATGCTCAGTCCCTTTTTGTGAGCACTTCATAGCCTCAGTAATAGTGTCAGGACTTGGGACCTCTCCTTGAGCTGGATCCCACTTTGGGTCTGTCTGGGTTTCCACCCTTTCAAACCCCTAACACTAGATAAGATAGAAAAAGGACAGAGAGGAAAGGAAAGAGATCTCTGAATAGTCAGGGGTCAGAAAGTCGGCAACATTGTCATTAGATACTTACTACTGATTAGGGGTGTTGACTGCCTGGGGCAAGTTTGATCTTTTCCATTAAGATAACTAATATCATCCTGTTTCTTCTTTGTGCACGACTACTTTAACAAACTTCCACCAGCAACAACCAACAACCCACACCACCTCTCAAGGGCCTAGCATTTATATACCCTCTGAAATGTCCCCAGAATTCCAAACATTACACTATTGCCGGAAACTGTCTGCAGCTGCAAAATCACACTCCCGCCAGAGCATGAAGCAAATCATAGTCAGCTGCTGAGGACAGTCTGAACCAGCCCCATATTCCATACCTGGGATTTAAACAAAAACATTCTTATACTATTCCTGTGTTTTCTAAAGGAGCTAAAATTCTCAAATTGTTACTACAACCCAATGTAAAGATATACCCATGGCTATAGCATTCTCCAGTATAATGATTTGTTTAACCATGTATAAAAATATATATCTATTAGAGCTGGCGAGGTAACTCCAACATTAAGTGTATTAGCTGCTCTCACAGAGGCTCCAGATGTGATTCCCAGAACCCACATCATAGTTCATAACTGTCAATAACTACAGTTCCAGAAGATCAGATGCTCTCCTCTGGCCTCCATGGACACCAGGGATGCACAGGCAAAACATCACAATAAACTTGAGTTTATTGATATTTCATCTGTCTATATTTTTAATTAATATTCATATGTATGCCATGTTTTATTATTATTCTTACTTAGGAGTTATTCTTCCACCACAAACTTTGTCTACTCACCAGTGCTCACCAGGCTTCTGCTGTCTGCATTTGTGCTGTGCATGGGTTGTGTACTTTTAGTCACTTTCTCTTCTTATATTTCAAATGCTTAAACACAAAGATGCCATTTTGAAAGGTCGCAGTGCTTATAGTCTGGGGAAATGTGCTTGAGCCCTGACAGGTGTGACAGCATTTCTGACTACTAGGGGATCTTAGAACATGTTCAGTGGATCCTAAGACCAGAAACTTGAATTGTTGAGTAATATTCTGTTCTTGAGTATCTAAATTCTCTATAGAAAATCCATAGTTGGTTGAAATAGAATTCACTTTATTCACTTTCAGAATTACAGAATGCAATTTTAGGTTTAGTGAGGATAGCAAATAATTTCTTTACAATATGATAATATAACTGAAAGGTGATGGCGTTGGTACAAAATTCATGCCCTCTAGACTATGGTCCTCTCAGGGTTCCTCACTGCAGTGTCTCTACTGTGAATTTGGGTTTCATATGGCAGGTGTCTTAGTCAGGGTTTCTATTCATGCACAAACATCATGACCAAGAAGCAAGCTGGGGAAGAAAGGGTTTATTCAGCTTACACTTCCACATTGCTGTTCATCACTAAAGGAAGTCAGGACTGGAACTCAAGCAGGTCAGGAAGCAGGAGCTGATGCAGAGGCCATGGAGGGATGTTTCTTACTGACTTGCTTCCCCTGGCTTACTCAGCCTGCTCTCTTATAGAACCCAAGACTACCAGCCCAGAGATGGTACAACCCACAAGGGACCCTCCCCTCTTGATCACTAATTGAGAAAATTCCCCATAACTGGATCTCATGGAGGCACTTCCCCAACTGAAGCTCCTTTATTTGTGATAACTCCAGCCTGTGTCAAGTTGACACACAAAACCAGCCAATACAACTGACCCCTTGTCAACTTGTCAACTTGTCACACAAACACATCACTATTAAGCCTCAACCCTTACTTTCTTATTCACCTCCAAGATCTAAATAACCTTAAAAGTCCCACAGTCTTTACATATTAAAAGTTCAATCCCTTTAAAATGTCCAATATCTTTTAATATTCAAAGTCTTTTAAAAATTCAAAGTCTCTTAACTGTGGGCTCCACTAAAATACTTTCTTTCTTCAAGAGGGAAAAATATCAGGCCACAGTCACAATCAAAAGCAAAACTCAAACTCCAATGGTTCAATGTCAGTGATCCAACTCACAATCTTCCAGGTTCCTTCAAGGGCTTGGGTCACTTCTCCAGCTCTGCCCTTTGTAGCACACAACCTGCCTTCTAGGCTCCAGCTGCTTGCACTCCACTACTACTGCTGTTCTTGGTGGTCATCTCAAGGCACTGGCATCTCCAAAACACTGCTGTCTTCCGCTGTAACTAGGCTTCACCAAGAACCTCTCACAGGCCCTTTTCATGGTGCCAAGCCTCAACTCCTATGCATGAACCCTTCAGTCCTGGGCCATCAATTGCAACTGAGGTTGCACCTTCACCAATGGCCTTCTGCAGTCTCTCACAGTGCCAAGCCTCAGCTGCTCTTCATGACTTGCTTCGTGCCTTCAAAATCAGTACCACCTGGGTGACTCTTACACATTACCAAGTCCAGCCACAGCACAAAGTACAACCATGGCTATCTCTGGAACACAGCCTCTGTGCTCTCAGAAAACACTTCCTAGAAGATTTTACCTCATTGATGCTGGTCTCTTCTTAATCACCACTAATTTCTTAGCTCCGGCTAACCAAAATCAATAGTTCCAATAACACAAAGGCTTGCTTTGATGGTTCTGGTATCTTGTTAATCACAGCTGATTCTTCAGCCCCAGCTAACCAAAACCACAGAATCTTCACAATCAAAACATAGGCCTGAAAAGAGTCTTTAATCTTACCTCTGAAATTTCACAAGCCAGGCCTCCATCTTCTATGTTGTTCTCAAGATTATCTTCCAAGCTCCTACACAACATCCCACAGAGCTCTTAACACCAAATGGATCTTCTATCCCAAAGTTCCAAAGTCCTTCCACAGTCCTCCCCAAAACATGGTCAGGTTGTCACAGGAATACCTCTCTATGCTGGTACCAATTTGTCTTAGTCAGGGTTTATATTCCTGCACAAACATCATGACAAAGAAGCAAGTTGGGGAGGAAAGGGTTTATTCAGCTTACACTTCCACACAGCTGTTCATCACTAAAGGAAGTCAGGTCTGGAACTCAAGCAGGTCAGGAAGCAGGAGCTGATGCAGAGGCCATGGAGGGATGCTTCTTACTGGCTTGCTTCCCCTGGCTTGCTCAGCCTGCCTTCTTATAGAACCCAAGACTACCAGCCCAGAGATGGTACAACCCACAAGGGGCCCTCCGCCCTTGATCACTAATTGAGAAAATTCCCCACAGCTGGATCTCAACTGAAGCTCCTTTCTCTGTGATAACTCCAGCCTGTGTCAAGTTGATACACAAAACCAGCCAGTACGACAGGGGTCTATTTTTTTTTCAGTAGTAGCATATATCAGCTGTCAAAAAATAGGCTATTCCTTTAGCATGTAGCATAAGGATTTTAGACTGAACCCATCCAATTATCACCACAGTATGCTCAAATCTCTCAAAGGAAAAAGAAATAACTAAATGATTTCTCTGCCCCAGTACCCTTGATGGATTTAAGAAACCACCTGCTCTAAATTAAATCTTGTGACAACAGAGCAAATATTGCCTCATATTAAAGTAGAAGAGATAACCAAAACAGCTTTAGAATCCCCACTTATAAAAGTTTAAGAAGATAAATTACATATTCACAAAATCCCTAAATGATTGAAAAACCCAGAATCCAGGCTAAAAGATGATCTTCATAACTTACTGATGCCCAACAGTTATAACTGGTCCTTAAAAGAATTATTCCACAATTCTGGACAGTTAAATTTGGCACTCTCTTAGATGAAAATCTCCAACTAAACCCATCTCTTATTTTCTTTTTGGATTAGTAGCATTTAACATAGACTATAATTATCCTTTGTTTTCTGTTCTTTCCACTATAACTTATCTTAATATCACTTCTGAAAAACAGTAATTAACATCTGCTCTGTGGATTTACTCAGAAAGAATTCATTGAGTATCAGAGTTAGCAGCATCAGATGACATTAGATTTGAACAAGAAGGGCATTTCTCCAGTCACTTCTAATACCAAGTTAAGGAAGAAAAAAAATCTTCAATTCCTGTGATGCAAAGTCCTATTTATAAATGTTAGAGTATCTACTAATGATGCTCTGTGCTGGCCCAATGAAGAAATATGTTGGGAATATGTTCAATTGCAAGAAAAGTACAATGATATATGTGCATGAAAATACCATAATGAAAACCATTATTTTATAGACAACTTAAAATGGTAATAAATAATGAACACCCTTTCCATTATAACAGAAAAAAAAAGAAAGTGGGGGAGGTAGAGAGAGATAGGGTGGGAAAGAGGGAGATGGTAGGATAGAAGGAAAGGAAGACAGACAGGGGTGGGGATGAGAAACAGAGACAGAGATAGCGATAGAGAGACAGAGACAGAGAGATCACACCCACAATCCATTGCCCCATTAGATTAGTATGGTCTGTAGGGTTAACTTCACTAAAAGACATTTTCAGTACCTTTTGAATCTGATAAGAATATTGATTTTTTTTGACTGATTTACAATCATGGTTCAGCTATTTTTTTCTCCATTGAGATTTAGAAGTGCCCATGCCCAGCCTTAAAATAAAGCACAAACTATAAAGAAGACAAACTGTGACCTCACCCTTCATGTACATATTCCTTTTGCCTTTTTACTATCCCTGTTTCTCTGACAAACTCTCAATCCAAAGGGTAGTAGTTCTACAGCTTGCACCATCTTCAAAATGAGATCTCAGCAAGTAGGGATAATCATCTCATGAAGTCTGCTAAGTGCTAGTGCCCACCCTGGCCTTGCAGTCCTTGAGTCAGCTTTGCTTGCAGTTTTAGGCAGGTTTTGGAAGGCACATGGTTGAAGCAATGAGAGATTCTTGACATCGATAAGCCAGAAAGACTTGGAGGCAGGGCAACACATTCTCCTGATGACCTCAGAATGGCACTAAGGAGACGGGTGCTGGGCACTAGACCAGCCGAACACATGGGTGTGGCCTTCCTTAGCCTTGAGACAGCCTCCAACTGTGAAACCACAGTGGGAAAAGCAGAGCTTAGAGTCTCTGAGACTCTGTTCTGAGCTGATCACAGGCTTCAGTCTTGGCTGGGAGAAGAGTAAGGCTTTGCAGACACTCTCTGTAGTTAGAGGAAAGAAAGGAAGAAAACGAAAGCTGAGATGTATTGAAATTCATGAATTTAAGTCTTTTAGAGATTGATTTGCAATTTCTCATTTTCATCAAGCAAAATAGCTCCAGGTCTTTGTATAAAACCACACTTTACTCTCTCAAGAGAATAATGATGTGTTTTTTGGTCCATGATAAATTCCCCACTTGAGAAAGACTATAGTTAATTTTAATGGCAATTCATAAATTCTTTGGAATGTATATTCAAGCACAATGAAGGATGTTTGAAATGCTATAAATTTTATGTGCATTGTTCTCTCTTGTCTGAGAAATCCCTTACATTATAAAAAGACAACCACAAGATATAACTGCCTACGAATGTATAGTGTATTTTGAGATATTTAATGGTATAATGATAGTCACCTACACGCTCAGGAAGCCGGAAACTGGGAACATGATGTGAGATCACAATTCCCTGAGGCAAGAGAGAGTCCAAACGGTAGAGTGCAGGCAGGGCATTTTAAAATGCTCACTTTTACGAACGGTTTCAAATGTAGAATATTAAACATGTTTTGTAGAAGCAGGTTGTTCTTCACAAGGGTGCAATTTCTCACCAGAATGTATCTGTATATTTTTCTATTTTTAAATATCTGTAAGCTGTGTAAAAGTTAATTCCAAAGGATAATGTTTTCCTCAGTTTAATTGTCTGGGAATTTATGATGACTGAAGTCAGAAAATTGCATAGATTTCCTGTTAATATCCAATTTTGTGATTTCCTGATTCAGCAACTGATTTCCTGATTCTTTCCATATTGCGAAAACCTTGACTATCTTGTAAAAATTACATTTGCTCAAAAAAATAGTGTTTTTTTTTTTTTTACAAGTTACTCCAGAAATCTTACTCAAAAATAAGACAGTTTGGTCTCTTGCAAGGTCAGTAAATTCCAAGCAAAAGGCTTCTAGACTTTTGGAATTCTCTAAATGCTTAATGCTTTGTATTCATTGGTTATTTATGGACCAAGTCACCGCACCATACAGTGACAAGCAGTAACAGGGCTGGCAAACTGCTAGAACAAGACAGTGTCCACCACCATGAATCTCTGGCCTGAAACTGTTCATGCTTTACTTAGTTCTCCACCCACCTGGGGACCTCCTCTTCCATGTGTAGAATGGTTTTAATGATCTGCCTTCTACTCTCTCATTTGAATAACTTCCTGCCAGTGACTGCAGCAAAGCTTTCCCTATGAAAGTCTCAAGATCATCTCTGCTCTCACCCTGTCTGCTGCCTTCAGAGACAGTAGCACTGTGAAAATCTTTCACTATCTAGACTTGACACAACAGAAGGAATGGAAGAGATAAGAAGAAAATACTGCTTCTATTCTTGCAACAACAAAAAAAATCACTCTGCTTACAGAAGGAAGTAGCTGTCTATAAAAGAGGGACCACTCAGTGCTGAAGAATGAATGATGTAAGGACAGCTGATGGCATCCCTGAGAGGCCTTGGCTGGTCACATGACTTGTTGTTCTGGGCATCCTGCCATCTCTTCCTAAATAATTTCTTATAAATAGTTTCTATTCCTAACTCATTACTCTGAGCAGGATGGAACTCACCAGTGACTTGAAGTACTGATGTCTATTGCTCTTTTGGGGGTTCCATTGCTGCCCCTGCCCCACTGAAAGTCCTGCCACTTGGATAGACTCTCCATAGATGTCTCTCCATAGAAAAACCCTTCACCTAACTTGTTCCACAAAACCCAGTTCTCTGTCATGTGGCATAAAGCAAGGGACCCATTGAATGTGAAGAGCAACAAACATCAGTCTATTTCTTGGAAGTTGAAAGCCCATCACTTTATTAATATCTGACTTATAATACATTCCTTGTTAAGTAGTTTCCCATAAAGGCAGATGGAAATATATATTAATATTCTAATAAAGCAAGACTCTCTAGAATTGATGTAGACAGCCCTAACCAAATGAATTTATACAATGAATCTATAAGAAGGAATGTAAGGCAGAGCCTGCACACAGGGGCGATATTATTGCACTCAGCTATGAGGGCTTTCCTGAAGAGTTCCATTATTAACAGCATTTGCTTTTGGAGAGCCAGGCCAAGTGGTCACTTGTCCTTGTCTCTCTAGTATGGCATTCCATGCTCCATCTTTGCGCAAGTTCTTGAAATTATGGTAGATTATTTGACATATGTCTTAAGTCTGTTTCAAAATACAAGTAATGACTTTTTAATGGCCAATGAATTGTTAATAAACTAAATTGAGTGAATCCCCAAAACATGGGAATCACATTTTTTCATACTTTGACAGAGTAGGTTGTTTGTCCAATACCATACTACTAGAGGATATCCTCTATATACTATGTACTTAAATCTCTATTTATGCTACATATAGTATACATCCTACATATACTATATAAATATAAATGTATAATGTACATTGTATGTTTTAGCACACATAAACACAACAGCCACAGTAGACAGAAATTATATAAAGTGAATTGGAAGCCAACCTGAGCTACATAAAGAGACTCAGCCCTGAAATTCACAACAATAAACAGTAGCAAAAACAAAGATAGATTGAAAAGGTCAAACATGGTAAAAGTCAAAACTCTTGAATTTTCAAAGAACTGGAAAATAATGTATTATTAATGTATTTCAAAGAACTGGAAAATATTGCACAGGATATCTCTGGCTAATGGGAGAGATCCTGGAAATGAGTGGTACCCTTTCCTACCAAATACAAGTGGTTGTGATTTTAAAATTCAGATCTTCTCACAACCCCTTAACCAAAGTGGGAGTTTGCATCAAATCACAAAGCCCTATCCTGGTGTTGGTAGACTGGAGGCTACCCTTTCACCAATTATTATCTCTGATAGGCATGATATGGGAGTGCCTCCAACCAGTTCCCATTGGACTGGGCCAAATAACTTACACTAATCAAAGGAATTAACGACCCTGATGATGCAGAGGTTCTGGGTGTGTGAAGATTGCTGTCATTTGCAGGTAATTGCTATCCACCATAAACAAAGGCAAGCTTTGGATAACACTGCCAGCCCCGCCTGTGCTTCAGAAAGAAGACATAGGGAGCAGGGCCAGAGACTCCTGAGGTCGGAATTTCTTTATCCAACTGGGATTAAGCCCTAACATCATAACACAGCAAACCTGTGGGCACAGAATACTTGAAAAGAACTGAGACATAATTCTGTTAGCATTCTGTCTAAACTCCACCCCACAGTTACCTGGCAACAGCCAAGTATGCTCCTTCCCACAGTTACCTGGCAACAGCCAGGTAGGCCTGGCCCACTATAAAAGGGGCTGCTTGCCTCCTCCTCTCTCTCTCTTGTTCTCTTACTCTCTTGCCTCTTACCCTCTTGCTCCCCCTCTATCCCTACTCCCTTCCCCCCTCTCTCTACGTGATCATGGCTGGCCTCTACTTCTCTACTCTCTCCTTCTCTCTGCCTTTCTCTGCCTCTACTACTCTATTAACTCCCCTCTCCCTAAATAAACTCTATTCTATGCTATACCATTGTGTGGTTGGTCCTTCAGGGGGAAGGGATACCTTGGCATGGGCCCGCTGAGGCACCCCCTTCCCCCACACCGCCATAGAACATATTCTTATGCCTATTTCTCTTTTTATGATTACAACAAATTTCACTTTAAATTTTATTTTAAATAGGGCATTACAATGTCAAACTTTGGAGCTGTAGAAATGGCTCAGAGGTCAAGCAGATGGACCTCTTTCCTAGAAGACCCAAGTTTGTTTCACAGCACCAAAACTCAGTGGTTTACAGCCACCTATAACAGCAGCTCCAGATGTGGGGTCTTCTGACATCCATGGGCGCCTTCACTCAGGTGCGCAAGCCTATATACATACACAAGCACATATCCATGACTAAATATAAATGAATAAATTACATTTAAAATTGTAAATACAAGTGTGGTATACTTTGACACCTTGGTATTTTATATTTTGTTTAGAGTTTAAATCAGGCTAAAAGTATCTATATCATTAAATATCTTGCCTTTATAGTAAAAAAAATTTAAATCCTTTCCTCTAATTTTTTAAAACAGTAATCTTTGTCTTACACACACCAAAAAAATAACTAACACAATAGCTAACTTATTTTTGAGAATTTCATAAAATTTAATACATCGATGACCAGAGGAGACTGTATGAATCTTCGGCCGTGGATTTCTGAAAGGAGGTTGGGATTGTGCTATTCTGAAGGCATAATCAGATCCCATATCTGTCCTCAATGGAGAAAGGGCATCTTTCTGCCTGAGGTAAGGTGATTGTAAACTAAACATTAAGCAGTGAGCCATCTTTTCAGCCCTGAGAAAAACATTTTTGATGGACCCTTCCACCCAATGTAAGCCTTTACCAACCCTACATCCAACAGAGGGCTAATATCCAATATATACAAAGAACTCAAGAAGTTAGACTCCAGAGAGCCAAGTAACCCTATTTAAAAATGGGGTACAGAGCTAAACAAAGAGTTCTCACCTGAAAAATATCTAATGGCTGAGAAGCACCTAAAGAGATGTTCATCATCCTTAGTCATTAGGGAAATGCAAATCAAAACAACCCTGAGATTCCATCTCATACCAGTCAGAATGGCTAAGATCAAAAACACAGGAGACAGCAGTTGTTGGCGAGGATGTGGAGAAAGAGGAACACTCCTCCACTGCTGGTGGGATTGCAACCTGGTACAACCACTCTGGAAAGCAGTCTGGCGGTTCCTCAGAAAACTAGGCATGACATTCCTGGAGGATCCAGCTATACCACTCTTGGGCATATACCCAGAGGCTTCCCCTGCATGCAATAAGGACACATGCTCCACTATGTTCATAGCAGCCTTATTTATAATAGCCAGAAGCTGGAAAGAACCCAGATGTCCCTCAACGGAGGAATGGATTCAGAAGATGTGGTATATTTACACAATGGAATACTACTCTGCAATTAAAAACAATGAATTCACAAAATTCCTAGGCAAATGGTCAGAACTTGAAAATATCATCCTTAGTGAGGTAACCTTATCACAAAAGAACACACATGGTATGCAGTCACTGATAAGGGGATATTAACCCAGAAACTCGGAATACCCAAGACAAAATTCACATATCAATAGATTTCCAAGAAGATGGAAGGAGAGACCCCTGGTCCTGGAAAGACTGGATGTAGGGGAATACCAGGACTGAGAAGCGAGAGGGGGTTGAATGGGGAACAGAGGGAGGGAAGGGGGCTTATGGGACTTTCGGGGAGGGAGGAAACGGGAAAGGGGAAATCATTTGGAATGTAAATAAAAAACTTAGAAAATAAAAAAAAAAACTTTTCTTATAACAATGGTCTCCTGTCATAATATTGTCTATGAAAAAAAGTTGGATATATGAGATAATACAACATTAGATGATGCAGCTTGTCTTGCTGAATTTACTCAGCATTGAGTGGGCATGCAGAGTATAATGATCTGTAAGAAACCCAGGGAAGCATGCAGATTATCATACAGTTGTATATATGATATTTTAAATAATTCTTGAAATTTTTATGCAATGTATATTTACTGCCATCTCACCCCACCTTCACTCCTCCCAGATCTACAACACCTCCCCCCTAGCTCCCAACTCTGTGTCCTCCTTTTCTTAAATAACCAACTGAGTCCAATTTGTATTGCTCAAATACTCATGGATGTAGGTCCTAAGATGGAGGTAAAGTAACCTACCTGGAGTCACAGCCTTAAAGACAACTTTCTCTCCCTCCTCCAGAAGCTATCAACTGTCCTTCATTCTTCAGCGAAGGGTAGGACTCATGAGCCTCTCCCTCCATGATAGAATGTTGATGAACTTGATCTTGAGTGGGTCTTATGGTAGAAGCCCCAGCTGCCACAAGTTTATCAGTGCAGTGCTCCTTACATGTCCAGAAGAAATTGTTTTATATCATCCTCCTGATCTCTTGATCTTACAATCGTTCTGCCCCTCCACCACAACAATGAAACCTGAGCCCTCTGTGTGTATGTGCACGCGTGCATGCGTGCGTGCGTGTGTGTGTGTGTGTGTGTGTGTGTGTGTGTGTGTGTTTAAGAGGTATCATGTTTGTGGTTGAGCACCTTATCATTTATTCTCTGTACTTCAGCTACCTGTGAGTCTGCATGACTATGCCTTCCAGTGTGCACAGAAACTTCTCTGATGAGAGCAGGCAAATTATCCTGAGCAAAGATTGTTTCCTTTCATCTTTGGTTTGGGGAAGTCACATCAATAGATTAATGTTCCCCTGTGTATACAACATCCCAAAGAAAACTAGTAAAACATCTGAGCATGTGGTTTAGTTTCTAATGAAAGCAAGCTCTTTTTCTACTTGATGCCAATTGCGAAGCAAATGACTCACAGTGCCACATTGAAAAGGACATTCAAATTATCTAGCAGGTAGCAGTCTTGTGATAAATGTAGCATTAACATGAGATGATGACAATAATGTTTAATTGAGTTTGAATCTCATGCAATTTCCATCAATAATTAATGTGCTGTTGGGTCAATAGAAAACGTTGGATTGTGATCAATATTACATCATAAAAAAGTAATTGCTTACTCTTTCAATTCCTTCCTTTGAAATTCAAAATGGATTATCATTTTATTTCACCAAGGAGCCAAGTCAGCATTCTGGTAAAGAGGGGTGGGGTTGTTAACAGAAATAATGATTTGCTTAGAACAGGAAAGAAAATGAATTGCAAAAGTGGGAATAAAGTCCTCAGTTTCATGTGTTGTGTTGTGTTTGGTCTATATTGTCATCTCCTCCAAGTTGCTCAGATTCTTAACTCTGTTAGCTTATGTCAGACTCTGAATGGGCTGACAATGACAATTCACAGGAAGCAACAAGACCTTGAGGGAAGAAGAGGCTGCTTTGTGCCCAGTGCTTCTGTCAGCTCTCAAAAAAACCACATTTTCTTTCTCAGAAAATAACCTTCGCAAGTCCATCTGCTTCAAGTCTAAGTATGGAGGCAACAAGGCCATTCAACTTTTCCCTCTTTCTGATACTGCCACAAAGGTAATTGTGGCCTAGAGATGAGTCACATATCACACACGTAATTATGGCATGCTTAACTAAAATATAATAAAGAAACACAGGAAACTGTGAGAATCACTAGTAGCCTAATAGAATTCACTTGGAGGAAAGTGAAAACAAACACCTTACACATGAAAGACAACTGTGTTAGGCAGGTGAAGCATAGCAGAGACAGGCCTATACAGAAGGAAGGTCTAAAAGGTAATGGTGGACCTTCAGGAAATAGAAGAGACATATTGATGTCCCTGGGTAAGTGGCAGAGTAGTAGAGTCAAAATAATGAAGAAATGGATGGAGCCAGTATTGACCAAAAAGATCATGATCTTGGCCTTGATTTTCTGAAAAAGTCATTTGGCAGAAATTAGAGAGAAAGGGAACAATCAGTCTAGTAGTTAGAATGGTTTTTGTTTTTGTTGTTGTTGTTTTGGTGTTAATTTGTATGTTGTGTAAAATTTGCCTTGGGAAAACCATGAAGACAGGATGATCACGTAAGAGAAAATGACATAAATTCAAGTGAAATTTAACAGTTGTTTGGGCCTGGGAGACACCAGTAATTAAGGAGGAGTTCACACACTGAGGAAAAGCCAAGAGTAAAATCAGCAGGGTTTCTGATGTTAGAAATAAGAGGACTTAAAGGCCATATGAATATTCTCATCTTGTAACTTATTTCACTGAGGGTCTGAAATAGAATGGGATTTGTTCAAATAATTACAGTCAAACCACCGCACATTTAAAAACATCACCATTACCATGTTTGTCTTTCTGAGTTTGGATTACCTCACTCAGGATGACCTTTTCTAGTTCCCCCCATTCGCCTGCTAATTTCATGATGTCATTGTTTTTATCAGCCGAATTATGTAGACATTAGTTGTTAAGTAAAGGATAATCATACAGCAATCCACAAACCCACAGAGGTTAACTAGCAAGGGCTCAAGGAAGTATGAATGGATGCAGGGAAAATAGAATAGAATTTGTGGGTGGACTAGAGGTGGGTGGGGATGGGAACAGAAGGGATCAGGCAGAAGATGAGAGAGATGAAGGGAGAGAGTATTGGGAGAGACTACTGGAATTGAGGGAGGGCATTTGGAGGTGGTGATGTAGAAACCTAGTGCAGTGGAGACACCCTGGAATCTACAAAAGTGACTCTGGTGAAGTCTTCTAGTAAGGTAGGACATGGAGACTAAACTGTCCATCTTCTTTAACCAGGCAAGGTTCCTAGCAGTGGGACTAGACATCACCCCAGTCATGAAACCATGGATCTACAATCTATCCTGCTTGCAAGATATGCTGGGACAATCAGTGATGGTGCAGAACTTGTAGGAGCAGCCAACCAAAGACTGGTCCAACTTGAGGCCCACGCCAAGAGAGGAAGCCAATGCCTGACGCTGCCTGGATATTCAGGAACCAATAGCAGAACAGCCCACAGACCCAGAATAGAACCAAACATGACTGTTGAGATAAAGTAGTGATTCATAATGATATCTTGCTATACTCATTCATCAGTGCCTAACCCAACTGTCAGCGGTCATGGCTGATGTCCATGATCCAGTGACTGTGGGAGCAGGTGCACAGACCCACAGTCAAACACTAGGCAGAGTCAGGGAACCCTGTAGAAGACAGTGAGGAAGCATTGTAGGAGCCAGAGGAGTTAGTTTTCCATATGAATCCTCAAATATTCCCTCCCCCTGAATGTTTGTTCCTCCCGTTCATGACCATCCCCACCCATCAATAACTAATCTATTTCTCTTTCCTGGGGAAATCCAACCCTTTTTCATATCTTTTACTATATACCCTAACCTCTATGGTTTTATGAATTGTAACTTACTTATCAAAGATAACATAGTTCAGTATCTAGCATCCATATATAAGAAAATACAGACATCTAGTCCCTTAAATTTTAAGTGTTGCTGTTTTATATTATACTTTAATCATAGAATGTGACATTATGCACAGGTCAAAAACAATAGTACTATAGGCTGTATTCTCTCTCAGGCTCCTGAGGCATCAAACGAAAGCTGGATTCAGATGACTAGTTAGAAGTATAGAGAACTGTTTGAAGAATATGCTAAAGCTGTACCAAAACACACTGTATCAGAGATTGGCCACTTGAGAGTAGTATTCCAAATGAAAATATAGGAAATGTTTTGTGGGTCCTAGGAAAACAAGACCACAAATAGCCATAAATTCCAGAAAGAGTCCTCCTATGTAGAGCAGTAACATGAAAATGTGATTTCATCTGCACAGGTGACAATTCTATGGCTTGGCCAACCAGGAGATTACTCTTGAGTGTCAGGAGTCAGCAAGTGATGTTCCTGTTCTTAAATGGAAGCAGACAAGGGATAAAGAAAAGCATCACACTTATCTGGACACTGTAGTTCTAAAAAGTCAGACTCAGACACTTCTTCATGTGTCTGCCTCTGTGCCAAATACTTTCATTTCTCATAATTTTGAAACAGTTTGTGTGTGTGCATGTGTGTGTGTGTGCCATATTTCCATGTTAAAGACCTCTTTTGAAAGACTATTATCATAAGAGTAGAATGTTGGTTCTGGGTCACTAGAACAGGGAACCCTTTGAGAACCTGTTCCTACATGAAGCTAATACTCTAGAAAAAGAAAAGGTAGTACAAAAGATCATTTAGTGACCCAAGCAGCACTATCCAATGAATGCATCTTATGTATTTCTGAAAAAAGCACTAGCTCCCTCAGCTGACCAAGGATGACAGAACTATGTGAAATCTAGCCACATCTCAAGATGGAGAAAAATCAGAATGGCAATTCGGTTATTTCCATGATAGTTAGCATTCATATAATTTCCTCATAACACTTTGTAATGACAAGTTCTATCCAGGAAACTCAGATGTCAATCACAAATTCGTTTGGAAAGTAGAAGAATCAAGAATGGAAAAAATAATTGCTCTTCAAGGAATTTCACATTAGTCCAGGAAAGCGATCTCTCCAAGGAAGTGGTATAATGATGACAAGGACCATTGGGAAGATGCTTTCTACCAAGTGTGATGATCTGGATTCAGTTCCAGGGACTCACATACTGGGAGAAGAGTCCTGAAGACTGTCTTCTGACTTCCACAAGCATATCTGCATGTATGCAAATGGCATAAAAGCATTCATACACACACACATTAAATAAATAAATAAATCCACAGAATCAAATCCTCATTTATCTGCAGTGAAACTGATAAAAGTGATTGTTTTAAAAACAATGTATTCAAATTGCATCATAAAAATCACAACATATATTGTATTAGTCAGGGTTACTATTGCTATGATGAAACAACACAACCAAAACAAGTTGAGGAGGAAGGAGTTTATTTGGCCTACAATTACATATCACTGTACATGATCATAGGAGGTCAGGACAGGAACTCAAACAGACCCAGAAGCTGAAGGCAGGAGCTAATTCAGAAACCACGGAGGGATTTTGCTTACTGGCTTGTCCCAGCCTGGCTTGCTCAGTTTGCTTCTTATAGAACCCAGGATCACCAGCCCAGGGATGGCTATACCCACAATGGGCTGGGCCCTCCCCCATAGATCACTAAATAAGAAAATATTCCACAGGCTTGCCTACAACCTGATCTTATGACTGTAGCTTGCATCAAATTGTCAGCCAGCACACATCCAGTAAACTAAACAGTGTTGTAGTCACAATCTGAGATCATTGCCCGCTATAATCTACATCTTGACTGTGGCAGAACTCTTAGAAGGCACCTGGCATGTGTAATTAGGGTGCATCATTTGGCTAAATGGGTAGATTTTTACTCCTCTCATTAGGTTACATTAGAAAATAAAAGGATGGTTTTGACAAGTACCTAGTTTCTAGGTGAGCCGAAGTTTTAAGTTAAGCAAAATAAAGGTGATCTTGCATAGACCTCACAAAGTCAAATAAAGCCTGTGGAATGGAAAGCAGGGCTTTTTAAAGAAATGGAAGTTTTCCTGCAGGCCTAGGACAAACTGTCATGTTATAAATATCTAAGAAATCTCCATGACCCCAAGATGGACCCCAGGTAACAACCAAGAGGAAGCAAGTGTCCTAAGCCATCAAGTTAAGGAGATACATTATGCATTCTGAATGAGAGTCACAAAGTTCTCCCCTAGAGAGACCCCCCAGGTGAGAGTGCAACCCAGCTGGCATCACAGTTATACCCAGAGAGACAGTAGTTGAAGAATTCAGTCATAAGTCATTTGTAATAACTGTGTTAATAGAAATACAATACAAAAATACCATAGATTAAACAAACTCACACACACACACACACACACAATCTTGTGATCAAGATTTAATTAGAATATGACCCTTCAGTAAAATCACTTTTACCACTGGCTAAAAGAGTAAGGTCCATTTATACAATGGAAAGTGAGATCATGAAAAATGAACATAGGACTTCTGTTCACAACAGGGTTGGAAGAATCACACAAACACTATGTCAAGCAAAAACCCATTCCCAGAGTCCATGTCTTTAAGTTCTTCTGTGAGGATAGATTTTTCCTTAAATGGGTGTGGATTTCTACTTGCCTGAGTTTCAGAGGTATGTTGTACATCTTCTAATCATCCCCCCAAACCTCGGTACACCTTCTGAGTAACACACCTATGCAAAACATAGGGAACAATGATTTGATCTCCACTAATGTGTGTCCACTCTAGTCTCAGAGTGCAAACAAAGAAGCAGGCAACAGCAGGACCATAGTGTTGCTACCAAGACTGCTCTGCAGTCTGCCGAAAGCACATCTCTTGAATCATCCTGATTTAGGCTTCTGATACCTTTTCTGCTTTTTATTTGAAGAACTGTCATTTATTTTGCATTTAGATAAGTTCTGAATTGATTCTGAAAACACACAGATGAACAAAATGCAGTAGTAATGATCATCTCAAAGTAGCAGCGCAGGTCCCTGCAGGAATGGCTCGTAGGTCAGCACACACACTTAAACCTATCTATTACCAGTGCACAGTAGTAGGGCTTTTTATGTACATTCCTGCTGGAATCCAGGCAAGCATAAAGGACATTAAGCAAGACTCCTGGGAAACATACATTTCCATGACTGAACTGTATAGAATATCCAGTGCTTCATGTTCTACTGTTAATGAGCCTTAAGAACATCCCAGGGACTTCCTTAGGATGTTTATAAATTATATTTCCCATAGAAATAATCCTGGGGAAAAAGCCCAAGCCAATTAAAAGTCAAATTATCCTGATCCAACAATTTTGGGACTCAGCTGACTATATGGGCCAAAAAATATGAATGTGCACTGTCCTGCCCACACTATGCAAATAATGCTTGTGTTTATTCATTGTCCCCAAGCCCTGAACATGAGAAACATACAGAAATGAGTTTAATACATATGTTCACCAAGAGATGAGCTGCAGCATGTTCATAAGAACACCATGTATGATAACAACAAAATGAGTGCTCAAGTGGAAGAATAAACTAAGGTATGGCCACACACATGCAGATCACACAGCAATGACAAGTCACCAGAGTACTTCCATTTGCAACAGTAATATAAGAACCGCACAAATATTTGTGCCAGAGAAAACATTCCCAAGAGTTCCTAACATGCGAGTCTATTCCATTAAGTTCCTCTATGGTGGTAGATTTCAGAACAGTAGTCAATTTTAGACAAGAAAGGATGATGCTTCAGAAGACTCAGTACTAAAGAGCTAGACATTTCCACTGTGGAACTTAAAGCTAGCTACACAATAGAACTTATTTTGTCAAGAAAGCCTAAAAATATGCAATCATTATCCATGCTCACTTAAAAAGAAATAAAGATCAGGGTCAATATTTATCCTCTCACTGCTGGGGGCTATATTAAAAGCTGGAGCATATGTGAAGGCATACTGAATTTTAGTATTGACCAATTTCCTATCTAGTCTAGTGATAGCTGGACTGTTATGGCGAAGCATGAACAGAAAGAACTTCAGCTTGAGGAAGTTTAGGAGGCAATGACCTAAGCATTTTCTTGGGATAGCCTGGGGTAAGGCTGACAGAGCCAGGATGTTAAGCACAGGTATTCTGCTCAAAATGACCAGTCAAAGTGTCACTCAGTGTCTTACTCTAAGCAGAATGTTTAAAAGCGGAAGCTCTTTTAAAAACTCAGTATTTAAACATATTATGAGACGGAGAGGCTCCAATGTAGTTTAGAAAGCTGGGTAAGAGTTATTGGCATATGTTTTAGGTAATAAGCCAAGATAAGGTAGGTTATAAGGAATATGGCAAGAGATTTATTAAAAACTAAATTATGTATGATAAGCCATCACAGAAAAACACTGGTACTTACTAACTAAAGTCTGGAGCTGGTCCTCCAATGTAGAGTGGCAGCTGCATTTGGAGAACAAAGAAAATATGACCAGATTGCCGGATTATGTCTGGGAGGAATGAACTGTGTGTGCAACCACAGCACAGTCATGTTGAAACCCTCTTCTCTGCTGGGAAAGAGCCACCCTCTGCTGCAACCAGACCTAGAGCTGTCCTCATCACTGTAGCTAGAGTTTTAGCTACTTTATGGATTCCTTTCTCTACCACCCCTCTCCACTCTTCTCCCTTTCAAACCCCCAACACTAGGTAGAAGAGAAAGAATGGTGAGGGGGAGGGGTATGGATTTCATTAGACTACTTCCTGCTGATTTGGGGCATGAGTTCCTTGGGGGCAAGATTGATTGATCTACAGTGTTAAGATATCTCCAACCAGCATCCAAGGAAAGCAAACAGCAGCAGCAGGGGGAGCCACAGCAGGAGAAGGAGCAACAGAATCAGGAAGAGCAGGAACCACCACTCCTCTTGGGGCTCTAGATTTTTATAACCCTCATAAGAATCTCCAGAATTCCAAGTATCATAAACTTCCAGAAACTGCAGGTGGCAGAATCACACCCCTGCTAGAGCACCAGGCAAATCACAGTCAGCTACTGTAGACAATCTGAAGCAGCATCATATCCCACACCTGGAATGAAAACAAAAACATATGCGCAAAACATAACTGGATTTTTTTTTAAGTAACCATATTCTCACTACACATCACGGTGCACCAGAATCCCAGTTTCTCCCAAGAACCCCAGGGAAAGTTCTAGAAAGTTCTTTCCGAGAGCTTAAGGGAAGCAGTGCGGATGCAAAGTGAGGCAGTGGTACTTTTCTGAGAACAGTGTTGCCTTATCATTTGTCTGACCTTGCAGGTTTGTTTGGCATTTTATGGGTTGGGGGGGGGGGTGACGATGAGATCATGGAGTGATTCAAACCCAGCCTCCAAGCCACCTTCAACAGGACCAAAAAGATTACCTAATGATTCAAGGTGTGCTACACATGGCATGTGCTCATCACTCTGCTTTTTCTGAAATAGCAGTCAGCCAGGATTTGTATTAATTCACACTAGGCAGGAGGTTGTAGAACCCTCGACACTACTTTCATCATGTCTCCTGCAAGAATTATGTTAGCACTTGCCTGTAAAAAAAACTGCCTTGTAGTTTGGAAGGAAAATAGGACTGGAATTTTAGAGACCTCAGTACCTCAGTGTGGCACTAGTTGTTACATAACTGGTTTCTCCTATGAAACAGGCCCTGCCATTATCTAGTAGGTAGGAACCTAAGAAAGTTCTCTACAGCAACTATGCCTTCTAGCTTCGGATGCAAGCTCATTTCAGGTGCCCAAAAACCAATCCTTGGGAAAATCCCTGAAGAGTCAATATTAGCTTCAGCAGGTCATGTTTGTGTTGTGAATTAAGCAACATATATCTAAGGTGATGAATGTAGATCTCTATTCAGTGAGGGGGATGTGGATCACTGAAGTGAACAAATATGTATAGCGGTGAAGATCCAGTTTGAAAACAGCAAGGCACATGTGGTATGGATACAGTTTACAAATCATTAAGTTTGTTTATTTTGCAAGCCCATGCAATTCAGTCAGCGTAATTAATCTTAAAGAGACAATTAGCTACAACACATTGATAGTATTGAGGTAGCCAAGTGCTTAAAGATACTACTGAAAGGAGAAGAAAATAGAGATGAAAAAGGAATATATTGTCTATAGAATTACTGCAAGGAGAAATAGTCTGTATGCTCATGATGGGATAGCACTGTGTTCCTTGACAGACACCTGCTCCATTTTCCTCTGAAAGAACACTCTTCCCTGACTCTGTTATCCACTACTCCAATGTAAAGATTCTTAACTTAAGTGAACCTGAGAGACATTTAGGTTTGTGTTTCCAGACTTTCATTTAACATGTTTTTATCCAGGGATCATCCATAATGGTCAAACTGCTATAATATCCTCTCTTGAGGTTCTATAATATCCCTACTCTCTCTCTCTCTTATACACACCCATGTGCTCACACCTTCTTTTTTTTTTTTTTTTTTAATTTACATTCCAAATCACTTCCCCTTTCCCGTTTCCTCCCTCCCCGAAAGTCCCATAAGCCCCCTTCCCTCCCTCTTTTCTCCGTTCAACCCCCTCTCATTACTCTGTCCTGGCGTTCCCCTACATCCAGTCTTTCCAGGACCAGGGGTCTCTCCTTCCATCTTTTTAGAAATCTATTGATATGCTGATTGTGTCTAGGGTATTCTGAGATTCTGGGTCAATATCCCCTTATCAGTGACTTCATACCATGTGTGATCTTTTGTGATTGGGTTACCTCACTAAGGATGATATTTTCAAGTTCTGACCATTTGCCTAGGAATTTCGTGAATTCATTGTTTTTAATTGCAGAGTAGTATTCCATTGTGTAAATATACCACATCTTCTGAATCCATTCCTCCGTTGAGGGACATCTGGGTTCTTTCCAGCTTCTGGCTATTATAAATAAGGCTGCTATGAATATAGTGGAGCATGTGTCCTTATTGCATGCAGGTAAAGTCTCTGGGTATATGCCCAGGAGTGGTATAGCCGGATCCTCCGGAAGTGTCATGCCCAGTTTTCTGAGGAGCCGCCAGACTGCTTTCCAGAGTGGTTGTACCAGCCTGCAATTCCACCAGCAGTGGAGGAGTGTTCCTCTTTCTCCACATCCTCGCCAACAACTGCTGTCTCCTGTGTTTTTGATCTTAGCCATCCTGACTGGTGTGAGATGGAATCTCAGGGTTGTTTTGATTTGCATTTCCCTAATGACTAAGGATGATGAACATCTCTTTAGGTGCTTCTCAGCCATTAGATATTCTTCAGGTGAGAACTCTTTGTGGAGCTCTGTACCCCATTTTTTAATAGGGTTACTTGCCTCTCTGGAGTTTAACTTCTTGAGTTCTTTGTATATCTTGGATATTAGCCCTCTGTCGGATGTAAGGTTGGTAAAGATCATTTCCCAGTTAGTTGGTTGCCGCTTTGTCTTTTTGACGGTGTCTTTTGCCTTGCAAAAACTTTGTAATTTAATGAGGTCCCATTTGTCTATTCTTGATCTTAGAGTATAAGCTATTGGAGTTCTGTTCAGGAAATTCTCCCCTGTGCCCATATGTTCAAGGTTCTTCCCTAGTTTCCCTTCTATTAGTTTCAGTGTGTCTGGTTTTATGTGGAGATCTTTGATCCACTTAGAATTGAGCTTAGTGCAAGGAGATAAGGATGGGTCAATTTGCATTCTTCTGCATGTTGACCTCCAGCTGAGCCAGCACCATTGTTGAAAAGGCTATCTTTTTTCCACTGGATGGTTTTAGCTCCTTTGTCAAAGATCAAGTGACCATAGGAGTGTGGATTCATTTCTGGGTCTTCAATTCTGTTCCATTGATCTACATGTCTGTTACTGTACCAATACCATGCAGTTTTTAACACTATTGCTCTGTAGTACAGCTTGAGGTCCGGGATACTGATTCCCCCAGAGGTTCTTTTACTCTTGAGAATAGTTTTAGCTATTCTGGGTTTTCTGTTATTCCAGATGAATTTTTGAATTGCTCTTTCTAACTCTATGAAGAATTGAGTTGGGATTTTGATGGGGATTGCATTGAATCTGTGTATTACTTTTGGTAAGATGCTCATTTTTACTATATTAATCCTGCCAATCCATGAGCATGGCAGATTTTTCCATCTTCCGAGGTCTTCTTCAATTTCTTTCTTCAGAGACTTGAAGTTCTTGTCATACAGATCTTTCACTTGTTTGGTTAGCGTCACGCCAAGATACTTAATATGGTTTGTGGCTATCGTAAAGGGTATTATTTCTCTTACTTCTTTCTCAGCCTGCTTATCCTTTGAGTATAGGAAGGCTTCTGACTTGCTTGAGTTGATTTTATATCCAGCCACTTTGCTGAAGTCGTTTATCAGCTGTAGGAGTTCTCTGGTGGAGTTCTTTGGGTCGCTTATGTATACTATCATATCGTCTGCAAATAGTGATAGTTTGACTTCTTCCTTTCCAATTTGTATCCCTTTGACCTCTTTTTGTTGTCTAATTGCTCTAGCTAGAACTTCAAGTACTATATTGAAAAGATATGGAGAGAGAGGGCAGCCTTGTCTAGTCCCTGATTTTAGTGGGATTGCTTCAAGTTTCTCTCCGTTTAGATTGATGCTGGCTACTGGTTTGCTGTAAATTGCTTTTACTATGTTTAGATATGGGCCTTGAATTCCTGATCTTTCCAAGACCTTTAGCATGAAAGGATGCTGAATTTTGTCAAATGCTTTCTCAGCATCTAATGAGATGACCATGTGGTTTTTTTCTTTGAGATTGTTTATGTAGTGGATTACATTGATGGATTTCCTTATATTGAACCATCCCTGCATCCCTGGGATGAAGCCTACTTGATCGTGGTGAATGATCGTTTTGATGTGTTCTTGGATTCGGTTGGCAAGAATTTTATTGAGTATTTTTGCATCGATATTCATAAGAGAGATTGGCCTGAGATTCTCTTTCTTTGTCGGATCTTTGTGTGCTTTTGGTATTAGTGTAATTGTGGCTTCATAGAACGAGTTGGGTAGTGTTCCTTCTGTTTCTATTTTGTGGAACAGTTTGAAGAGTATTGGTGTTAGGTCTTCTTTGAAGGTCTGATAGAATTCTGCACTAAAACCATCTGGACCTGTGCTTTTTTTGGTTGGAAGACTTCCAATGACAACTTCTATTTCTTCAGGGGTTATAGGACGGTTTAGATGGTCTATTTGATCCTGATTTAATTTTGGTACTTGGTATCTGTCAAGGAAATTGTCCATTTCCTCAAGATTTTCTAGTTGTGTTGAATACAGGTTTTTGTAGTAGGATCTGATGATTTTTTGAATTTCCTCAGTTTCTGTTGTTATCTCTCCCTTTTCGTTTCTGATTTTATTAATTTGGATACTATCTCTGTGCCCTCTGGTTAGTCTGGCTAAGGGCTTATCTATCTTGTTGATTTTCTCAAAGAACCAACTCCTCGTTTTGTTGATTCTTTGTATGGTTTTATTTGTTTCTACTTGATTGATTTCAGCCCTGAGTTTGATGATTTCCTGCCTTCTACTCCTCTTTGGTGTATTTGCTTCTTTTTGTTCCAGGGCTTTCAGGTGTGCCATTAAGCTGTTAGTGTATGCTGTCTCCCGTTTCTTTTTGGCGGCACTCAGGGCTATGAATTTTCCTCTTAGCACTGCTTTCATTGTGTCCCATAAGTTAGGGTATGTTGTGCCTTCATTTTCATTAACTTTCAAAAAGTCTTTGATTTCTTTCTTTATTTCCACCTTGACCAAGTTATCATTGAGTAGAGCATTGTTCAGCCTCCATGTGTACGTGGGTTTTCTTTTGTTTTTGTTGCCATTGAAGACCACCCTTATTCCATAGTGATCTGATAGGAGGCATGGGATTATTTCTATCTTCTTGTATCTGTTGAGGTCTGATTTGTGACCAATTATATGGTCAATTTTGGAGAAGGTACCATGAGGAGCTGAGAAGAAGGTGTATTCTTTAGCTCTAGGATGAAATGTTCTATATATATCAGTTAGTTCCATTTGGTACAAGGCTTCAATTAGATTCACTGTGTCCCTGTTTAGTTTCTGCTTTCCTGAACGATCCATTTCAGAGAGCGGGGTGTTGAAGTCACCCACTATTATTGTGTGCGGTGCGATGTGTGCTTTGAGTTTTAGTAAAGTTTCTTTTACGAATGAGGGTGCCCTTGCATTTGGAGCATAGATATTCAGGATTGAGAGTTCTTGATGGTGGATTTTTCCCTTGATCAGTATGTAGTGTCCTTCTGTGTCTTTTTTGATGACTTTGGGTTGAAAATCAATTTTATCCGATATTAGGATGGCTACTCCACCTCGTTTCTTGGGGCCATTTGCTTGTAAAATTGTTTTCCAGCCTTTTACTCTGAGGTAGTGTTTGTCTTTGACACTGAGGTGCGTTTCCTGCATGCAGCAAAATGCTGGGTCCTGTTTACGTATCCAGTCTGCTAGTCTATGTCTTTTAATTGGGGAATTGAGACCATTGATATTAAGAGAGATTAAGGCATAGTGATTATTGCCATCTGCCATTCTTGACGCTATCTTTATGTTTGAGTGGTTATCTACTTTTGGGTTTGATTCAAGAAGGTTATTATCTCATTTTTTCCAGGGTGTTGTTTCTCTCCCTGTATTGGAGGTTTCCACCTATTATCCGTTGCAGGGCTGGATTTGTGGAAAGATATTGTGAAAATTTGGTTTTATCATGGAATATCTTGGTCTCTCCATCTATGGTGATTGAGAGTTTTGCTGGGTATAGTAGTCTAGGCTGGCATTTGTGCTGTCTTAGTGTCTGCATGAGATCTGCCCAGGATCTTCTGGCTTTCATAGTCTCTGTTGAGAAGTCTGATGTGATTCGGATAGGTCTTCCTTTGTATGTTACTTGGCCCTTTTCTCTTACTGCATTTAGTATTCTTTCTTTGTTTAGAACATTCGGTGTTTTGATTATTATGTGACGGGAGGTATTTCTGTTCTGGTCCAGTCTGTTTGGAGTTCTGTAGGCTTCTTGTATGTTCATCGGCATCTCTCTCTTTAAGTTAGGGAAGTTTTCCTCCATAATTTTGTTGAAGATGTTTACTGGCCCTTTAAGTTGCAAATCTTCACTCTCATCTATACCTATAATCCTTAGGTTTGGTCTTCTCATTGTGTCCTGGATTTCCTGGATGTTTTGGGTTACGCGTTTTTTGCATTTTGCATTTTCTTTGACTGTTGAGTCGATGCTTTCTATGGAATCTTCAGCACCTGAGATTCTTTCTTCCATCTCTTGTATTCTATTGTTGATGTTTGCATCTATGACTCCTGATTTCTTCCCAAGGTTTTCTATCTCCAAAGTTGTCTCCCTTTGTGATTTCTTAGTTGTTTCTACTTCCTTTTTTAGTTCCTGGATGGATTTGCTGAGATCCTTCACTTGTTTGTTTGTATTTTCCTGTATTTCTTTAAGGTATCTTTGTATTACCTCTTTCAGGATTTCTTCCTGATGACCCACGTTCTCCTGCATTTCTCTGAGCGATTTTTGTGTTTCCTCCTCATGGGATTCCATCTGTTGATCCATCGTCTCCTGCATTTCTTTAAGCAGTTCTCGTGTTTCCTTTGTAAGGGCATCTAACCGTTGATTCATTTCTTTAAGCAATTTTTGTGTTGCCTCCTTATGGGCATCCGTCTGTTGACCCATATTCTTCTGCATTTCTTTATGCAAATTTTGTGATTCCTTTGTGAGTGCATCTACCCGTTGATTCATCTCGTTAAGCGATTTTTGTGTTGTCTCCTTGTGCGCCTCCATCTTTTGATCCATGTTCTCCCGCATTTCTCTAAGCGATTTTTGTGTTTCCTTTGTAAGGGCTTCTAACCGTTGATTCATGGTCTCCTGTAACTCTTTATGAGATTTATTTGTGTCCTTCTTGTGATCCTCTAATAGCATCATGAGAAGTGATTTTAAATCCAGATCTTGTCTTTCGGGTGTGGTGGGGTATCCAGGACTTGCTGCTGTTGGAGAGTTGGGTTCGGATGGTCCCACATTACTTTGATTACTGTTAGTAACATTCCTACGTTTGCCTTTTGCCATCTGGATACCTCTGGTGTTAGTTGGTCCTGCTGCCACTGGCTGTTGGTTGGACCTCCTGTGAGCCTGCAAAGCTATTTCTGCCCCCCCTGGATTACCAGGATTCCCCTGGCACCGATTTCTGGGGCCTGCCTGCTCCTGAGTGACTTTGGAGCCCTAATGTGCTTTGCCCCAAGTGATCTTATATTGGGGAGGCCTTGCACATCTAAAGGCTCAGCCTAGTGGATTCCTGGAGCAGAGGTCGCCAAAGGGAGGCTGGCAGGCTCCTGCCCTGTGCAGGGGTGTGTGATCTCTCCTGGGGGGGGGAGGGGGCGTCCCTCTGCCAGGCAGAAGTCCCACAGCAGATCTGGCGCGCTGGTCACTGCAGATCAGCCCAGCACCTGGGAGCAGGTTACACACAAGCTGCCTGAACCCGAAGCGATATTATGCCTGTCTGTCTCTGAGCCTGGTGGTCCCAACTACCTGGTCACTGGAGCAAAGATGGCGGAGGGCACTCTCCGTGGCGCTGCTCACCCTGTGGTCACGATGGCCCGCCGATCTGGCACCCAGGCGACCACAGCACCAACCCGCCCTCGGGCACAGAAGGAAGCCCCAACAGGCCGTGTCCCAAGTGATGTTATATTGGGGGGAGAGCCTGGGTACCGGTCTCTCCAGCGCAGTCCGCGGGAACAGAGGTCGCGGAAGGGAAGCTGGCAGGCTCCCTCCCTGCGCGGGGTCCCTCCACCAGGCAGAAGGTCCCACCGCGGAACTGGCGCGCTGGTTACTGCAGATCAGCCCAGCACTTGGGAGCAGGTTACACACAAGCTGCCTGAAACCGAAGCGATATTATGCCTGTCTGTCTCTGAGCCTGGCGGTCCCAACTACCTGGTCACTGGAGCAAAGATGGCGGAGGGCAGTCTCCGTGGCGCCGCTCACCCTGTGGTCACGATGGCCCGCCGATCTGGCACCCAGACGACCACAGCGCCAACCCGCCCTCGGGCACAGACGGAAGCCCCAACAGGCCGTGTCCCAAGTGATGTTATATCGGGGGGAGAGCCTGGGTACCGGTCTCTCCAGCGCAGTCCGCGGGAACAGAAGTCGCGGAAGGGAAGCTGGCAGGCTCCCTCCCTGCGCGGGGTCCCTGTGCTCACACCTTCTTATCCCTCCATTTCTTTGTAGACACTTAGGCTGTTTTCATGCCTTGTGAATTTTGACCATTGTTGCAATTGCTATGACGTGCACATACATCTCTCCAACAGACTGGGCTGGTTGTAATTACATATTTAGGAATACACACACACACACACACACAGACATCAAGTAAAGAAAAAGGAAGCCATGTATTTCAGAGGGAACAAAAGGAAGTATGTGGGGAGGGATTAGAGGGAGAAAAAGGAAAGGTGAGATTATGAAATTATGTTTTTCAATTTTAAAAAGATTAAAAAACGCTTTTATGAAATAATTTTCAGCAATTTAATGAAGACATATTTTTGCCTGAGATCCAGAAGTTTTCATCCCTACATGGGGGCCAAAAATCAATGTATGTTAAGACACTGATATCCACTAGCACTCAGGAGACACCTGGGGAACTCTGCTGTACCCACACTGGGGACCCTCTTCTTATCTTATGCTCTCCACAGTCACCAGTGCTACAGCTTTTGTTACCACCTCAGACATGCATACACATGCACACACATACATGCACACACACACATTCATACACATACTTACATGCATGCATACAATACAAGTATACATATACACATATTGACACATACATGCATCACGTGTGTGTATATACACATACACACAGACATATACATATGTACATACATATACCCTCATGCATACATGAAAACACATATGCACATAAACATGTTTACACATGCAAATGTGTATACCTACATGCATGGACACAGACACACACATACTCATGTACACACATTTTGTGCTCATTTCTGTTTAGTAAGTTGTGCATCTCCCTTCTCTTCCATTTCCAGGCATCTGCAGATAGAATGTTATTTCTGTATGCCTTCTACTCAAGTTGTGGTCTTCAGAGTGACAGTTGATTCTCAGTCTTTCAAAGAAAAAGTCAGTGTTCTCTGAACTAACCATAAAGGTCATCCTGTCTGCAATACCATTGTCCTCAGGAGTAATGAAGCAATCTGTTTGTCCATCTCTTACACTGTACACTTGGTGATGCCAATGCAGCCATGGGTATCACAGAGACCTGGGATAAGGTTAAAGGACGTCAGGGACACACGACTCTGGCTTCACTTAAAGAATGAACAATTTTATTTGTTACACTGCTGCTTACACACTGTTTATCTACTAGAATAGGCCTGCAATCAGAGCTTGAGCAAGCAGTATCTTTGACACCCCCCCCCATCTGAATATTTCCTTCTGTACTTTACTGTTCTTGTGGCCTTGATTTGCTCTGGAGAATATTCCTTCTAGACAATGTCTAATACATGTACTTTTCTGCCACCATGGGACCATATCTGGGTCAGGGTTTGTACTTGAGAAAAGAGCTGAAGGCCATCTGAATCCCAACATCTACCAAGTACAGAGCATAGTTAACCCTGATGTCACTATGAACCTAGGTAGTTATTCTCACATTGCCTTGTTCCTACTTGGTGGCTGGGTCCTGCCTTTTCAGGACTGTCAGGAATGTGATACACACCTCTGTAGTCTGTGTTCTTGCCACACACTTCCAACAACTTCTTAAGCAAAAAAAAAATGCTATACCCTTCTATGTGTTTCATTAAGTAACACACATGAACCAACTGCATGGAGAAAGCCCCTTCGTGATGTGTTTCATACAATAGTCATACAATAGTCTAACATTCCAAAAGACTGTGGGATATATCTTAAGTCTTCTGGTTTTATCATCTTTTGTCTCTCAAGGCATCTGCAAAGGTCTCAGAGCAGGGAATTAAGTCTTGATACACATCCCAATTCCAAATTGTCTATGAGCTGCACGACATTTTTAAAGAAATAGTAAGACCTTATATTTTACCCCAAAGTTGTTCTTCTTTTGATGGATGTTAGTATATATTCTGTTCTCTTTTGCCCATTTTTATGTAGTATATTTCCTGACATACTATTTTTGTTTCCATGATTTAGTAACAGCTTTTCCTCTCCATTTTCTTCATCATGAAAAATTAACATCTTTGAATCTTCATAAAGAGATCAACTTTTTCTCAACAAAGAAATGTGCATCAGAAAGAAAACTCAAAATCTGCACAACCAATCTCAAGGCTCACATGGTCAGATGGTAAAAGTTAATATAGATGCTAAGAACTTGGAGCAAGCTAATGTCCTGTCATGGTTCTAAGATGTCTTTGTAGGTCCTCATCTGTCCTTTCTTCTCCTTAACAAAGGAAGAGAAGTGAGAGCTGTTTTTGAAATATAGCAAAGCTTCCAGAGAAGTAAGAAAAATAAAAACAGAAAAGATTGCTGTCCCATACCATTTCAAAACCTTCAACTTATTAAAGGAGTTCCTTCTTAAAAGAAGAGCCAGCCCTTCTTACGTTATTTTATTATCACATGTTCATGGAAATAATTCATGGTAATATTTAGATATTTGGTCATAAGCAAGTAATTATTATAATCCAAGCGGAAAAAAAAATACATTTACTTCTGATAATTGTCTTGCTAAGGCAGCTAACTTGCTGGAAATTTGAAAGGCTAGCAAATGTGGAGCCTCCTTCCAAAATTATAATTTTTTGGATATTTCCTTTATTTACATTTCAAATGTTATTCTCTCTCCCAGTTCTGCCCCTCAGAAACCCCTTATCCCATTCCCCCTCCCCCTGCTTCTATGAGGGTGTTCCCCCACCCACCCACTCCTGCCTCCCTGCCCTGGTATTCCCCTACACTGGGACATCAAGTCTTGACAGGACCAAGGGCCTCTCCTCCCATTGATGCCTGACAAGACCATCCTCTGCTACATATTTGGCTGGAGCCATGGGTTCCTCCATGTGTACTCTTTGGTTGGTTGTTTAGTCTCTGGGAGCTCTGGGGGGAGTCTGGTTGGTTGATATTGCTGTTCTTCCTATGGGGCTGCAATCCCCTTCAGCTCCTTCAGTCCTTTCTCTAACTCCTACAGAACTAATAGAATATTCTTTGGTCTCTTAGAAGGCCTGATAACCACTTTGCTCTATAACCATATTTTATGATTTAACACAAGTCAGAGCTATCTGGAAAGAGGAACGTCAATTGAGAAGCTGCTCCATCATATTGCCTTTAATAAGTTATTGGGGTCTTTTTCCTGAACGATGTTTTATGTGAAAGGTCCCAGCCCATTGTGAGCAGTGCCACCACCTGGGCACATGGTCTAGATTGGAGAACAGGCCAGTAAGCAGCATCCTCCATGGGCTCTACTATAGTTCCTGACTCCATGTTCCTGCCTTGAGGTCCTGCCCTGACTTCTCTTCTTCATGGACTATGATTGAGATGTGTAAGTCAAATAAACCCCTTTCTGCCTAAGTTGCTTTTGGTCATGGTATTAACCACGGCAAGAGGAACATAACTAGTACAGAGATAAATACCACAAAGTATAGTATTGCTGTATCCAACATGACCCTGTTTGGGAAGATTGTGGAAGGAGTTTTAAGATGAAAAAAGAAAAAAAAGAAAAGAAGGAAGGAAGGAGGGAGGGAGGGAAGGAAGAAGGGAGGGAGGGAGGGAGGGAGGGAGGGAGGGAGGGAGGGAGGGAGGGAGGGAGGGAGGGAGGGAGGGAGGGAGGAAAGAAAAGGAAAAACTTTCTTCCCCAAATCATTTTGGTCATGGTATTTTTCACAGCAATAGAAACATGAGTAAATGTTGGAGACATGAGTCAGGAAAGGAGAATTATTATTGGTCTCAGGCAAAGGTGAGTGAAAAGTGGGTGTCACAAAAGCACAAGAATGAGAAGGACCCACAACACAGAACAAAAATTATGATCATTCACACACAGTTAACGTTAAACTAAGACTTTCAAGTATGTATCTTTAAATTGTGGAAAACGGATGAAGAGAATAATGGGAATGTTTGTGGAGCAGACAGTTTGGGAAAGTTCATTCGGATGAACATCTGTATAGAACTAAGGATCACATCTCTATACCCTGACTTAGCTGGCTTTTCTGAAATATTGTCTCCCAGGGGCCAGACATCACAAGGGTAGCAGCTCACTACAAACTTCCCTTCCTCCCACCGATTACATAAATGGCTCCCCAATATGACATCTCTTTATCTGCAAGGTCCAGGTGATATAGAAAAACTCCTCCAGTTATTCCAAATGTAGATTGGTTATACAGATGGCTAAAGGATGAAAAGGCACACAGGTTAGCTCTAGCTGAATGGAGGAGCTACTGTCCTCACAATGAGGACAGTCAGACAGGGCTAGAATTGCGTTAGGTTCTGCCTAAGGAAAGCTGGAACCTTGAATCTCAGGGCTTCCCTGCATGGTCCAGAGCAAAAGAATGTGGCTACTACTGGGAATATTCCAAATACAGAGAAGGGGAGAGATTTCCTTTCCTTCCATACCAGGTGTGAGCGCAGCACCTCCCTTTAATAACACTGAAGAGAAGATCCAAGTCCCAGACAAAAGAGTCAGCTCTGATCATCCCACCTCTAACAGAACAAAGGAATGCAGAGGAAGGGTTCTGAGAGCAAAGTAGCATGCAATCAGGAGAGTCTCTTGAGAGCATGCTTGCATACCTAGGAAAGCATAATATACTTGTGTTTGGCGAGCAAGGTTATCACTGGAACAAGTGGTTATCTGTTACAGTGTACAACCATATCAACCTATTCCCTACGAGTTATAGTTTGTGTGTGAGAGAGACTGTGTGAATGTGTGTATTCAGACACATCTAAACATATGTGCATATGCATGTGGAAACCACACGTCAGCTTCAGCAGTCATAGCCACCCACACTGTTTTTGAGACAGAGGCTCTCCATGGAAATCTGAGTCTCCCCAATTTCTATCATCCCAGATGGCCATCCAGCAATCTCCCAAAGTCTGTCTCTTTTTTGCCAGCACAAGGATTGGAAACAAAAGCCACAAGGTCTTGAGTTTGAGATATTTTTATGAGGGTGTGGGGCATGGAACTCACGTGGTCCACGTACATATGTTACTAATTGAACTGTCTCCCTAGTCCCATGTTATAGTTTACTAAAATCATACATTGTTACAGTGGTTGGCAATACTTTTAGGAAAATCATACTCTTTCAGGCTGATAAGTACTCCATGAATATTACATTTTTTTCCAGTTTTATGACAACTTTTCCCAACTTGATTCCCAGGGTCTAAGTATTATGGGCTGGCTCAGAAAACAAAAGACAAAGATGGATAAAAAAAAATATTGCGGCTTCATCAGCTGAGTGATCTCATCCTTAGCTGCACTCACACCAGTGGCATCCTGGGAAAAGCCTGTTAATGTGTGCATCCCCCTACACATCAACAGTAGTGCTTACAAATACAGTTCAGCCAATAAGCCAAGACCTTTCAAAACCTTTCAGTTTCAGTCTGAAGACCGTTTGGGTATCAGAGTAAGAGTCCATGGCTTTCATGTCTCAGAGCACTAAAGTGGAAAGTCTATTAATATAAAAAATGAAATTGGAACTCTCAGAAACCTTATTAATAAAGCACGCCAAGTCCAAGAAATTTCTGTGCTGTATTTAAGTATTAAGCTGGAATAAAACGACATTTATATAAAAAACAAGAAATAATAAATTTTCAAGATTTCGCAGTGAAAAATTTTGTGTCACTTCCACTAATTATATCCCCCAAATTTGTCAAAGTTGGGAATCATCAGTCAGATTCCATTTTTTTTTAGATCCATTTTTGCCTAGTATATTTTCCTAAGTAAACTGGAACCATATATTCTCAAGTGTCCGTGGGGTTTTCCTCTGCGTGCTTCTGTGATACATTTATGTTCTTGTATGCAGATTATGTCTTCTTTTTATTGTGATAGTATGCTAAAGTTCACAGATCCATTCCCTGTTGATGAAGACCTGCAATGACGATATACAGTGTGTTTTCAACTAGTTCTTTGAGAATTTCACACGATTGTTTTGTTTATATTGACTTTCCTCTTCCTTTGCCCACCAAAGTCCAGTTTGTGCTGTTCATATCCGTGGTGTGTGGAGCAAGCGGAACAGAGGCACCAGACAAAAACTGGGAAGGTTGAACAGATTCAGAAACCCCAGTATTCTCGTATCTGAGACCTCTAAGTGCTTCCTCCGTCTGTTCCCGACCTAGTTCCTGTCCTGGAGCATGTGACCACAACACCTCACGTGAACATCATGACCACTAGTAACCTCGCATGCCAATGAGGTATGTAGATGGGCCGGCCCAGAGGGTTTAGCCAATATAAGCTTCTCTTCTGGACATTCCTTTCTACAAAAGATATTTAAAACCCTCAGTAAGTTGTATGCATCCATTTTTCACCATCAATAAACAATTTGGACAAGCAAGGACTGTCTCATCAAGAACCGCGGGCTGGGGAATCGGAGTGGGTAGCCTTCTCATACAGAGCTGAGCTGCCTAAATCTCTGGAAGAAGGACCCTCTGCGCTCTAGACACTCACCCCTAAGCCAATAGGCATACAAGTCCCACTTGTTCCGGACTCCATGGAGAGACTGGACACCTTGGGAAGCCCTGGCTCCTTGGCCTCAGCCTGCCTTGTTTCTTACCAGGGCTGGGGCCCCCATCTTAGGCTACATTCGTAGCCTAACACCTCCCATTTCGTCTGCCTGAGCGGCGTTCACACAACTCAGTGGCAAGACAGAAGGAGGAACCACAGTGCATGGTAAACTCATCTAAAACGGCCACCTTTTTAAAGGAAATTGACTTTTTCTCTCCCAGTAACTATCAAATGCCAATAGCTCCTCAGCTAGGGATCGAACATTATATCTATCTCTCCTCCCCATACTGGGATTTGTCTTTTCTCCACCCCCCCCCAGCTTCCTGGGCAAAGGGAAATTTTCCTGAAGAGAACACCAATAGCTTATGCTCTAAGATCAAGAATTGACAAATGGGACCTCATAAAATTGCAAAGCTTCTGTGAGGCAAAGGACACTGTCAATCGAACAAAATGGCAACCAACAGATTGGGAAAAGTTCCTTACCAATCCTACATCCAACAGAGGGCTAATATCCAATGTATACAAAGAACTCAAGAAGTTAGACTCCAGAGAACCAAAATGGGGTACAGAGCTAAACAAAAAATTCTCAACTGAGGAATACCGGATGGCTGAAAACACCTAAAGAAATGTTCAACATCTTTAATCACCAGGGAAATGCAAATCAAAACAACCCTGAGATTTCACCTCACACCAGTCAGAATGGCCAAGATCAAAAACTCAGGGGACAGCAGATGCTGGAGAGGATGTGGAGAAAGAGGATTTGTCTTTTAAATAAGCAAGTGAAACTGCTGAAGTTATGAACATTCTTGGAAAGTACTTTTCCTGAACATGTTTTTACCTTTCAATAAACAATTAGGACCAAACTTACCAAAACACAGAAACACTAGATATTTGGCTTTAAAAGGAAATATCAGAATATGTTATGGTGTAAATAGATGGATATATATGTGCATGTATCTCACTATTTGTAGGGAGCTGTACTGCTTGGTGTCTCTGTCCTTCAGCACTGATCTGATGTTTGCTTTTGGTTTATGTAGATGGTTTATAAAGGTTAGAATGTTTCCTATTATTCTTAGGTTGTTGAGATTTTTTTCACTAATGCATCTAATATTTTTTTCTCTACTAATTGATATGATAATGTAGTTTTGTTTGTATCATTTTTTTACAGAAAATTGCATCCATCAACTCTTCAAAACCTCCCACTTGGTGGCAGTAACACAAAGGTTTGCTAGTTAAAAATATAAAGGTTGCTGGTTAGTTGGCTAACACTTTTTGTCATAGTTAATACTTAAAAATTAATTGATTAGGGGCTAGAGAGATGGCTTAGTGGTTAAGAACACTGACTGCTCTTCCAGAGATCCTGAGTTCAAATCCCAGCAACCACATAGTGGCTCACAACCATCTGCAATGGGGTCTGATGCCCTCTTCTTGTGTGTCTGAAGAGAGCAATGGTTTACTCATATACATAAAATAAATAAATCATTAAAAATAATTAATTGATTAATTTATTTATTCATTCACTCTACATCCTGATTGGAGCCCCCACTCCCTCCTCTACTCCCGGTCACAACTTTACACTGCCTCCTCCAATTCCTACCTCCTTTTCTTCACAGAGAAGAAAAGCACCCATTCCCCATGGGTACCAGCCTACCCTGGCACATCACTTCACAGCAGGACTAAGCACATCCTCTACCTCTGAGGCCAGACAAGGCAGTCCAGCTAGATATCCAAAGGCAGGCAACAGAGTCAGAGGCAAGCTCCACTCCAATTGTTAGGGGACCCACATGAAGACCAAGCTGCACATCTGCTACTTAATAGGGGGCTTAGGTCCAGCCTAAGTACGCTCTTTGGATGGTGTTTCAGTCTCTGTGAGCCCTAAGGGGCCCAGGTTAGTCGACTCCATAGGCATTCTTCCTTGACCCTTCTGGCTCCCTCAATCCTCCCCTCAACTCTTCCACAAGACTCCCCAAGCTCCACCTAATGTTTGACTCTGAGTCTCTGCATGTTTTCATCAGCTGCTAGATTAAGTCTCTCAGAAGACAGTTATGCCAAGTGCCTGTTTGCAAGCATAGCAGAGTCTCCTTATCACTATCAGGGGTTGGATCTCTCTCACAGGATAGGTCTCAAGTTGGGCCAGTCATCAGCTGTCCATTTACTCAGTCTTTGCTCCATCTTTATCCCTGCACTTCTTGTAAGCAGGACAAATTTTGCATTGAAAGTTGAAAGTTTTGTGAGTTGGTTGGTGTCCTTCTCTCCACTGGAAGTCCCACCTGGCTATAGGAGGTGGCAACTTGAGGCTCCATATCCCCCTCACTTCTAGGAGACTCAGAGTCACCTACAGGAGTCTCCCCAGCACAGGTCTATTGCTAGTCTCAGAGATGTCCGCCCATACATTTCCATTCACTCTCCCAGTCCTCCTACTCAAAACTCCCTACCTGATCCCCACTCCTGTTCCCCCCTTCTCCCACTTAGTTCCCTCCCCCATTATTTTATTCTGTCATGATTAATCTTGATTGTGAACTTGATTAGGTTAACAACTAAGAAAGAATCTTCCTAGTGGGTCTGTGAGAAAAATTCCAAGAAGGTTAACTGAGGGGACAAATCCCTCCCTACAGTGGACATTCCAGATACAAAGAGGTCCACAGAAATGCGGAGCTCCTTGATTCCCTGTCTTTGCTTTGTGTTCTTGCCTGTTTCTGCTATGCCATCTTTCCTGATACCAGAACCTAACTCCTTCAGGCTTTCACTATGGATGGAAAACCAAAGACTCCAGGAATCAAGAATTCAGGGTGAAACTGGGATTGCTAAGACATCCAGCTTCCTGGACTAAGAATCTACTGTGTCCCCATCCTCTCCAGTGTACAGATGACCACTATTAGGCTGCCCAGCCCTATAGTATAAGTCAACCCAACAAATCCTCTCTTAGAATACATATGTAGATTCTCTCGGTACTTGTTCTCTAAAGAACTCTATCTTGTTTACTTTTGTTGAGGATTCTTGTGTGCATGTTTCTGAGAATACTGGATTGTAATCTCTTTCTTTCTTAGCAAGAACATTGTTTGATTTAGATGCTGCAAGTCCTGAATTTATTCCATGCTGCTTGTGTTTTCAGGATGTGATCCAATAGAGTTATTTCTTCTTTGATGAAATCACCTATCTGATTTATTTGTTTCTTTTGTGTTGACTACTTCAGGTTTATTTAGCTCTTTCTTTTCTTCCTAGTAGGTTACATTATTGATTTAATGCCTCTTGTCATTCATAAGTAGTATGTTTTTATCATGTTTAGTACAATTTACTTGTATTTTGCATACTTAGATAAATTGTACTTTCATTTTCATTCAGTTTGATATATCTCATCATTTTCTTTGCAACTTCTTTGACTGATATACTACTAAATATATGTTGTCTAATTTCCTAGTATTTTTTGTTTTATCATTTTAAAAATCTATGTCAAAATAAATTATATTTGAGCTAAAGGATATATTTTAAAATTTGTAATATTTTAAGTATACGTAAGTGTCTTAGTTAGGGTTTCACTGCCATGAACAGACACATAACCAAAGCAACTCTTACAAGTACAACATTTAATTGGGGCTGTCTTACAGGTTCAGAGGTTCAGTCTATTATCATCAAGGCATGCATGGTGTTAGAGGAGCTGAGAGTTCTACTTCTTGTTACAAAGACAAACAGGAGAAGACTAACTTCTAGGTAGCTAGAATGAGGGTCTTAAAGTCCACACCCATAATGACACACTTCCTTCAACAAGGTCACACCTACTCCAAGAAGGCCACACCTCCTAATAGTGCCACTCCCTGGGCCAACCATATTCAAATCACCAGAGTAAACTTCTTTTATGACTTTTAGGAATTTTATGACTTGCCTTACCCTAAAGTGCTTACCCAGTATGTGTAAAGGTCTGGGTTCTATCTTCAGCACTAAAAAAAAGTTAGCTTATTTTAAGTAGCATGTAGTCGATTTACTAAGTTCTTTCATTTATTCTGACAACCTAGGTATTTTAGACTATTTGTATTAAAAACAGTTGTCAGTGTGCCAGCATTTGTGTCTGCTACCTTATTCATTTAAATCATTGATACTTTCTGTTGATAGGGATTGAACCCAGGGCCTCATACAGCCTAGATACGAATCACTAGCTTCTAAAGTCAAGATTTGTCAATCAATCCAGGAAACATATTAATTAAATTAAAATATTTTAAAATGGTGAAGAAATATATCCCTTTGTAAATCTTATACAGTTTGGAGATGGAATATTATATAATGAGTACAGTTTGAATAAAAACTGAAATGCTAATGATGAATATAGGATTTCTTTTGGAGTAACAGAAATGTCCTGGAGCGATGGCTCAGCAGTTAAGAGCACCGACTGCTCTTCAAGAGGGCCTGAGTTCAATTCCCCGGCAACCAGATGGAGTAAGAAAACCAGTTTGTTATGTTTGTGATCAACATTAACATTCATTATGTGTGATGATCAAACAACTCTGTACATGCATTTAAAATCAAGATGTGTCTTGTGAATGAACAAACTAGGTAAGAAATGAGTTATCTCTCAATAATAATATAGAAATTCAAAAATGAAAAGAAACAAAACCTTAGAAATCAATTTGGTGATCATTTATTTTACTACTTCTATTATCTAAAATTTCATTTAAGAATAAACCTTGATCCTGAATTTGGAAACAGAACAATAAGAACTTTGATAAAATGGTGATTTCACTTACAATTTTCCCAAATTAACATCTTCACAAGAGCTCAATGAAGTATTATTCATTAATGAACCTATAGCACATATGTATTTTAATAGCATTCTCACTTGAATCTTTTATATCAAAGAGCACTTGCTCATATAGAGAAGTATAAATGTGGAAAATACACAAACTACCACTGAGCTGAATTCCTTTGGGCTCTTGACCCAAAACATTTCAAATATCCCTTAGCATGTGTGAGTCCATGCAACCAACAAAGCAAAAATGAATTCTAGAATTACTCTTTCTCTTTATTGATGGCACACACTTATTTTTCATGCTCTCTCTCTCTCTCTCTCTCTCTCTCTCTCTCTCTCTCTCTCTCTCTCTCTCTCTCTCTCCATCTTTATACCTAAACAATGAATATAATTTGATTTTTAAAAAAATATTTCTTGGAAAGATTTTCTACTTGTGTGGATAGTTAATTCTGACTTTCAACTTGATTCAGGCACGAAATGCCTACATTAATAAGTCACAAGAGAGATATCTTTGTGGCTAGAAAGTGTATGAAGACCAGTGTGGAGTACCTCAGTGAGCAGAGAAAGAGGTGCTGCAAGGAATCCTATATACAGGCAGAGCACCCAGTAGTTGGGGGATGAGCGAACTTTTCATGAGCTCATGTGTGTTTGTGAGGGTGTTTACAGCAGCTTAATGCTATAATCTCTTTGGATAAGTGACATCACTAATGAACAGATTATGCCCTTGTTTGATTCATTGTAGCTGGTTCCAAGTGGGGCCTTGACGTGGGCAGAAATAGGTTACTAAGCATGAGTCCTTGAGTTTGTACCTTTTTCTAGTCTCTACCAGAATCCTCTCCTCCTCATTTCCCATCTTTGAAGTAGTGAAGAGCAGCCTCTACCATGATGTTCTACCCAAGCTCACAGGCCCAAACAGCCTACACTCAAATGTCTGTAAGTAAGTGCCAACACAAACTGTTTCTCTACCACATTGTTTTGGTTGAATATTTGGCCAAAGTGATGAACTACTAAACTGATATTCTACATAGCCTAACCGCACAATTTGGCTCATCCCCCAACTATGGGTGTTATGTATGTCCACAGGGTTCCTTGAAATACCTTATTCTCTGCTCACTGAGGTTCTTTACACTGGTCTTCTCACACTTTCCAGCTATGAAAAAAAAATCTCTCATTCAGTCACATTTTCCACAGTCAGTTGCTGAATCTTCTCCTACATATAAGCTTAAAGTCTTCTCTTCATACAAAGTCAGATTTAGGTAGCTGGACCTGGTGGCTAAACGTTACTTTAAACTAGACTTGTGTGATGGTTAGGTTCTATTTTCAACTGGATACAAGCAGACTCACTGGGGGCAGGTGAAACATTTGAGGTATAGTCTGAAGCAAATGAGCTGTGAGAGTTCATCTATGAGAGATCATTTCTGTGACAGAGTGTCTTGATTGGTGATTGATATGGGAGAGTCCAGTGTTCCATGGACAGCACCATCCCTTGATGTGATCCTGAGATGTACAAGACAGCATTTGTGAGCCAAGTGAGAATCTAGAAGAGAGCCAAAGGGTGAGTGTTGTGCTTTATAAAAATGAAAGAAAGAAACAGGATATGTTTGGTAGAGGCACGGTATGGTGAGGTGGAAGGGGGTATGCCGAGGCATTCCTTTCCCCTGAGGCACTATTGTATAATAGTATGGAATAAAGTTTATTTAGGGCATGGAAAGGGAGTTGAGGAGGGAGGAGAGAGAGAGAGAGAGAGAGAGAGAGAGAGAGAGAGAGAGAGAGAGACAGACAGACAGAGACAGAGAGAGAGAGACAGAGAGAGAGACAGAGAGAGAGACAGAGAGAGACAGATAGAGAGGAGGCCAGCCAGGAACACGTGGCAAGAGAGGGGGATGAGAAGACAAGGGACAAAGATGATAAGAGAGTTAGTGAGTAAGATAGCAAGGAGGGGGCAGACAGCCCCTTTTGTAGTGAGTCACCATGCCTGGGTGTTGTCAGGTAACTGTGGGGTGGAGCTTAGAGGGAACGCTAACAGTGAGGAACAACATTCTTCAATGGGTTCTACTTCATGTTTTTGCCTTGAATTCCTCTCCCTGACTTCCCTCAGTGGTGCACTGTTACCTGAAATAGGAAATAAACTCTTTCATGGTGGTTTGAATGAGAAATGTCCCTCACAGGCTCAGGCATTTGAACTCTTGGTCCCCAGTCAGTGATACTGTTTGGAGAGGCTATAGGGAGGGAGGTGTGACCTTGCTGGAAGAAGTACATTACTGAAGGCAGGCTTTGAGATTTTGAAAGCCTTATCCCATTTTCCTGTCCTCTCTCTGTTTTATACTTGTGGTATAGATGTCATCTCTCTGGAAAGGAGTAAAAATCTATGAAATATTAATACTTATTGCTTATACCTCGAGGATTATACTTAACATTTCTTCGGTTTAATGTTTTGGCTTAAAAGTTTTGAAAATGATCTACTCTTACTGAGACAGATTCACAATGTTCTATTATCAATGAAGACATGCCCAACATGATTAATATGTCATAGTAAATCAGTGTTTATGGCTCATTTGCCATTTTAATTAAAAAAAAGACTTCTCATAGAAAATTATGCAGTGGGATAGAAATTATAAATAAATTTTATTTAAATGTATCCTCTTGAATTTAACTATTTATTTTAAATTGTGAAATCTTATTGATGTATCAGCCATATTTCTTGTTCAGTTTTAATTTCACTTTATTTTTACGTTTTGAGGCATTCATTTTCTCATATCTGGATTTAATTTAGTTTAGAATTCGTAGACAAACTATATAAATAGCCACTCCCCAGAAGAGGGATCTTTGGTGTATAAGTGATATATAGAAGTATTTTCAACTTTTTTCCAAATTCATTTGAGAAACGATTTCTCATTCATGATTTTTTTGCAAAAGTTAAAAGGTCTGATCAAAGCAAGCATCAGTGAGAATGTAAATGGCTTTAGTAGTATAACTAGCACTAAACCTAGGACAACAACTTGTGTACTGAGCTGCAAACGGTCATTTTCCCTGCTTTAGCCTATCTGCTCAGTGAATGAATTCTGCACATGTGTACAAAAGTGCATGCACAGAAATAGTCATCAGAAAATTGTTTATAAAATAAAATTCAACAGAAAATCAATGCCTGTTAATTCACTACTATAATGAGTTATCTTTGCAGTGTAATGCTGCCATGCAGTTAAACTAAGCCAAGCATTTGTGAAGATAGTAGACTGGATAGCAAAAAATAGCAGAATAAAACAGATCTTAGATTCTCTGAGATGACTGAACGAGAGCAGAAAACTGCAGGTGAAGCAGTTTAATCACTGCTTGGATGAGAACAAGAATTTGTAGATTTGAGATTTCAAGACCACTAATTTCCCAATACAACTCAACACTAACCTATGCAAGGGACATGCTCCTGATTATTTTTTGTGTAACAAAAGTTCAAAAAATATTCCAAACAGGAAAGGCAGATTGAGAAAAAAAATCCCAATATAGAAATTTATAGCAATTCAAACTATAACTCAAATGTAAAAAAAAATACCTTAAAATAGACAACTTGCCAGAATTCTGCATTTTCCCATTCGAGAAATTTAAGATAAAACATGTTCAATAGAATCCAGGAGTCAGGGTTCACACCCAAGAAAACACTGAAGAACAAAAGAAGTTCCAGAAACAGGACTTCCTCTATGAAAAGTAGTGAGAGAATTCCCAAGAGGATATGAGGGTGTGGTCACAAGGTAGGCAGTTTTAGGGTGGGCTTAGAGAGAACGTTGCTCAGGGCTAAGATTGTCAGAGGCTTGGAGATGTGTGGGAGAGCATGTCAGAAAATACTGCCAAAAAAACACCACCACAAGAGTAGAGGCTGGGTTTAAACAGTGACAAAGGAAAGCCAAACCTCATGCAAGAAGAAAAACTAATCATGGTGTTATATACAAACACATCGATGCAGCACAAATATGGTGACAACAATGTATATATGAAATATCAGGCAAAGGGAAACAGGAAGATGAAACACAGGCAGGCAGGGAAAAGTCTAGGGCAAAGGATTCACACAGGAAAATTAAGAGCACAGAAGCTAACACATCACTACAAGGCTGAAAAACCAAATACCTCAGAGAGTTTGAACAACAGAGTTAGCTTGGCAGGTGCAAGCCTGACAATGTGAATTGATCTTAGATCCCACAAGGTGGCAGGAGAGAACCAACTCCTGAAAGCTGGTCTCTGACCACCTGCACCATGGCTGCATGGACACACACACACAGACACACACGCACACACATACATACACACACATATGCACACATACACATATGCACATGCATACATACACATACAAACATACATATACACAGACACACAGATTCATGCACACATACACACATATGCACATACATACATACATACATACACATATGCACATAAACGTAAACACAGACACAGACACACACACACACACACACACACACATGTGTTTTGAGAAAGCAACTACATGAGTTAACTCTTAGTTACATGGAAGTAAATACCACAGAAAGCACTTCAAACACCAGAGTTCCTTTGTCTTTGGGAGGAACAGAATAGGAAAGAGTGATGGTGGGCAGCTCACAGCTTTTGTAAAAACCATTTATTCAGAAATGTGTTGGAAATTTCAAATATTAAACTAAATTTAAATACCCAAACTAATTTTAATACACATAAAGGATAAGCAATTAATTATAAGAATACATTAAATGAACAGAAGTAAATATTTACATGTGAATTTAAGTTTTAAGAATAAACCCTTGGTTCCACCAGTAAAAGTGCATTGGCAGCCCCATGACCTAAGTCTCACCCAAGAACTCACAAAAAGCCACGAAGTCTCAGCATTCTGCAGGTCTCTCTCATCCCACATCTGAGTTTTGCACTCTCACCTTCCCATCTATGATGTCACCTTCCCATCTATGATGTCACCTTCCCATCTGTGATGTCACCTTCCAATCTGTGATGTCATCTCCACAGCATGCTTTTATTCCTGTCCATGAAAAGCTCAGTGGTTCTGATGTAAACTTACTACATCCCTCTTAGCAGCAATGTCATGGTCTATTCTGTTAGCCTTCCATCTCCAAGGCTGCCAGGCACAGGCAGGACCCATGTGATGCCTATCTCCTATCTGTTTCTGCCACTGAGAGTTACAAATAAAATTCCTTGGTCTTCCTTTTCTTTAAGCAGCAGCTTCACCCAGACAATGAATACCCATCTATGGATGCCTGTCAGCAAGCCTTATTACTTTGTAAACTTGAAATGTACTATGTATAACCAAAAATAGCAAAGTCACATGTTTAACTGTCTCCTTCTCTGCTTGGTGAAATGTTACTGTCTTTCCAAAGGACCGTGAATCCCAGTTCTACTGAAGAACACCATCTGTCACCCATATCTGCATCAGAGGGATATGAATAATGGCATTTACACTTGGATTCTTTGACATTGCCATCCTTTCAAGAACTAGTGTACGTAAGAATAGCCCATTTTTAATATCCAACATCATCCCTCCCTCTTTACACATCATAATTTTCCTATGAATGTTGGCATGACTTACCATGACTCATTCTACTCACAAATATATAATAAAACTTTCAGAGAAAAAATGTGAAGAGAAGTTTAAGTTACATTCCTTTTTTTATTTTTTTTTAGTTACATTCCTTTTAATATTCTTCAACAAATAGTTTAATCAGGAAAAGCCAGCCTAAATCCCCATGAGAGTCCGGATCTACTTGTGATGTTAGAATGTTGAGAGGTGTAAAAACCAGCTCTCTTCTCGCATCATACTCCTCATCAGGACAAGCCGATGAAAAGGGCCTTTTGGTCATTACCAAAGGGCTCACCCTGCACAAGACTTAGCTTCTATCCCATCTTGCCACTTGTTCTCTCCTACTCTGCATGGTCATCATGGTTATAATGAGGGGAAGGGAGATGCAGGCAACAACGCCATTTCTTTCACCAAATGAGGCAGGTATAAAGAAAAATAAATTGGGCAGTGTTTCCTGGGAAGGCCACAGTAAAACACTGAGATGTCCTTGGACAATTAATCTGACTGAATAAAGAGGTTTATCTCCCAGAAGCCCTATTGCCCTATACCTAACAAAACATGTAGCTGAACATGTGAACAGTGTTCCCCACTGTCCGGAGGATTAGAAGGGCTGTATCCTGAGATGAAGAGTAAGGTCCCTCCCCACCTGGCAAGGTGAGGATGGCACTCAGATGTTCATCCCTTTAAAGCCAACTGAAACATTTACACCTGAAAATTACAACCAAAACATTACAGAACCCTGGCTTCTAGGTACAATGGAGCATATGAACACTTAAGAACTTTAGATAGAGACCTCCTATCAGATTAAGACCATCTGGATGTCCTGATGTAGTGACAATTGATATTTTAAGAAATGTCCACCTTGTACTGTGTCAAAGTGATGACGTTATCATCCTTATACTAACCTCCCGGGTCAACTAGAATTCCCCGGCTCTGTTACTTTTCTTTGTCTTAAGTTCAGCCTAATATTGATGTCTTGCTGTATTCCTGCAACCTACATACAGAAGTTATTTTTAGAGATTCTAGTTCCCTTGGCATTTGCAAGCTTACTGAATCTCTAGTCCACGTCAAAGAAACAAGAACAGTAATCATGACAAGCAACTAATACTAACTCATATGTTCCTAAACATACAGTAAGGCCCATGCATACATGAATACAGAATGCAAAATTCCATAAACTAAAAGGCTATTCTCTCTATGCACATATTATAATCCCAAACACAAATATAAAAATTCTGAAAAGGCCCATTATCTAGGGTAATCATATTATTTACTCAGAAAATATAATGTCCAGGGGGTCTCTCCTTCCATCTTCTTAGAAATCTATTGATATGCGAAATGTGTCTAGGGTATTCCGAGATTCTGGGTTAATATCCCCTTATCAGTGACTACATACCATGTGTGTTCTGACTGGATGTAGGGGAACGACAGGACAGAGAAACGAAAGGGGGTTGAATGGGGAAAAGAGGGAGGGAAGGGGACTTATGGGACTTTCGAGGAGGGAGGAAATGGGAAAGGGGAAATGATTTGGAATGTAAATAAAAAAAAACTTAGAAAATAAAATTTAAAAAAAAAAAGAAAATATAATGTCAAATCAAACTCCAAACCCTCTTCTGTGTTAGGTGAGTTTGTACTCAATGGGTTGTGTGTTAGATGTGCTTGTGTATAAGTCTCTGTTTTCCTAATCTTCCATCTAAGAAGGGGAAGAATTTTTATCTCACGACTACAGGTAAAAGTCTTTGTGGTGGTTTGAATACAAATGATCCCATAGGGTAAACGTTTGAAACCTTGGTCAAGTTGGTTGCATTTTGGGAGAAGGCTCTGAAACCTTTATGAGGAGGATCGTCACGGGAACTTTTTCCAGGGGATGTCCTGGGGGTTAATAGCTTGGTTCCACCTCCTGTTTTCTTTTTTTCTCTCTCTCAGGTTCCTGTGTGGAGGTAAAATGTGATCTGTCTGCTTTCTGATGACCAGATTAGCCTCAAAGTCCTGCTGTCCTGCCTTGCTCTCCATGATGAACTACACCCCAAAAGTACCCATTGTCTAGGGTAATCATATTATTTATATATCCCTTCTGGAACTGTAAGCAAAAATAAACTTTTTTCATTTCTAAGTGGATACTGCTCATGGTAGTTGTACTGGTTAGTTTTTGGTGTGGTTGGGTTTTGTTGTTGTTGTTGTTTTGTTCTGTTCTGTTTTGTTTGTTTGTTTGCTTTGTCAACATGATCCAAGTTAGGGTCATCCAGGAAAGGAGAAAACTCATTTAAGGAAATGCCTTCTATAATCAAATTGGCAGTAGGCAAGTCTATAGGGTATTTTCTTGATGAATGATTAATGTGCGAGAGCTGAGACCATTTTGGGCAGGACCAACCCTGAGGAGATTGTTTGGGGATTTATAACAAAAGTATCCTAGAGGCTTGTGAGACAGCCTTGCAGTTAAGAGCTCTTCCAGAAGATCCTGGTTCAATTCCTAGTACCTACATGACAACTGTAATATCTATCATCTCCAGTTACAGGGCATCTGATGCCTCCTTCTGACCTCTATGGCCACCAGGCACACAAGTAGTATATAGTCATACATGCACACACAAAAAGTCCACACACACATAAAATTAGAAATATAAATATAAAAAAGAGGATGGTAGATGGACTTGAGACTGTGATTGGGTGAAAGAGCAGCTTTTCTCTGTGTTTCTGGCTCCTATTTGAGTTCCTCCCACGGTCCTCAATCACTAAGTGTGATTGAGAAATAGAGCCAAATAAGCCCTTTCTTCTCCAAGTGGCTTTGGTCATCATATATATCACAACATAAGTAGCAAACTAGAACAGTATTTCTGCTGATGCGGCTACAGAACACTAATTAGTACAGTCTTCCAAAGAAGACCAGAATGGTACCCCATGCTGTACTATATCTCACCTGCAACTACTGATCAGTGAAGAACAGAACTCTAGAATGGGTATATATTTGGCCGTCAATTCAAATTGTACCCTTTTATTTTATTTACACAAAATTTCCGTTCTAATATCAACAAAATATTTTTTTGCCAATCAAAAAAGAACATAAAACATTAAAATAAAATGCAGAGTTTCTGGAGCATCTTCTGATACCTCAGGCATAGTAGAAAAGTAACAATTCAACAAATATCTGGGAAGCCAACATACATGCCAGGATCAATATTAATGGAAATATCTGATTCTGTAAGCCAGAAATGTTTAATTAGGTTGAAGATGAAAGCAATGGGATATTGTACAATGTTCATGTTCTACATTATTTCGGCTTATATGGACAATCCTAATAAATACTGTGAATCTTGTTAGAGTCCGTAATATGGTTACAAATAAAAATGATGTATTTAATAAAAGTACTTACTAATTTTCAGTTGATCAAAGTATTCTTTTATTTTGTGATGTATTTGCTGTCAGATAAATTAATCAAACATAAAATAACACTTTTCCTGATCTATGTTAAAATACCATGGTAGCCAGATTTCATAGAGACATATTGTAATGTACTCAGAATATCCAGCATAGATATATCTCTGAGCACACACTGAATCGTGCTAGTTGTAGAGTCCGATGGATAAGCGAATTCCTGAAGTACCTTCTGCATTTTTGTAAAAACTTAAAGATAAATGTATTAACAATTAGATATCACAAATATTTTTTATTTCCTCAAATTTAGTAGATTTCAAACCTTAAGGATTATGTAAAGGCTAGAGAAGTGGTTCATTTAATAAAAGGTTAGCCTAGCATGCACAGAACCTTAGGGTTGGTGGTGTATACCTGCAATCTCAACACTTGGGAGGAAGAAGCAAGTTCATCCTTGTCTACATGGAAAATTAGAAGCCAAGCCAAGATAAGATACATTAGACACTGTCTTAAAAATTAATTAACTAAACAGTTAACAAGAAAGACAGCCCCTAACGAAGCATAACCAACCTTAGTACAATACCCAATGATGGTGCCATAGAGTAAATCCCCCCATTGTATGTATATAAGAAACTAACTCTGTGACTGTCTCTACGTAAAAGCTGCTTAGTTCTAGTACAAATGTTCAAACAAAGCATACCATGTATTATGTCTACTTTTAAACATGGCAATTTATACATATTAAACATCAATATTTTATCTATATCTAGCAGGTTGTCAATAAATTTATTCTTATTCAACTCAAAAGTTCTATCCAACTCTTACATCTGGTACCAGTAATAACTGGTAATATTTTGGTGGCATAGAAGTCATTAAATGCCCTGTAATTGGGGATGATAGATATTGTTAGTTGCCATGTAGGTACTAGAAATTGAACCAGAATCTTCTGGAAGAGCTCTTAACTGCAAGGCTGTCTCACAAGCCTCTAGAGTACTTTCCTTATAAATCCCCAAACAATCTTCTCAGGGTTGGTCCTGCCCCAAATGGTCTCAGCTCTCCCATATTAATCATTCATCAAGAAAATACCCTACAGACTTGCCTACTGCCAATTTGATTATAGAAGGCATTTCCTTAAATGAGTTTTCTCCCTTCCCAGATGACCCTAACTTGTATCACGTTGACAAAGCAAACAAAGGTTGTCACATATGCAAACTGGCTACATCCAGTCATTAGGTTTACTCCTTGCCTCACGTTTTTGTTCACCTCCTGCCTCAGAGAATGGAGGATACTGTTCTCACAGCCACAAAGACAGTGTGATGATTAGTTAATGTTTCCTCCTGCCATAAAGCTGAAGATCACAGTATGTTTGGTACAATAGACTTTTAATGACCCTGTTCAAGCTGTAAAGTTCGCCATAACAATTTATAATGAAAACATTTAATAATATCACCTAAAAGGTTTATGTTTATGGAGGGTTTATTGCAAGTGGCAACTGAGCTTTAAATTGAACACATTAGTTAATTCTTTGGGATAAGAAGATGGGGGTTATCACTGTTGTTTCTTAACAGCTGAAAATAATTGTCAGTTATGTGTGGGAGATTCCACTGGCAGAACAGGAGAAGGGTTATCTAGTTCTGGAAGTCCTTGGAGGGAACCTTGACTCTGTTTGTCTTTTCAGGAAGGGACGCAGAAGTACCTGGAATGTTGAAGCTCTTTTTCTGTTGAAATACATAGATTCATGTGCCTGGCACAGTGCATACTGGTTGGATTATACAAATGTGGGGCCAGAATTTCCCAACTCTCTGCACAAGAGAAATAAGGATATGACTCATAGTTATCTATCATGTCTGGTGTTGCAGCCATAAAAGTTCCACATACTTTTAAAATAGCAATGCTAAACCTGTGTGTTGAATGACACTTTCACAGGAGTCATCTAAGACCATCAGAAAACACAGATATTTATACTATAATTCATAACAGTAGCAAAATTAGTTATGATGTAGCAACAAAAATAATTTTCTGGAGTAGCAGAGCTCATTCTTTGAGAAAATCAAAAAGATAGATAAACTCTTAGCCAAACTAACTAAAGGGCACAGAGATAGTATCCAAATTAACAAAATCAGAAATTAAAGTGGAGATGTAACAACAGAAATTGAGGAAATTCAGAAAGCCATCAGATCTTACAACTAAAGCCTATATTTGACAAAACTGGAAAACCTAGATGAAATAGATGATTTTCTAGATAGATATCATGTACCAAAGTTAAATCAGGTAAACTATCTAAACAGTTCCATAATCCCTAAGGAATCAGAAGCAATCATTAAAAATCTTTTATCCAAAAGAGCCCAAGGCTCTCATGATTTTAGTGCAGAATTCTACCAGACTCTTGTAGAAGAGCTAATACCAATACTCCCCAATCTACTCCATAAAATAGAAACAGAAGGAACACTACCTAATTCATTCTATGAAGTCACAGTTATTCTGATACCTAAACAGCACAACGACCCAACAAAGAAAGAAAACTTCAGACTAATTTTGCTTATGAGTGTTGATTCGAAAATACTCAATAAAATTCTCACAAACAGAATCTAAGAACACATTAAAAACATCATTTACCATGATCAAGTAGGCTTCATCCCAGGGATGCAGGGATGGTTCAATATAGGAAAACCCATCAATTTAATCCATTATGTAAACAAACTCAAAGGAAAAAAAATCACAGAATCATCTCATTAGATACTGAAAAAGTCTTTGACAAAGTCCAACACTCCTTCATGTTAAAAGTCTTGGAGAGATCAGAAATTCATGGTACATACATAAACATAATAAAGGCAATACACAGCAAGCCAACAGTCAACATCAAATTAACTGAAGAGAAACATGAAAGTAATACCACTAAAATCAGGAACAAGACAAGCCTGCCCACTCTTTCCTTATCTATTCAATATCATACTTGAAGCTCTAGCCAGAGCACCAAGACCACAACAAAGATCAAAGGGATATGAATTGGAAAGGAAGAAGTCAAGGTATCACTATTAGAGAATGAAATAATAATATACATAAGCGACCCCCAAAATTCTACCAGAGAATTCCTACAGCTGATAAACAACTTCAGCAAAGTGGCTGGATATTAAATTAACTCAAACAAATCAGTAGCCTTCCTTTATGCAAATGATAAACAGGCTGAGAAAGAAATTAGAAAAGCAGCACCTTTCAAAATAGTCACAAATAATATAAAATACTTTGATGTATGTGGCAGTTTGTATATGCTTGACCCAGGAAGTAGCACTATTAGGAGGTATGGTCCTGTTGGAGTAGGTGTGTCACTGTGGCCATGGGCTTCAAGACCCTCAACCTACATGCCTTGGAGCCAGTCTTCTTCTAGCAGCCTTCAAATGAATATGTAGAACTCTCAGCTCTGCCTCCACCATGCCTGCCTGGATGCTGCCATGCTCCCACCTTGATGATAATGGACTGAACCTCTGAACCTGTAAGCCAGCCCCAATAAAATGTTGTCCTTGGTCATGGTGTCCCTTCACAGAAATCAAACCATAACTAAGACAGTGTAACTATAACCAGGCAAGTAAAAGACCTGTATAACAAGGACTCCAAGTCTCTAAAGAAAGAAATTGAGGAAGACTTCAAAAGATGGAAAGATTCCCCCATATTAATGAATCGGTAAGATTAATGTAGTGAAAATAACAGTCTTCCCAAAAGCAATCTACAGATTCACCATGAAAATTTCAACACAATTCCTCACAGATATGAAAACAACAATTCTTAACTTCATATGGAAAGAAAAAAACCCCAGGATAGTGAAAATTCTCAACAATAAAAATTTCTGTGGGAATCATCATCCATGACCTCAAATGATAAAAACTACATGATATTAGAACAGAGACAGACAGGTCGATCAATGGAATAGAACTGAAGACCCAGAAATACTTACCTATGACACTCAATCTTTGACAAAGAAGCCAAAACCATCCAGTGGAAAAAAGAAAGCATCTTCAACACATGGTGCTGGTCTAACTGGTAGTCTGCATGTGGAAGAATGCAAATAGACCCATATTTATCACCCTACACAAAGCCAAAGTCCAAGTGAATCAAGGATGCTGACATAAAACCAGATATACTGTATATAATAGAAGAGAAAGTAGGAAATGGCCTTGAACACATTGGCACAGGAGAAATTTTCCTGAACAGAACAGGCTCAGACTCTAAGATCAACAATTAATAAATGGGACCTCTTGAATCTGAAAAGCTTCTGTGAGGCAACGGACATTGACAAGAGGACAAAACGGCAACCTTCAAATTGGGAAAAGATCTTCACTAACCCTATATCCAATTGAGGGCTAATTTCCAAAATATGTAAAGAACTCAAGAAGTTAGACTCAAAAAACCCGACAAAACCAAATAACCCAATTAAAAAATGGGGTACAGAGCTAAACAAAATTCTCAACAGAGGGATCATAAATAGCCAAGAAGCACTTAAAGAAATGTTCAACATCCCTTAGTCTTCAGGGAAATGCAAATCAAAATGTGTTGCAAGAGTTTCCATGTCCAATCTTAATAGGGCAGTGGAAGGCCTGTGATTGGACAGGAAAAGGGAGGCGGAGCTAGGAGTTGGGGAGTCTCAGAGGTCACAGGAGGAGAAATAGGGGAACCGAGATGGCTTCAGACGCGGACCTTTGTGACATCTACTAGTCAAAATAGCTGTTTTATAAGGTTAGAAATATTGGGATAAAGCTTTTATCATTATCAATTGGCTCTTAAATTATTGTATTGGCATCTTGTAAAACGTGATATTACTAATACATAAATCTGAAAATTAATTAAGCTTTAGGAGTTTTGATTTACTTGGTTACTGGAATATGGGTCTGCCAATTGGTGAAGAGGAGACACAGCTGAGATGCTACGGGAGCTAGCTGGGAAAGAATACCTCAGTGGTAGCAGAGAGAACGGTGCTGAGAAGGACCCCACTGGGACATGGTGCTGAGACCTGGAAGGGCAGGGGAGTTGGCAGGATCTTATTTACTATTTCACACAACAATAATGACCCTGAGATTCTACCTTACACAAATCAGAATGGCTTAGATCAGAAATCCAAGAGACAGCACATGATGAGGAGGGTGTGGAGAAAGAGGAACACTCCTACATTACTGGTGGAATTGCAAAGTGGTACAACCATTCTGGAAATCGATCTGACAGTCCCTCAGAAAATTGAAAATAATTCTACTTGAAGACCCAGCTATACTGCTTCTGGGCATATACCCAAAAGAAGCTCCACCATACCAAACAAGGACACATGCTCCACTATGTTCATAGGAGCTTTATTCATAGTAGCCAGAAACTAGAAGCAAATAAAGAATAGATACAGACAATGTGGTTCATTTATATAATGGATTACTACTCAGCTATTAAAAATAAAGACATCATGAATTTTGCAGGCAAATGGATAGAACTAGAAAATACTATGCTGTGTAAGCTAATCCAGACAGGAAAGGATATGTATGGTATGTACTCACTGATAAGTGGATATTAGCCAAAAAGTACAGAACACCCTTGATACAACCCACAGACCATAAGGCGTTTAACAAGAAGGAAGGTCCGAGTGAGGATACTCCAATCCCACTTAGCAAGGGGAACAAAAGAATCATGGGAAGCAGAGGGAGGGAGGGATCTTAGTGGGAGAGGGGAGGGGGAGGAAAAGAAGGGGAAAGGATCATATATGGGGGAGAGAGGAGAGAAGCCCAGAGGGTCAGGAGAATGAATGGAAATATGCAGCTGCTGGAAGTGGAGGGTGGGGGTGGGGTGAACCTCTAGAATGTCCCAGAGTCCTGGGATGTGAGAGGTCAAAATGCTCAAGAGTGGGGAGATGGAACCTGAAGAGTCCACCTCCAGTAGTCAGACAGGACCCCTAGTGGAGGGATGGGACACCAACCCACCTTACTTACACAATGTTGCTCCTGTCTAAAAGAAATGCAAGGACAAAACTGGAGCCAAGACAGAAGGAATGGCTGACAACATTTAATTGGGACTGGATTACAAGTTCAGAGGTTCAGTCCATTATCATCAAGGCAGGCATGGTACAGGAGAAACTGAGAGTTCTACATCTTTATCTGAAGGTTGCTAGCAGAATACTGGCTTCCAGGCAGCTAGGAGAAGGGTCTTAAAGCCCACATCCACAGTGACACATCTACTCCAATGAAACCGCCTGCAGTTTCGTTCGAACCGGTTATCTGGAAGAGAAGCTGGGGATAGATGGGGAGGCGGAGAAGAGAGACCAAGACTAAGACAACATGGCTGTTCAAAGTCTCATGATTTATTGGGGGGCTGAGGTTTTAAGGTTTCAGGCAAGACCCTTTCCCCAAATTCCAGGGTGTGTTCCAGCAAACTGGTCTGGCTGTTCACTAGGCGTTGGCTCTAGTGCTCGGGCAGCTGGGCAGGACACCTGCTTAATTCAGAAATTCGAAGACCTGGAGGAACAAAGAACTTCACCTTCACTCCACCCTAGGTGAAGCAGGATTGTGACTAACACAGAAATTTCCTCGCCCCGAAGCTGGGAGAGGAACTTCACCTTGGTCAATGTCAAGTTCTTGCCAGGTGACAAGACACCCCAATATGGCTCTTTACACTCCAACAAGGCCACACTTACTCCAACAGGGCCACACCTTCTAATAGTTCCATCCACTGGACTGAGCATATACAAACCATCACATTCCACTCCATAGCCCCCATAGGTTTGTTCAAACATATGAGTCTATGGGGGTCATCCCTAAACATAGCATAATGCAAAATACATTTAGTCCAACTTCAAAAGCCCCCATAGTTTATAGCAGTCCCAACAATGTTAAAAGTCCAAAGTTCAAAGTCTTTTCTGAGATTCATTCAATCATTTAACTGTAATTCCCAAAACAAGATAGGAATCTAGCTAGGCAATCTCCAAATTCTGCATCTCCATGTCTGATGCCAAATCGGTCTTCAGATCTCCAACTCCTTTTTTATCTTTGTTGACTGCAACAAACTTCTTTCTACTGGGCTGGTTCTACTTCCTTTTAGCAGCTTTCCTCAGCAGATAGCCCATGGCTCTGTTATCTCAAACATCTTAGAGTCTCCAAGGCAACTTCAATGTTACAGCTTCTTGTTTCAGTGTCTGGAATCCACACATGGTCTTTCAGGCTCCTCCAAAGGGTTGGCATCACTTCTCCAGCTCTGCCCTCTGTACACTCTAGGCTCTGGTCGGCTCAACTCCACTTCTGCTGCTGTTCTTGGTGATTATCCCATGGTAGTGTCAAATCCATAGGCTCTCTTCACATTGCCAAGCCTCAAATCCTTTGCATGACCCCTTCATTCCTGTGCCATCAGCTGCAACTGAGGCTGTACTTTCACCAATGGCCAGCCGTGGACTCTCACAGTGCCAAGTCTCAGCTGTTCTTCATGGAACCTTGGGAGGTTCTGCCAGCAACTGACCAATGCAAATGTGGATGCTTGGAGTCAACCATAAGACTGAGCTTGGGGACCCTGGTGGGGAAGCTGGCAGAAGGACTGGAGGGGTGAAGGGGGATTGCAACCCCATAGGAAGAACAATGTCATCTGGCCAGACCACCCAATGCTCCCAGGGACTAGACAACCAACCAAGGAGTACACGGGGAGGGATTCATGGCTCCAGATACACATGTAGCAGAGGATGGCTTTGTCTGACATCAGTGGGAGGGGAGGCCCTTAGTCCTGTGGAGGTTTGATGTCCCAGCATAGGTTTATGCTGGATCAGTGGGGCAGGAAAGGGTGGATGGCTAGAGAAGCACCCTCATAGAGGCAAAGGGAAGGGGAGAGAGGGTGGGTATGGGATGGGAGGTTTGTGGAGGGGTAACCAGGAAGTGGGGTATCATTTGAGATGTAAACAAATAGAATGCTTAAGAACAGAGAGACAACATGAATAAAGCTTAAAAGCAAAATATTTAAGAAAAAGAAAGAGACTAATAAATATGTATGTCACCATACATAGCAAAGATAAGTCTGTGAGCTACACTTCAATCACCAGTCTGTCAGCCAGCAGGGTATAATCCCCCTTGAAGCTGTATCATTTACTTTGTATTGGATGAAAATAATATCAACCTTTTCTACTTTTCAATAGAGAAAATGAGCCTGAAAGACAAGGAAAAAGAAAATAGTCGACGTGGTAAATAAAGAGTGGGGTCATGGTTCTCTCCTCGGAGCATTCATCCTTAAGTCTGGGCTGGTGTGCAGATCTACAAAGATTATGAAGCCCTGAGAACAAGACCCTGAGAACAAGGCTGCCCCGTTGCTTGCAGATCTGTTTCTGACCTTTCTACTGACTGGAAAGAAGGTATGACTTGATGATCTCTCTCATTTCTGTTTCACAGCTGCTGCATTCTTGGTCTTCCAGGAGTCTAGTAAGCCTGCCATATGTGATTTCATTGTTCTCATCCCAGCAGCATTGCTAGGTAAAGGATATCTTTTCCACAGATTTCTTTCCTTTTTTATTTCTTTTCTTGTAGCCATCTGATATTCTGATATTGTGCTACCTCCGACTTATCTAAAAACTTCTCACTATAACATTTAGACCTTACTGAGGGTACATGGTCTGGCAATATGCTCTCTCTGTATCAATGCCTTCCTCCCTTCTTTTCCTCATTTCATTCTCTCAGAGTTGCTCTGTCCAACTCACAAGGCTATTTCAATGGCCACAAGGCATTCTTTATTTGAGGCTCGGTGCATAGCCCGGGGTGCTCTCAAAAGTTAGCTGCAGCTGTGAATGCTTTTTGATTTTCCCAGACATCTCTGGAGCTTTTTCTTGGTGCTCAGGAAGATAAGAGCACCTTTTATTCAGTATACACTTTTATATCAACCAGGGATTACTGCCAGGCACCCCTAGTCACTTCTGTTTACATCAAAGCATTGACAGTTGTAGTGTAATGAAAAATCCAGGGGAAATGTAGACAATTGTGGGATCAATCAGGTTCTGAGCGGTATTAGGAACCTGAAGACAAGGTCAGATGAGAGTAAGCCTGATGCCACCCAGCTGAAATGACCTAGACAGGAAAGCAATGGAAGATTGGCATGCCATGTGTACACTTACAGGAAATACACAATAAAAATACTTTACTAATTAGATAGAAAGGCCTGTCTTTATGAAATAACTAAATACAAAAAGAAATTATAGGTAAACCAGAGCAGATTTCCTTTATGTATACTGAAACCATCTACAGATGAAAGTGAAATCAGAAACATTACAGACTATAGTAACAATGAGCTATCAAATGCGTACATGAAATATTAATGAAGGATGCACAGACACACAGAAAAAAAAATGCTGTATTTTGCAAAGGACAATGAAGTTCCCAGAGATGAAGAAAATGTCACATGGACACCATTTCTCTTTTGGGAATGTACAATGTTTCATAGACCCTCAAGAAGGTCTTAATAAAGTATTCTTTATGCAGAAATTGATATGGAATTAAATCTAATTAATCTGAGTGTATAGCTTGGCTTTTTATCACTGTGGAAAATCTGGAGAAGAAACATCTGCTAATTTACAGTCACATAGGTTTTTGATTCATGGTTGCTTGGTTTCATAGTTCGGCCCTGGTAGAGGATACAGGGTTGAGGCAAGTTATTCCCCAAAGAGGGAGATTATAAATGAAGGAGTCTGGGTCTCAGTACCGGTTTACAAGTGTCTCCCCAGTTTCTTTCCGTCTCCAGCTAGACCTACAGTCCAGTCCTCACCGCTGTCTGACACCATCAACTCTGGATGCTTCTTACCCAAATCTTTGGGGAATGTTTAAAGCCAAACCCCAACAAAGAATTAAGCTAATACTTTTAAAATGTATATTTATTGAAGTTATCTCTGTGCCAGGTTCTTAGTAGAGGAAGAGCAACACATGTCCTAAAAGCTTCACGTGTATACACCAAGTAGAAAATTTCTAAATCAGTGTGTAAAACCACTGATTAGTTAGAGTTGATTCTGTAATAACTAGCTACTATCTGAAAGAAATTAAAAGTATGTTCCAAAAACATTAAGCTAGGGTTATATTTAATCTTGTGAGTTACATGGGATTTAGAATCCTATAGGAACAAATCTCTAGGCACTGCAGTGAGGGCTCAATGAGGCGGGAACACATAGGTGACCAGTACTGTTTATTCATAGGTTAGGCTTCCAGACTAAATCAAATAGAGGAAACCAGAAGCCGGGCATGGTGGGATGTGTCTCTAATTTAGCACTCAGGAGAAAGCAAAGGCAGGCATATCTCTGTGAGTCCAAATCCAAACTTATCTCCAGAGTGAGAACCATGCCAGCCACTGTTATGTAGTGGGGTCCTATATACCAAAAACAAAAGAAAGAAACAAAAAGAAAAAAGAAGAAAAGGGGGAGGAGACAGCAGAGGTGTTAGCAGCTGAGCAGATGCCCTTATCGCCAATTTCAATTATAGGCAAACTCAAACTGATCAGCAGTACTGGCCAAGTCATGCCCAAAGCTAGAAAAAGGGTAGGAAGTGGGTCCTAACTCAGGGATTTCACCTAAATGGATTCTGGAAGCCAGGTACATTTCTAGCACAGTAAGTGTTTTGAAAAGGTGCAAAGCTGATGAGGTGACTGTGCAATTATGAGTGTCCGCTGCACGTCCAGACAATTATTACTCTTAACTAACCTGGTTTGAAGAGTACGAACTGTTATCACGCTGCAGCTCTGATTGGCAATTCAGTGTTTGTTTTCTTGCTTGCTGAGACAGGATCTATCTGTGTATCTCTGGCTATCCTAGAACTCCCTCTATAGACCAGGCTGGCCTTGAACTTGAAATCTGCTTACCTCCTGAAGGCTGGGATTAAAGGAATGTACCACCACACCCAGTTCCGTCTTCTCATATTTTTGCAAATGGTCTTTGAAGAACTGGCTGTAGCCTTTTTTTCCACTTTTAAGTAATGTTATGTTGTTGCTTAATTTCGGAGCTGTTTATACATTCAGTGTATTAACTGCCTAGCGTAGATACAACTTACACATATTATCCTCAGTTGTGTACTTTTTATTTTCTTTCTTAGAGGGCTACTTTGCCATCTTACGCACAGGAGTTTTAAATTATGATGTTGAATACTTTTATTTTTTCCTGTAGTGGGAGGCAGAATGTTGCTATGTAACCAAAGTTGGCCTCAAACTTGCTACCCTTCTGCCACAGCCTTGGTGCTAGGATTTTAGGCATATGTCACCCAACTAGAAATCGATCTGACACTCTTGCCTGGCTGCAAAAGCAACTCAGAAGGAAGCAAAGTCTTTCTAACAAACAGTGCTAAGGTGACTGGAGAGCTACAAACCTGGGCCAAAGTCACAATGTACTTGCCAATTTTACACAAAATGTAATTCAAAATGGGTGATGATAATTAATGTAAAATATATAGTTACAAATTATAGGGGAATAGGAGAACATATGCAGGATTCAGAGCTTAGTGAAGATTCCTTGAATTTATACCCAGAGCACAATTGCTAGGTATACTGACTAAACTGGACTTCACCAATACCAAAGGTGTGTTTTGTTCAGTGTGTGGTGAAGACAATAGAAAGGTAAGCTGTAGACAGATATCTACTAGAAATCCCTTATAAAACAAAGAAATAGTGCCCAACATTATTAACTAATATGGAAAAACAATCAACTCACAAGTGGTGTCAGTAACCACAATTTTAGAATGGATAAAGTATAAAATAAGAAGAATATAAAATTTAGGGGAGAATTCAGAAAAGGGGCTCATAAAAATGCTCATTGGTGCAACCATTTTTGATGACTGAATTTGAGTCATGAAACTCTATATACAGCTACCCATCAGTTGCAGTCTGGGAGAATTTACCCTTGGAACATTAAATAAAATGTCTTGTACATATACACAAAAACCACAAGCTTATAATCGTTCATGATAGCCTTATTTGTAATAGCTAAAAATAAGCTCAATTCATGTAAACAGGTAAATGAGTCATGAAGAAAATAATGGACTATTTATTATTCAATAATGTAAAATAAAAATTGCTATTGTGGGTCCATTTGAAGTAGAATAAGAAGTCACTACAAATTTAGAAAGAAGTAGAGATAACTACAATTTATTAAACATCATTCCTCATTTTTCCATGGTCTTGTAAACATAACTGATCTGTTTCAGAGATGCCAAATTTGCAAATTCCTGTGTGTTTCTAAGAGATCTAGCTTTGAGGGCAAAGGTTCTTAATCCTTGTACATTCTCAGTGTAACCACCAATTATGCAAATCTGTCTCATGTCTCTGTTTCGTTTGTAATAGGGAAAACAGGAGGGGATAGCCTTCTAAATACAGCCACCTACTAGACAGACAGAACATACTAGACACAAGGTTAAACTAACCTTTCTACCAGTTATACCAGCGTGACCATGCACACAACTCGTCCCATTCCTTAGCATCATCATCACCATCAAAAATAGCCCACAACTTGATTAGTCTACCACACAAGAATGATGTCATGCTGGTAGTAAAACCTGGTTAAAATCCTGACTGGGGGAAAAAACTAGTGCCTTGTTAAGTAGACATGATGTCAAACTTTCTTCTAAATACTCATATTTAGTCTATAGATTTATGCTGCTCTCAAATTGCATCAGAGAAAACTCTTTACAGGAGGCAGCCATTATGAAAAGATTCATTACTCATCAAAGTGATGGAAATAAGTGACTGTGGAGTGCTCGGCTCTAAACAAGACATTTATAACACACCCGGTCAAGGATCTGAGGACATCACCAAAGTAGGAACAGAGGATAACAGCCAAAGGATGTGGAGATGTAGCTAAAATGATTTTTTTTCTGAATATGACACATCCATTTCACTCATAAACTCACTACTGCTGTGATTAAATGCACAAGACTTTGACAAGATCAGAGCCCTTAACATTTCATCATGGGAGAGGAATGAGGACTATCATTTTCTTCAGTGACAGTCACTGATGGACTGCACATGCTCCAGTAAATAATTTCCCAACCACGCTCATGTAAGCAACCCCAAGTAAACTCAGTAACTTATGCACTGAAATACAAGATGTGAAAGCAGAAAGCGGGCCCTGCTGACAATGAGGCTTTCTATGGGAGTGGAGATGAGAAAGGTTAAGTGGAAAGTAGTAAAATGACTGAAATTCACCATGTACATGTAAGAAAATAGGTATTGGTTAATACTGTGTTGCTCTGATAAAACATCATGTCCAAGAGAAACTTTTGGAAGGAAGAGTTTGTTTTGGCTTTAGATTGTAGAGGGTTAGGGACCATCATGGTGCCGAGACTATGAGCTTTCAACGCCTACCTCCAGCGAGTACCCCTTCAGCAATGCTACATCCCATAAACCTCCCAGATAGCACTGCCCAACGGGGAATCAAGTATTCAAAGACTCGTGCCAATTTAGACTAACATAAACTGCAATCAACAAAAAAATATTTTTAAAGCCCATAACCAGAACTCTCAACAGTATCAATCACAACCACCATAGGCTGCCTATGACCAACAGCAGCAGCTCATTGTGACTGATCATAATGTCTCCATGGCCATCTTTACTGGGAACCATCCACGAGCTACAGCTTTCTTCATTATAAGTCACACAGATTCCTGCCCAGTCCAACCATCATCAGAGAGGCTTTCTCTGGCAGCAGCTGGGAATAGAAGCAGGAAACTCACAGATAAACATTAGGCAGTGCTTGGGGGACTCTGCAGAAGAGGGGGAAGAAGGGTTGTAGGAGCCAGGGGGTTGAGGACACCAAGAGAACATGGCACAACAAATCAACGAATCAGGGTTCACAGGGGCTCATAGAGACTGAAGGGGCAGTCACAGAGACGGCATGGGTCTGTGTTAGGTCCTCGGCAACTATGCTGTGGTTGTTTTGCTTGGGGTTTTTGTGGGCCTCCTAATAGTGAGGAGAGTGGGAACTGTCTCTGACTCTCTTGTCTGTTCTTGGGAGCCTTTTCATCCTATGGGGTTGCCTCCTCAAACACTGTTATGAGCTTCTATGCCTAGTACTACTGCATCTCGGTATGCCGTGTATATTTCATAGCCCTGGGAGGCCTGCTCTTTTCTGAAGGGAAACCAAAGAACAGCAGACATGTGGAAGAAGCAAGCTGGGGAAAACTGGGTGGTGTAGAGGGAAGAGAGGCTGCGATCAGGGTGTATCTTATGAGAGAAGAAATAAAAAGAAAAATGGGAAAAATAAGAAACAAAGATTCAGAGATTTTGACAACACACACCTTTTTAAAAAAAACTTGGCAATAATTATTGCTAAAGGTTTGTGTGCATATATGTGGGTAATATCAAATTAGTCATTAACATTGGGTATTCCCAATTCCTGTCAATGATGCGCAGGGTAGACAGTTACTTCTCTGCCTTTGCTGTTTGTCTCACACTCCTGAAAGTAAACTACAACAAGCCGTTTAACCATGTGGGATTTATTCGGTTAAAGTTATTCCACTCCTTAGACTTCTATTGCTGCAGACATATGAGAGAAATTATACAGCTGCCCTTCTGAACAGCAAGTCCAACAGCAACGCTGTATTACAAAATGTTCTCCTGTCTGTGCTTTTTATCAAACCAATTTATTGCTGGGAAGGGAAAGGTCAGAGATCCTCAGGGGTGAGAAACTTCCAATTTGGGGACTGTTGAAGCAGGTTTGAGAAATAACCTTGGGGAAAACTTAAAGCAGGCAGTTCACAAAGCATTTCGTCCAATATTATACCTACATTTAGCAAATGAAGTCCTGAAGCAGCTTAACCTAGCAAGAACGGCCTGGGGCAGCAAGACAGATAAGAACCTAATTAAAAAGCCTGCTGAGAATGGGACCCTGCTTCTTGTTCTAGGAAGTCTTGAGGGACTTAGACCTGTGATAAGAACCAGGGAAAGGACAAAGAGGTGACCCTGAGCAAGGCAATTCTTGTGTTCTGCATTTTGCAAATATACAAAAGGGGTTTGTAATTAGTAGTGTTATATTACAGAATGATACACAGGGGATTACAAAATCTGGCTATGTCTAAAGTATTTTCACTATAGATTCCATCCTTTTCCAGAATACCTGGGTTATAAAGTCCATGTGATGTAAAGTCCACAGTGATAGGAGATGCTTGGCAACAGTGGTTCTTCTCATCAGGTAGCCCATGATGAGCATCAGGTGTTCGTTTATGGAGGAGCCCTCTTAACTATACACAAACCAGACTAGCTGTCTGAAATTTTAAAATGTGTGTTAAAAGCTAAACTGTATGTCAAAGGCTCTCTGGGTGGAAGAATAGGCCAAAGGTGCTCTGAATGCAGGCTCAGAGGTAGAGGTCCATACCAGAATGTGTTCAATATTTAGATGGATGCCAAAATACAAAGCACAAGGAGGAAGCTTTCTTGCATGAATTTACAACCTTAAACAGACACTACAACTTCCTATTCATTGCATTTCCAAATGGATTTCATGTTATCTTATTTGATTCACATGTACTTCAGGTGATTGATCCATTGTTCCAGGCACGGGAAAATGGGAATTTCACAGCTCCAAGCTCATCCATGAACAAGCATGAGAAGGAGCAGTCAGGGAACCCACAAAAAACAATGACAATACCTACCAGAGAGACAAAGCACCACCTTCTAAAGTACATGTCCTACACGCTCACAGCATCTCACTCAGCATGTCTTATTCTCCTGCTGTTTTTCTCTTCTACTAGATAAGGGAAAATGTGCACAGAGACTGATTATCGGTCTCAATATTAAAGACCACAACCTAAGTGTATACTCCCAATATAAACAGCTAAATCTGCCAAGGGTCCTAAACCAAGGACTGGGTCAACTTAAATATCACAACTATGAAAACAACCCTATGGAATCAGGTTTTTGACAAATGTATCTTCAACTATTTCCTTCTACACTGCAAACGAGAGTAAGTCCGGGCTTTCTTTACAGAACAAGTAAACAATTACAATTCATATGTTTCATCCAAGGCAGAACAGTGGAACCCATGCCTCAGTAACCAAGTCCCTTTCCTGTTCACTCCTGTGTTTTTATACCTAATAACTGATGTTTGGCTCTGCTTGCCTTCCGACTCTTCCTAAGGGTGCATCATGTTGTCTCCCTCTCCCCTTTCTCTCCTCCATTTCTTCTTTTCTTTCTTTTTTTTTTAAACTTTTACTGATTCTGTGTGAGTTTCACATCATGCACCCCAGTCCTGCTCATCTCCCTGCCACATTCCTCATATTCACCCCTTCGTCCTTCGTCCTTGCAAAGTCCCCCTCAAAACAAAGCAGAGAGAGAGAGAGAGAGAGAGAGAGAGAGAGAAACGCAGCATAGAAAACCTCTCATCGTGAAAGCTGTAGGATGTCACAGTGTGTCCCACAGAATATTCCTCTGTCCACACCTCTTTACTTGCAAGTGCTCATTGCAATGAGTCACTGATCTAGTCTAAGAGCCCTGGCTTCTGCGACACCATCAATACGGGATCCTCACTGGGCCTCCTCCCCGTTATCCTGTTGCTGCTCTGTGTTGTGGAGATTCTGCAGCTTTGGGAAAACAGGACTGGCCCTTACACATGTCCCAACCATTTGCAGATGATATAGATATTGAAGTGGGTCCTTTCAGAGTCCTGGACCTGGGCCTGGGTGCTAGCTGAGCTGGCCAGCCCTCCTGGCTCTCCCTTATTAGCACCACCAGGGCGAGCTCTCCAGCACCTTTCCAGCAAGACCAAGCAACACTGCCATCTGCAGGAGGCAGGGTCAGCTCACCTGCTCTCATGCCCGTGAGTTGGCTCACCTTCGCCCAGACCTCCAGAGTCAGCTCCACTGTGCTGCCCAGCCAAGGTGTGGGTCCCACTCTCCCAAGTGTTGCAGCCTGTGAGCAGCTGGGCAAGCTCTCCTGCTCTCACACCCATGGGACAGACTCACCCACGCCTTCAAAGCCAGCTCCACTGTGTTGCCAAGATGTGCAGGTCCTGCTCTCCAAAGTGCTGGGGCAGGTGGGAGATGAGAACAGATCTCCAGAATGCCCCATCCAGCAGCGATGGATCAAGCCAGTTCTGCACAGATCCTGGACATCCGTGTGGTGCCTGGAGGCTGCCCCAACCAGGGATGTCACCATGTTCTCTAGTGGTAATATGAGCCAGGGTCATTGGTGCCACTCCTGCCTGGCTAGCCACGGTTTCAGACATGGCCCTCAGCTGCAGTTCTGGCTAGGCCTTTACCATGGCCCCGGGTGGCAGAGCTCGCCACTTACAACAGGCTACTTCTCTCTACCCTGGCGTCTGCGGTTCCATCTCTCACATCTTCATCTTTGATGAAGATGCCAGAAAAACAAAAAAGAGTTCTAGAAATTTAAAGAGCTCAAACGAACAACCTTGATGTTATAGTTGTAAACAGAAAGGAAGAAAGAATAGCAGTGGAACAATCAGTGAATATATTGGAACTTCTATACTCAGGGCATCTATTACTTGTGTACTGCCCTTGTCTTTGGTGCATTCAGTGAACGTTCTTAGTATCATTGTGATTTCATTATCAGAATTTTCCCTAAAACCTCTATGCTATTTTCTTTAATGTAACCAAAGGTATGTGTCTAAATCATTCCATCTTATGCAAATGGCATTATTATGACTAACTATACAATGAACTAAAATCGTAGTACATTTGTGTTAGAGAAGTGTTTAATGTTGATATATATATATACAAGTTCACAAAGGAGGGTTTCACTTCGGTAAAACAACCCTACAAGTCATGTGGTATTTAAGACTTTTTTTTAATCATTGAAATAAAATTTAATGAAACATAAAATTCAAAAACTAACCACAGAATTTTACTAGGAACCAGGACCCACCCACCCCCATCCCTGCACACACACAAAAGCATCTAATAGCAAGCTATGACCTTGAAAATATATTTGCAATATAAATGGCAAGTTGATAACCATAAAGGAATTATATATGTATCAATAAGAAACACGAAAACAGAAAAGATGACACACTTGTTTCAACCTATATCTATAATTATAGATACCACAAATCTTAGAGTTTTAAAACTATTTGCTATTGTTTTATATTTCTGGGGGTCGAAAGTCCAAAATCAGTTCCAGCGAGCTGAACTCTGAACTCAGTTAAAATGAAGCTGTACAGGAGTTGCTCATCCTGTCCTCTTTCTTCCTGAACTGTAGATCAAACCCTGCATCTTTGTGCATGCTACTCTACTACTATGCTACACCTCCGTTACCAGGCTTTCCAAACAGTTACCTTGCTTCACGGCTGGTCAGCATTGTACTGTCTTCCATTCTGGTCTGACCTTGGTCTCCACCTTTAGGACATCTGCACTAATTAAACCTTGAAGACTCCAGACAAAATGGTTAAATGGTCTTGACAAATGAGCAAAACATGCATTAATGTCAATAAGACATTCGAACAACTGGACTGCAAAATGAAAAGAAACTTGATTACTAAAGCTCAAAGCACACATTGCACCTCACACGATAATAGTGGGAGACTCCAACACTCCACTCTCAACAATGGACAGATCAGGAAAACACAAACTAAACAGTGACACAGTGAAACTAACAGAAGTTATGAACAAAATGGATTTAACAGGTATCTACAGAACATTTCAGCCTAAAACAAAAGAATATACATTCTTCTCAGCACCTCATGGTACCTTCTCCAAAACTGACCATATAATTGGTCACAAAACAGGCCTCAACAGATACAAGAAGACTGAAATAATCCCATGCATCCTATCAGATCACCATGGAGTAAGGCTGGTCTTCAATAACAACAAAAACAATAGAAAGCCCACATACACGTGGAAACCGAACAACAGTATTTAAGACTTTAGAGGCATTTCTTTAACTTGATTACATACCTGAAAGGGTTTTAGTTTAAGTGGTGTCTTAGTCCTAACTTAGTCTCTATTGCTTCAATGACCAAAAAGTGAGTTGGGGAGGAAAGCGTTTATTTGGCTTACACATTCTAGTTCATCACAGAAGTTAGGACAGAAATTCAAACAGGGCAGGAATGTGGAGGCAGGAGATGGTGTAGAGGCCATGGAAGAATGCTGTTCACTGGCTTATTCATCACTTCTTGCTCAGACTGCTTATAGAGCCCAGGGATGGAACCACGCATAATGGTCTGTGCCCTTCCCCATCAATCACTAATTAAGGAAATGCCTCACAAGAGTGGGTCTTATGGAGGCATTTTCTAATTTGAGGTTCTCCTTTCAGATGACTCTAGCTTGTTTCCGTCAACTTGGCATGAAACTAGCCAGCACAAATAGTTATTCATTTTTGTCAATTTTTAAATTTCTATTTTTAAAAACACTAATTTTGGTATCAGAGGCTCGGATATAGTCAGAGTCAAATACTAGAACCAATCATTTAATGTGTTTATAGCTCTCTAGTTAAGGTCTTGATAATGTTTGAGAGGCATGGAATGAAATTAACATTTTTAAGTGAAAGCATTGTATTTTTCTAGTTTTTAAAATGTAATAAGTGAGACTTTTTCCGTAGGTGCAGGAAAGGCATCATCATGGTACAATTTAGTATTGAAAAAGAAAGATCATTCCAGATCATTCTCATCTATCAAAACCTTACTGAGGTATGCATTGCATTTCATAAAATTCAATCATCTCATCTGGTATGACAGCCAATAATTATAATAACAGTGTTGGGGAAGAGATGGCGAGAGAATCAGTTCAAGACCAGCCTCTGCTACATAGTGATTTTTGAAAAGTCAGTCTGAGCTTCTCAAGACCCTGTCTCAAAATAAACAAGGCTTTAAAAGAAACATCACTCATCCTCAGTGATCAGTTTTTAGTACATTTATTGAACTGCATGGTGATCATCATTGTCAAACTTTTTGGTAAGACTCCCTTCGCCCACAGAAAGCAAACCCCCATTTCCACATTCAGCCTAAGACAGCTGCTAATTTTTGTGTTCTGATAGATTTTTCATTCTAGACATCTTATATAAATATAATAACAATACATTGTCTCCTGTGTCTAGCTTCTTTCAATATTTTTAACATTTACCCATGTGGTAGACATCAGTACTTAGTAATAGTCTAGATGGTTTTACCATGCTTTGTTTACACATTTAATAATGACAAACATCTTGGCAACTTCCTTTTTGTGGTGTGACATGCTTTGGCATCAATTCTTTAGTCCTGAGAGTTGCATTGTAATTGTGGATCTAATTATAGTAGCAATATATTAGTGAGTAGACAGCCCATTGTGTGGCGTAAACACAGATTATAGCGTTTTCTGAGGTTAGCTGTGGCAGTGCTCAGACTGATCACCAATATGTCACAGCTCTCAAGTTAAATCATGCACTGAACCTGTAAAGATGGATTTTAGTCATTATGAGAAGTCTATCTGTATAAATGACTTTCAGCCTCTTTATTTCTGTCAGTTCAAAACAAATATTTAACTTAGAAGATAGGCTGAGAAACTGTCGGAATCACTAATTGGGAAGCCCTAACTATATTATCGATAAAGCCAGAAATGTCATCCTTAACCAGTTAAGTAAAATGTGGGCACCTTATAATGAGGGTTTAAATTAATATATATGCTGACCTATGACTACTTGAATCTGGAAGCAGAGGGGAATGTGAGGGGGGAATGTGCTGGGGACTTGCATGCCAGCTTTTCCTATCTGTGACAGACACTTCTAGAAATCTTAATACTCATTCTCCATCCCTTCTCTTCACAGTAATGAAAATTTTAGCTGCAGCCATATGCCACACTGTACTACATTTGCTCTCAGGCATTCAGTGAGGTCAGATGATGTCATGAGAGTCTTCCTCAAAGCCCAGAAACAGCAAAGCAAACACAGGCTTGTAGGGGAAAGATGGATTAACTATCTCTGGTGGCTGTTTTGTGTACTGGGATTATAATTGATTAATTTTTTTAAGCATAAGAACATTTCTACCTCTACGAACTGAGTATTGTACTTAAGTCATTTGAACTTTACATTTTGGATGCAGGTAACTGACATAATCTTCAATGTGCAAAGAAAGAAAAGACAGTAAGTAACTTTCTTGACATTCCATATAGTTCGTGAGGGCATGTTGCCAAGGTATGAAGGCAGGGATATTTCTGCCTTTAGGTACAAAACTCTGGATAGATGGAACTCTGATCGCTGGTATAAATGAATGGGATACAGGACCGGAAACAGGGTGGAGATGCTCCCAAAGTCATATGCTACCGGTTTCAGTCTTAGAAATAGCGCCCCTTTTATGTGTTTAAAATTAGTAATGTTTGTGAAGTCCTGCCTCTCTTCCTCTACTAATGGAATAGGACTCTTCTGTGTCATCCCTCTCCACAGTCAGCCAGGGCCTCTGAACTAGATCACTGTGTCTCCTTCTTGCTGCCTCTTAAATAGTGATAATCTCATGCAATTTCTTTTTTGTTGTTATTGTTGTTTGTTTGTTTTCTTTTTTATTATTTCAATATATTCTTTATTTACATTTCAAATGTTATCCCCTTTCCCAGTCCCCTCCCCCTTCCTGGATAACCCCTATCCCATCCTTTCTCTCCATACTTCTATCAGGATGTTCCTCCACCCACCCCACTCCCACCTCCCTGCCCTCGATGCCCCTACATTGGGACATCTATCAAGCCTTCATAGGACCAAGGACCTCTCCTCCCAGTGACACCTGACAAGGCAATCCTCTGCTATATATGCAGCTAGAGTCAGGTATACTCCTTGATTCATGGCTTAGTCCCTGAGACTATAGGAGCTGAAGGGGTTTGCAATCTCGTGCAATTTCTTACTTCATGGTGTTTAGATAGCAGATCTTCTGCTGAGATGGTAGAGCCTCCATCATGAGAAAGATGTCCTTGTGGCTGTATCTGGGAGTTTATCATATCTTGGCAATGGTATGTTTCACCTAGTGTATGCATGAATATATCCAAGAACATATGAGCATTGAGACAAATACCACACATGCTAAGTGGCTATGATTTTAAATGATTCAGAAAGCTACAACTAATAAACTCTCCAAGTTTATTCAATCTTCATCAAAGTAATCAATGTCATGTTTTCAACATTTCCTTCCAGGAAGGATGTTTTACAGAAATACAGAACAATTTTCACTTTGCCGTTTGCTTTATGAACTAACTGATCATGCATCTTGGCTCCATTGTCATATTTCACCCTTTAAGGAAAGCACATTGCCTAGATAAAGCATAACTAACTCAGTGGCTGTAGGGGTTTTAAGACAGAGCAAAAGCCCCTACTGTCCCACTAAAATAGGACTGTGGATTCAGCTCTTTGCTCCCTTAAATATACCTCACTGTGACAATGAATTCCACATACTAAGGACCAAATACAGTGATTTATGACTGAAAATTTTTTCTACAGGATTTTGAATAAATTATTTTACTGGGCTCCTGGAAAATGTTTAAATGGGTTCTTACGCTAATCTCTAACATTAAAAATTAATCATGATAAAAGAAGGTCTCATTACTGGACTGTAGGTGGACCATTTCATCAAAAAGTAGACAATTTTAGGCCATTATTAGCAGAATTTCAAACAGGAAGGAAAGCCATGGGGTTTGTTTGCATCGGGCTTTTCACACTTTATGTTTAAATTTAAGAAGAGTGTCAGTGTATTTCCACCTTAAAATTGTAATTGCGACTTGTAAAAATGTGTACTGTCTGCTGCAAAAATCTGCAAGGAATCGTTGGCTCACTTAGATCTAGGGTGTTCCCTCAATGTTCTGCATAAATGGGTAAGTACGAGAAGGCAGATTCAAGTCCCAACACTCAGCTCAGTCCCAGGCAGAGGAAACCATGCCTTGGCCAAGCTGGAAGCCTGCTTCAGAAAATTATCTAGGCCTGACTCTGGGCAGCACCAACAGCAGAATTAGTGGTGAGGCTCAGTACTAAGTGAAAATGTGTATTCCCTTCTATAAATGGTAAGACTCATGATGAAAACAGCAGAACCTCCCCCAAGCTTGGCCTCCTGTGGGTATGGGATCCCCAGCGACGACCTGGGCAAGGGGCTCTCCATGATTACAGAGACCCCATGACAATATTTAAGGGAAAGAGAAGGAACAAAGTATACAGGTTATACACATCATAGCCATGTGATACTAAAGGGTGTTGTAAGGCCACACTTCATACTTTTACCTTATTTTCATGACTGTACTTTCTACCTTGATATAAAAGATGGAAGTTCCAAAGGTGAGAACTTGCTCCTTGGCCTAAAAGTTACCTCAGAGCATAAAACCCTACATTAATCTGCCAGCTTATAGACTCCCAATGGCAAGGCCCTTCTAATGAGTAACATCACGATATAGTACACCACAAGGACAAATGCTATGAGATGTATAAGTGGAAAGCAAGGGGTTCCACACAAGTGTAGTGCCCCAAGGAACAATTTTAATCCCCTGGAGGATGTTTAAAACAATACATGGGGCGTTGGAGAGATGGCTCAGTGGTTAAGAGCACTGACTGCTCTTCCAGAGGTCCTGAGTTCAATTCCCAGCAACTACATGGTGACTTACAACCATCTGTAATGAGATCTGATGCCCTTTTCTGGTATGCTTCAAGAAAGCTACAATGTACTCATATATATATATATATATGTGTGTGTGTGTGTGTGTGTGTGTGTGTGTGTGTGTGTATTAAGAAAAAAACACAAAACCCTGACAAACATCATTTATGGAGAGAAAGGGCCAAGGCTATCACTGTAGATAAAATTATAGAACCCAGTCATTCTGATGTCACCCAAGGCAACTATGTGACACATATGTTGGGATCAAGAGTTCCATGGGTGAATGATCTGTAAAGTGCCAGAATGTGCAAGTCAGCTGCTTCACAGGACCCGAGACAATTAATTCAAGAATAGCAACTCAGTCAATTGCAGTCTTGAGGGTAAAGGGAAAGTCTTCACCGCCTTTAATATTATTCATTCATTTGCTCCTACAAAACAGTTTTCCCAATGCACAGAAAAGATGACATGCAGGTGCATCAGATCAATAAGTGTTACTAAGCAAGCATAAATGTGAAGTCTGGATCAACACCACTTAATTTTCCATTCTCAACTTAACCTTGCTTGTTGTCAGAGACAGATATGTACCTGACTTTCAGAAAATGGTTCCTCACTGCTCCTCCAGAGGCCTGTAGAGTGGGATTAGAAGACAGCAGGGAATAAAGCAAAGTGTGTGCTGTCTGCAAATCAGGCATCACTCTGAAGGTTGGCCTCCTACCCCTTTGGATTCTGGAAGAAATCATCTTCCTTCTTATCATGGTCAAGTCTCTGACTGATTGAATTTGTAAATTACCACCATGCTTTTAACCCATCAGTTGCCTTTGGATCTGAAGCCAGAATGTGACGTTCCTGATACTCTCTTAAGCGAGAGCTGCTTAATAGGAACTCATGTGTGGTCTTCTGGAACATCCAGGGACTCTAGTGTCCACTTGCAAGTGAGCAACATCACAGGGAGTAACTGGTTTGCAGATAGAACACATGGACCACCAAAGAAGAAACTGATTCAAAGAAGGTGACTATCAAACCAACATTCAATGAGCCACAGGCAGGAGGCTGATGTGAAAACAAATGCAAGACAAACCTTCCACCTTCCTGTGTTATAGACCAGTGGTTCTCAACTTTCCTAATGCTGCAACCCTCTAATACAGTTTTTCATGCGATGGTGACCCCCACCATAAAATTATTTCATTGCTACTTCATAGCTGTAATGTTGCTAGTGTTATGAATCGTAAATATCTGATATGTGGGATATCTGATATGTGACCTCAGTGGGGCCAATACCCACAGGTTGAGAACCACTGGTGTAAGCCAAGAGAGTGGGCCACTAGAAGGGAGACAGAGTTATCTTCAGTGCATGAAATCAGGAAGTGAGAATAACGCATGTGAGAAAAAACAAGGCAACTGTGAATGATCAGTGATAGGCATTCCTATTAAAGACACTTCTCAACAGAAATGTCACATTGTCTTTTTGCCTGTTTGTTTTTATTTCCATTTTTGTGGTTTTGTGAGGTCTTTTATTTTTCTATTGCTTTTATTTTAAAGACGGGGAGAAAGAACATAAAGTTGGGTGGGTAGGGGAGTAGGGAGGATCTTAGAAGAGTTTGGGGAAAACATAATCAAAATATATTATATAAATATTTTAATAGAAAAGCCATATTTATTCAATCTTATACATAATAGACTGAGCTCCAGTTATATCCCAAGACTCATTCCCTATGTACGTTGACACAACACTGATGAAAATGTCAGCCTGGTGGAAGTGCTCAGTAAATAAAGGTGCTCACTGCTATGCCTGAGGACCTGAGTTTGATCCCTGGAAACTATACAGTGGAAGAGGAGAACTTATTCTGTTCTTCAACCTACACATGTGTGCTACTGTGTATACATACATACATACATACATGCACAAATAAATATAAAAATGTTTTAATAAAGAAAGAAAATATCCTACAATCTTGGCCTTTGTGGAATCTACTCAGTGGGAAGACTGATAGTTGAACATGTGTTTCTATGTCATTACAAGTGTGAGAGACGTCTTGTGTTTCTTTCAGGGCCCAGCATTAACTAACTACTTCTTTCCTCAGTTTCATCTTCAATATCCAGGACACACAGGGATTAGGTTTGGCAGCACACAGAAGGAAGCCCATTAAGTCAGGAAGTGACTTAGCATATCATTTTATGTGCTCTCTTTAAAATGTACTGACATATACTTACTTTGCAGGACTACTGTGAAACAGAGAGCATGCAAAGTGCCTCATATCAAGTGTGCACAGAGATATGTGACCCACATCAGGTGTCCACAGAGGACTTTGGTCCAGTTTCTTTATCTTCTATCATCAGACAACTTGCCAGACCTGCTTTGGCTTATAAACAAGAGAGGAAAAGATGACAAGAAAGGATCAGTCAGGCACAGGATACATTCACCTTTAGACAACCTGTGAGCATCAGAGTAGAAGAAAGAGCCATTGCTTTAGAATGAAAATTAGTCTGGAGTGAGACAGTGAGAGAGGGGCTTCTTTCTTCTTTATCAAAATTGTCACGCAAATCGATATTAATAGTTACAATTCTGCATGGAGACTATTACAGAGTCAGGGATCCAGAGTCTTTAAGCATGTTTCCAATATCACAGTGTGCCGTACAAACTTTGATGCTCTCAGTATTTCCTGTGAGAAGAATCCACTCCTGGAAACGCTGCAAGCGGCAGGCACCACTCATGAATCTGAATGACAGTTTTATTAAAATTGTCTCCAGCCTTCTTGCTGGAAAAAAAAAATGTGTCCAAGAAAACATAGCTTTATCCTCCTTGTGAACTCACAAAGGCAGCAATGGAGAATATATGATGCACAAATCAAAAACTAGTGAGGAAATACCTAAGAGTTTTCCCAGGCAATATGTGGAGAGGTACAGAGGTAAGACTCAGAGAGTAACAAATGTATTTTATTTCCTATTAGTGAGGTCAGTTTTCTTTCCTGGTCTCCTTCTAAGCATGGACATAGTTACCTGCTCATTGGTGAAAGCTTACAAACGTGTTTAAATAGTGCTTTGGGCTTTCATTTTGCAAACTGCAGAATCTTCGAGGATGTTAAAGCAAATGGGTCAGAATCATCATCCCTAGAAACAACTACGAGAGCATTGGTCATGCTCAGACTGTCATCTTACACACATGATACACACGCTCTCCAATTGTATTTTGCAAAGATTATATAACTACAACAAATGACTGTTGAGCTTTCTGAATAGCATGAGTTCGCAATGTTCCTGCAGACTTTCAGGTACCCTTGAAGCAGACACAGTACCAATTCATTTACTAATAAGCATCCCTTGCCAAAGAAAGCAGTTCTTAGTGACCACCTGCAAAGTCCAGAAGTCCTACTCTTCATGGATTGACCCTCCCCTGCCCATATACCCTGGAAATAACTCTGGATCTCTTATGGCTATAGTCACATCTTCTCAACCTCTGATGTGATTTCTAGTTCAGACACTGGTGATTCAGCACTGGCCCATAGTGTAGGGCACTAGTTCACAAGAGCTGAATTTAAAAACTGGGTAGCTTGAACAAAGAAATTTCTTATCTCGTAGTTCTGAATATTAGTCCTATCTTTTACATATTGAATATCTATTATCAAACTAGCTTTAAATATCTGAACATTTTGTCTCTTTTTTTATCCTGAAGCTAAAGCAATTCATGTTCCATTTCTATAGAATTGGGATATTACATATTTGACTATTTTTATCTTTAAAATAAGTTTAAATATTTAATATTGGCAGTTTTTAATTTCAGTGTGAAGAACTCATTTAGCCTTCTTGCTTTGTCAGATCAAGTGGTGATGAATTCCTTATACCTGTTTTTTGGTCTGGATCAGTGTTTATCGCCTTTTCATTTCGGAAGGCCAGATTTGCCGGACTGTGCCCTTTCTTGGCATTTTTTTTCTTTTTTTGTCACAACGTGGACTGTTATTCCATGCTCCTTTGCCCTCTCTGGTTTATACAAAGAAATCTGCTGAGGGTCTAATGAGGAGCTCCTGACAAATGTCTGGCCTCTTGTTCATGCTGTTTTCCACATTTTTTTTCTCTTTGTGCTTAACTTTTGAGAATTGGAAGTAATGTGTGTTGGGGAGGTTCCTGTATATAGTTGGGGCTTCTTGTGTATGAATCTTAGTACCCTCTGTAAGTTGCTAAAGAGAAGGCCCTGTTTAGGTTTTAGTTATTTAGATGCAGGTGATCCCAGTCCCCCCAGGGAAGCACCTGGGCTTCTGCTCATTGTCTCACTTTTTACTCCCTTTGCCCTCTGAATTTCCTTCACATCCCCAAATTCTCTAAGTGAGACTCTAGACAGAATGTCTATCTACTTCAAGGAAGGCTTTGAACAAGGCTTTACTCTCACCAGCCTGTCTCCTGGACTTTATTACCAGTGTAATAAAATGAGGGCAGATTGACCTCTCTGGCTAAAGTATTTCTTACTAAATTACCCTACCTTTCCACCTTATGGGAATTGACAGGTAGCCATTAAATCTACAGAAAACAGTTTTACTTGCAATCTTTTTTTTTATTTATTTATTTTTTTAATTTACATTCCAAATCATTTCCCCTTTCCCGTTTCAATCTTAACAGTGCTCACATGACCGGTGTCACACAGGTCCTGGAAGCTTTCAGCTCTAAAGGGTTGAGTCCACCAATCGTGCAAGTAAGTCTAAGTTCCACCTTATAGTCTCATTAAACCAGCAGTTGGCTGTTAAGCTCATCTTAAAAGTTTTAAAGAAAGACACAGTGTTTAATTAGATGGGAAGAATTTTCATAGCTAGTGACTTCTGTGAAAGGAAAAAGCCCTCGGTGTGGGTGATGGATAAAAGCAGGGTCTGACTGAAAGGACTGCTTCTACTGAAGCTAAAGTGTGTCTCTCAGGACACTTACATTTTCGACAAAGTTGAACCTTGACTGCACATAATCTGTTCTAAGGTCTCCTGCCACGAACTTAAAAGACCAGAGATCACTCTTTTGTGGTAAACACAGCAGAGTTTTCTTAGGATTTTGCATGCATACATGCTCTACTCATACACAAACACTCACACACATGCACTTTCACTCAAGCATAAACACACACACTCATACATATTCACACAGTCACACACATACTATCATTCATGTGCAAACACATGCACACACACACTCACACCCAAACTCATACACCCAGTCACATACACACTGACACACTGACATACACATTCACACACATTCACATATACTAACACACACTCAACAAACTCGCATACACTCACACAGACACACACACACTCATATACAAATATTCACACACACATACACACAGACTCACACACTAATGCACTCATATACACTCACACATGCACAACCACACCTACCCTCACATGCACGCACATTCACACACAGACACACACACAGACACATACAGCCAATCCCTACCAGGAAGAGGTTTATTTATCAAGATAACTCAGGAACAGAATGCAATTAGGGTTTGTGAATTTTTGTTGTTATTGACACAAGGAGATAATGGAAGAAAATGATGAATTTAAGGAAACAATGAATACATATCATAAATACATATATATTTGTGATGCTGACAGCTTTGTTCATTTCAACGCCCCAGATATGAATGGAGGAGCAAGTCCAACTATTTATTTTCTGCAAAAACTCAGAATTTATTCATATCCCATGTGCCCTTGTTGATACAAAAACCACAGCTCTCACCTCAAAGGGGATAAGAGTTTTTCCTGAGCAGCCATGAGTCAGGTTATGGATCTGACCTAGGAACACAGATTTAGGTTACCCCCAATTCCAACCCAAGGACTGTTTGATGAAGGTTTTATAGTAACAGAACAAGGACTTGGGTGTTCACTGAATCTTCATCCTCTTTCCCAATGTGGCCACAGTTATTGTCTCCTTCCATTGCTTCTCTATTAATCTGTGCTGTTCAATTGGCTTATTAAGAACCAGTGGCCAAATCTGGCTTTTGAACCACAGGTTATGAATCCCAAGGCCAGAAACTCAAGTGATGCTAAGCTAAGCCCAGTTGCAGACGTCCAACTACCTATTATAGAAGATCTTACTTGATGACCGCATTTCAAAAGGATGGCTCCCAGGTCCTAGACAAACATTTTGGGTTTTAAAGCAAGCAGCAGTCCCATTTCACTCAGAAAATAAGACCTACACACATCTCAAAGAGATGCAGAGAAACTAGCAATTGTATGGTTTCAAGCAGATGCTCCAAGAAATGGGAAAGCTAGATGTTTCCTTCCCTTAAATTCAATGAGGAGAATTAAGTCTCTAATTGTTATTCTGTATCTGCTTGATTTGTACAGCACATTGAGAAAGTGCTGTAGAAAATACCAAGTTCAGTTTTAATTAATCTTCAGATGGTTAAAGCTGAACTGGAACTAAATCTTTTCTGCGGGTGACTTTTTAAGACCAGGCATTTATTCTTACAGGAGTTTCCAGTAATCAGTTGCTAGCCAGTGTTTGAAAACAACTTAATGGGGGACAAGAATTCAGCAGAACATGAGAGGCTCATGATACTTATTTGCGCTGTCCTAGGAGTTAGCCAACCTTAGTAGCTGATCACTAAACTGTTTTATTAGGTTTCAAAGCATTTTTAAGCACCTTAAATCCATCCATCTCATAGGCAAACACAGAGGGCAGCTATAACTCAAGTTCAGAACTGTGAAACAAAGATCTAGGGTAACCCTCCAACCTCCTGCGATAAACAAATGAGTCTGAAGAGCAGAGAACTCGGAGTCCAGTACCAACTTCTCAACTATTATTGTGGACACTGATGCCTTCCTGGTCTTCTGAACTGACTCGCTAGAGAGGTATGATTAATTATGCAGAAGGCCCACAATGCCCTTTGCTTTAATCATTGATAAATGCAAATTACATGGATTCATAAAAATATGGTGACGGCTGCAAAGAAAGCCAAGAACAATGGCTCTTCCGCTTTTTCATAGACTTTCATTAAAAGCAAAGAAATAGGGTAAGGGTTTTTCTCTTTCTTTTTACAGTGCTGATTCCCCTTATGGAACTCGCCCATTTTTCTTTTCGTCTACTTCTCTTTGCCTTATCTGGAAGAATAATTTCTTCATCAATAGTACTCAGATGAAAGCAGCTTTGAGCTTTCAGAAGGGAACAGAACTGTCTCAAAGTCAAGCTGGTGCTGAGAACACACTATTATGACGTTATCGTGAGAGGCCCCAGCTGAGCAGGAGCATTAGCCAAGGTCAAAACAGAAAGATGAGCACTCATTAGCATTTCCTACTAAAAACCCATTTTAAATCATTCTCATAAAAATCTCATATGAAATGTAAATCCGTGCTCATCTCTTCTTCAGGAACTCTGTCGTGATCCACTTTCTATTATCTTGTCTGGTTTTGAACAAAATGTCAGTCTTTTCATTCTATCAGAGAGAAGGAGTAGCTTCAAAACTCTGCCTCCTGGGGTTACAGAGAGTAGAAGCAGACACCAGGATGTGGAGGTCATCTGCTCCTGTCATTTTGTTTTCTTGGGACTTTGCTGTTTGCCATCACCAGCTTCAAATCTAAACAAAGGCAGCTAGAAAACTGTTATGGAATATAATTCATGTACTATATTGTTTATCCTGTTTATACAAATGTGCTTAACTTTGTATGGTGAATAATACCATTTCAGTGATTGAGATGCATCTTTCAATGGTGTTTTAATGTATACTACTTTGTGAAAATCCATACAAATGAGAAAAAAAAACCTTAAGTCAACAAAATGCTCCTCCAATACACATGGTCAGATATTCATGTTGAGCTATCGTTCATTAATTCCACTAAACAGTTATTCAAATGCTACTTTGTTCTACTACTCTATTTGACTGAATAAACCATTCTTGTTAAAAATCCACAAAATGTGGTTTTATTCCCTAGACAGTAAAAACCTTAGTGATAGAGTGATCATTTTCGGAGGGTGCATATGTAAAAAGAATGGTAGTTATGTATATACATGTGCTATTTGTTTGTGGTTAGGTGCACATAAGTGCAGGTGCCCCTAAAGCCTAGACAAAAGTATCTGATCCCCATGGAAATGGAGTCACAGATGGTTGTGAGTCCCCAATATAGGTTCTAGGAATGAATTTTCAGTACTCTGAAAGAGTACTTAACCACTGAACCATCTCTCCAGACTCTAAAGTGACTTTTTAAGGTAATGGACATGATGTCTTTCATTTCCTGCCTTAAATCCTTGTGAAAATGAAAGAATGTTTTTCAAGTGTATAAGTGGGTTTACCCTGTATAGATGGACACAGATTCTTTCTGATACCTTTCTTTATCAGAGAAAAAGCCCAGAACCAGGTTTTAAATATTGCTATTTGATCAGGGGTTCCCATAGATCCTCTCCCACAGACAAAACCCAGATTATTACCATAGCTGTTTGGTGTTCACTAGAACTAGATGGTAAGGCACTGTTGCTGAACACGTCATATTCCTGAATCATAAGACATTGAGATATCAAGTAGTTACTAACTTGCAAACTTCAGGACAAGATCCCACCCAGCTAAGCTTCCAACTTGTAAAGAAGATTATAAGGTATTTTCTGTTCACAGATCAATAGATACTGATAATGCAATTCAAGGGAGCCAGGGTCCACTGAAGCTAGTTGCTATACGTGTCAGTATTGTCCACATAGAGCTTGCTTTATAGTATTGAAGGATACAAGAGAGTCATGGAAGTTACTGAGACCAGTTAACGTATGACAGGAGAATTCCTGCATGAAGTCGCTGAGAGGGAAAGAGGACCTGAGAGGCCGTTTGTGCAAAGCTGTGAAAGTAAATACTGATTTTCAGTCAAGACCTCAAGATGTTGAAGACACCAGAGCCATGAGATATTTGCAATTAAGAGAACTGTGTACAACAAACAGTTGTACACAGGTGTGAAGTGGCAGAAATCAGAATGCATAGTAATGATCTTTGCATTGAAAGTTCAGTTTTCTATAATAACTCAGAACTTCATCTAAATACAACAGCACCATATAGTCAGCTAGGATAATTTCAGTAGTCTAAAGAAACATCGAATACAACTTGAGAACTCATAGAAATATGAATGCACACAAAATAAGGCAAATACAGAAGAACAAATCCACAAGCAATATGCCATAGTAAAATTAGGGCATCCAAGATAGAAACATTTTAAATATGACAGAGAAAACCATTGATCAACAAAGGAACTATGCCCAGGTGGTTAGATGTGAGCAGATGTCCCATAGAAAGAAAATCATCGAAGAAAGGCAGCCTCGATCTGAAACATCATGATTGTTAAATATACCAAGTGTATATTTGCATAAATATATACATATATGTACATACATATACACATATATACATATATGTGTACATACATATACATATATATTCATATATATAATATGGAATGAGCTGGGGATGTTAAGAATGATACCTGAAACACTTAACAACATTGGCATGCAAGTTAAGGAGAGGAAAATTGATATAGTATTACTTAAGGTTTATATATTGGGAAAAATAAATTCAATATTGTGTTTATTAATTAATAAATTAATTCATAGGAAAAGATTGTAGGACTTCTAAAACAGTTGTACGGAAGAAAGATGATATATGCAAGAACATAATTCTATTAAATTATTTTATTTATAATTTAATTACATTTCTCTGTTCCCTGTTCTCTCCTCATACTCTCCCATATAGCCCTCCTATGCTTCTTAAAATGCATGACCTTTTCTTCAGTATATATTTGTATACAAATATAAATGGATATATAAATATATATAAGTTTATATACATTTATATATCCATTTATATTTATATTTATTATGGTATGTTATATATTATACTCAATATATAAATTTATATTTATATATTTATATATAGTTATATATGATATATTTTTAAAACATCACTCCTAGATATATGATATATAATTATATATTAAATATATAAATATATACATTTACATTTATATTTGCATATATGTGTAATTTTATATTTATATATGTGAATATATATATAATCCATACATGCACATACATACATATATGTATATATTACATAAACATGCATGCATAGGCATATATGTATGCATGCTTATGTATACATATATACATATACATTTATATATATAAATATATACTCCTAAATATAACCTAAGAATGCAATTTTTAAATCATCACTCCTGAAAAAGAACAAAAAGGAAGAAATCAATTTTTTTTTAATTATAAAAAGAAAAGAAAAAAGAACAGATAGAAAATACAGTGCAGAATCATAAGAGTAAGTAGAATATTGTGAAATTCATAACTGATATAAGTAGCTTAGAACTTCTACGCAAAGATATTTGTGTTAGGTTAGATCAGCAGTTATCAATACATTACCACATTTCATGAATAAGAAGTCAATAATTTGCTTAACACTATCTTCATAATAATTTTAAGGTATCATTGTCTTTATCCTAATTCTCACAAATATACAGCCGAATTTTATGGATACTCTAACATATGGGATACTGTAAAACATAAAATACAAATGTGGATAAGGTAATCAATTGACCTTCTATTTAGATTTAGAAAAAAAGGGCAGCTAAATTGTTTCAGAAGAAAGACATTATATACAAGGCCGTGAAATGAGTTGAAAGTAAAAAAAAAATAATTAGATTGTTGGATAGTTATTTCTTCAAGTTAAACAATTCCTTCCCAGAATAGTCCAGAGGGGAGTTGATAAGACTGGAAGATCTAATTAATTTTAAAAGCATCAGGAAATTTAAAAACTTATAAAATTCACAAGTCCCCTCCCCAAAATGTGAAAAGTTTAAACAGCTGCAGGGGTGGGTAGACACTCCGGTTGAAGCCACTGGCAAGTCTTACTGGAGCTGTAAAGATGCAGTTAGCTCCTGAAGTATTGCCTGTGTAGGGGGTGGATTTATAGTGATGTAGCTTCTTATATGTCACCCACAATCCTGTAAGTAACCTCAGCAAACTTGTTCACCAGCCTAGCCTTGGGTAGACATGTTTCTTTGGTCTGTCACTGATGCTCTATGTAAGACAAGCACACACATGTTCATGTCTGTTTAGGAAGATCACACAACATGAGTAAACATTTTAAAGTTGAAAGTGGAATGTCCATATTAACTTCAAACAAAATGAGACATCAAACAAGACATGCTTTGGGCTGGAGAGATGGCCTAATGGTTAAAAGAACAGACCACACTTCCAGAGGTCCTGAGTTCAATTCCCATCATCCACATGGTGGCTCAGACCATGTGTAATGAGATCTGATGCCCTCTCCTGTGTCTGAAGACAGCAACATGTGCTGATAAAATTTAAAAAAAAAAAAAGACATGCTTCATGGGAGAGGGGTTGTAGAATATAGAATAATTTATAAAGTAACAGAAAATCTTATTGCTAGTATATATTTAAACAGATTCAAACTCCATACTAAAAAAAAGAAAGAAAGAAAGAAAGAAAGAACAAAACATAAACATTAAAGCAGTGAGGAATTGAGCATACTTCTTTCCATAATGGTGTCCACCATTATGGAAGCACCTATCAGGCAAAGAGGAATCAAAAATCACTTTCAAAGCCGCGTGTTTCCTTCTTGGCAGAACAAACTATGGGCTGAGGCTTCAGAGCAAACTTCTCAGCAAGGCCCCAGCCAGGGAATCCAGAAAAGCAGACAGTCCAACAGATGTGAAAATCACAAGAAAGAAATGTAAGGAAAAGGCTGAGCAATGACACATCCAAAAATCATAACTACTCTACTACTGAACTCAAGTATAATGGATCAGGTAAGACACCAGATGAAGACTTGTAAAGGCTTCAGCTAAAAATAATGGATAACCTCAAAGAGGACACAAGCAATCAGATGAACTCAGTTCATGCCATTGGGGGAAAGAAAATCATCAAGATAGATGGAAAGTCAACAAATACACACTAGTAAATATCTAACGAGTTCAGGAGGAAACAGTAGTGCTAATTTTAATATAATGAGAGCTCGATCATAACAAAAATATCACAAATCAAAATCATTGAAAGATAGTAAAAGAAGTTCTAAGAAGGAAATACAACATTTTAAATACTTGTGTTAGAAAGGCTGATAGAGTTGTAAGTATGTGTCTTAAGTCAAACAAAATCAGTATAACCAAAGAAAAATGGAAGAAACTGAAAACAGCAAAGAGTAACTCTAAAGTAGGGAGCAAAGATATTAATTGAGAGGATGAATACATTCAAAACAACATTTTTTTAAAGATTAAACAAACAGACCAAATTCTGTAGACATCAGGAAACTTCCAAAAATAATATTAGATATGATGTATTCAACAATTAAAACAATTTTCCAAGGCAGTATGAATGACACTGCATATGTAAACATATACATATCTTGAGGAATGAGAAATTAGAGGTTATTTACTTACTTACAGTGGTGGAGGTCCCAGGGTTACTGCTGGATTGCTAGGAAGGCACAGAACTCGGTATTTTGCCATGCTCCTGTCAATTACAGTCAACAGTCAGCAGAAGAAAAAGGTGCAAGGAGAAAAGCTCAGGAAGGATTTCAAGGCCTCTTTCCCCATCAAAGAGGACATGTTTATTCCCTCTAGCAATAAACAAAGATGGTGCATGGGAGGTTTTGGAGTACCACAGAAATGTCTCATTATTTCATATAAAAAAAAATGCACCCTGAACGGTTTCTAGCTACATTTTACCCCAACTACTAACAGCAAGTCACTTAAATCTACAAATTCTTTAAATTTTTCTGCCAGTGTATAAGAGGCAATGTTCTTAAGATCTACGATAACTAAATTGATGGTCTCTGTCCCTTTTGTATGTATATTATTTATAACATTTATAAATGTTATTCTTACCTTCACAAAGTTAAAAAGAAAACAATATCCATAGAGAAGACTAGTTCTTTCTTTGGTAAAAAAAAAATCATAAAGCAGAATATAGCTGCTATGCACTAAGAAGAAAAATAAATCTACTTGCCTAACAAAAATCTATCAGAAATACACTGCAAGAATCATCATTAATGGCTGTTTTATGAATATCCATAGAATCAGAAATAAGTGAGAGGAATGGAGGTGTTCTATTTTGTTTTTCTATTGCTGTGAGAAAACAGTGAGAAAAAAAGAAACTTGGGGAGGAAAGCGTCTGTTTGGTTGATACATTCCGACACATCATGGAGGGAAATTGGGCGAGGAACTTGAGGCGTGAACTTGGAAGCAAGAACTAAAGCAGAGACCACAGAGGGGTGCTGCATACTGGCTTGCTCTTCCGGGATTTATCAGCTTGCTTTCTTATACCATCCAGGGCCTTGGGCCCAGGGTTGGCAGTTGACAGAAGGTTTTGTCTTCTTATATTAATCATCAATCAAGAGGTTCGCTCTTCCCAGATGATCCTAGTTTGTAGCAAATTGACAAAAAAAAAATCTGACCAATATAGGAATAAATTCCATTATATACATATACGAAATTGTCAAAGAAATAAAAAGATAGGCATACTTTCTATTGCTACTTAGAACCAGTGTCATTTTTTTTAAAGGTACTACATGATTCTGGATGATGAAAAGCAGATAAAAAGGAATGTGAAGAATGGAAAACAAGAAATACAACACATATTTATAGGCTTTTTCCTATAAAGCATTAGAATTTATGCACATGTATAGCAAGTTTACTAGATACACAAGAGTAATACAGAAAAAAAGTTATGTTTATGTGCACTAGTAATTATGATTTAGAACATGTAACTTCTTGAAAGACATTATAAAATCGATGGGAGATATTTTATATCTAGGAATAAAATTAACCAAAGATATATAAACTTACATTAAAATGTAAAAATTTATTGAAAGACATTAAAAATCTACATAAATGGAGAGCAATAAGTTGCTTGAGGATAGAAAGTTGTAAAATGATAGGATTTTAATTCTATGAAAATTGATTTATTAATTCAATATAACAATCAAACTTCTAAAACTGTTCTCTACTAAAGATGAGGAAATAATACCAAATTCTATACTGAAGAACTAAGAACTAAGAACTGCCAAGATATTTCTAAATCAAAAAAATTATTTGTCATAATACAAAAGTATATCTAAATATATCCGTGAGGAAGTTACATCTAATTAAGTCCATAATTGAATGTTTTAGCACCTAGGTTTTAAAAACAAATAATCTGTTACTACCAAGATGTCTAGTAACTGGAGGAATTATTTGAGGCTTTTATACAGAGTTGACTGGAATCTAAATCGGAAGAGGTACTTTTAAAAATATGCGATGTTCTCTTATAAATGTAAATAACCCAACAACTTGACTGTGAGGAACACACTATAGAATTGCACAGGCGCTCAGACAAACACACACACACAAGAATAAATACATATATATTTACATATTTGCAAATATCAGAAGACTGTATACAAACACATATATGAAGTGACACAGTCTACAAAGGAGACAGGAAACAAAACCTTATATACTTACTCAATAGAAAGACATTATGTGCAAATGTGCATTCTGAATGAATGCATCATTAACATAAGTTAAATTATTATACACAACCTGATCTATTAAACACAACTGTCTAGAAGATTCCTGAGTGCGGTGTGAAATTCAACAGTCCACTGTGAATTAACTTGTAAACACCCCAGTCTTCTGGAGGATCAGGGTTAAAGAGCATGCTCCTGAGAAGAAACAACCTGTCTTCCTGTCACAAACATCTAGGTGGGGTGGAGTAATGTCCATAAAGGGGAGTGATTCACTGTAGAGAGGAGTATCCAGAATTAAGTACAGAGAGGGGAGCATTCACATGAAAGATCCCCTGGCATGAATACCAGCAGGGAGGGCGTTGTAGACATATGCCTGGCTTGGCAGGTTCAAACCTGAGCTTCAAGAAAACGGCCTTTTTATATTATCAGATCTTTTCACTGAGTACCTGAAAACAGTGACACCCTGAACTGTGAGCATGCTTCAATCCCAGATTTGTTTATAACATCATTCTCCAGTCAAGACAACCAGGGCTTACTGGATAAATGGCTAATATCTTGGCAGATTTAAGACCCCAGTATAAGAAGAATTTCAAACATCATTTTGAGCCAAAAATTAATAAAAGAAAGGATGAATCAAGGATGCTTAACATGTTAAGATGATAAAAGTTCCAGCATGAATGATTGTGGATTGCTGTTGATATGCAGGTGAGAGCAGGTGTAATATAAGACTAGAGTCTGTGATCAGGCAATGGAAAGGAAGGTGAGGATGAGAGTTTCAGAAAGAGAGGATAGGGGACAGACAGACAGAAGGATGAGAGAAGATGGAGGAAGAGGATGAACCAGATCCACATGACTTGAAATAACCACAGGTAGTCATGAATATCATAGAAGGAATAGAATAATATAGGACAATTTGTAAAATCTAGGTGGGTAGCTTATGTCAATATCAATTGGCTCTGATTTCATTGTGTGGGCATTTTGTGGGTTGAGAATCTACTGATATAAATCTGACTGATAAATTACAACCCTGTCGAGTTTTGATTTTACTGGGTTACAGGGATATGTGACAGCTAGCCACAGGGGACGGATGACTGGAAATATGAGTGGGTTTCCCAGCAAGTGAACCATGAGAAGTTGGGGGATGTTGGGTGAACGAATGCCACATGGGGTGAGCAATGGGGGTGGGGACACTGACAGGGTGGAGAGTAGCGGGCAATAGCGTGAATTGTTTTTAATAATTACATACAACAAATGATCTTTCCCTAGACAAATCTGGAACAATTAAAACATCAAAATCATCAATGATGGAATAGAATAAATGAAGTAAAAGGAAGCTATCAGTGTAGTTAACGAGGTTTCATGAGTAATAGTCTAGATACATGATTTTGAAGGCCTTCCACACAAAATGTTATTCATTACAAAAGAGAATAAATAACCCTCTGGTAGAATCCTGGTGAGGACCACTTTAATCATGTGATCAAAATTAATGTGGCCAGGACTAGCAGCAACTGAAGTCATTTCTTACATAACAGAATGGAGTGTGAACACAGAGATCACTTTGTGAAATGTCTGTCAAAATTGAGGAGACATAAACTCAAACTGAGAACACTTAGACAAAACTCCAAGTCAGGCCTTTGAAAGAGTCATTACAAAAGCTAAGAAATCACTGAGGGCCAATAGAAGAGAAAAGGGACAACCTACATGCGTTTGAACTCACAACTTTCTCTTTAGGGCATCATTACAATGATCTGTAAGGCAGAATGAAAATCAACTGTATATCAATCAGCGATAGTTTCATGATTTTGATGCTCAGATAGCCCTTAGTAGTCACACCCTTCTTCTGTTAAATACATTCTAATGAATTCAGAGCTGATCTGGCCTTAAGTTCACAAATTCTTTTCACATCGCCAGAAGAAAGTTCTCTGTACTTTGCCCTGTAAATGTGAGATACTTTTCAGATATGTCAAAAAAAGAAGGAAGGATGCAACAAGCAGAGTACTGGTTTCTCTCAGGATTGAAACATGAGGAAAGAGAAACCACAACAGACTTAACATGCCTCCCAACATCAAGAATGAAAGCTTATTTTCCCAGGTGTACCTTTTGTGTTGTGGTTTACATATGTATTCTGACAATATAAAATACTGTAATAATGATAAATTCATTGTTCATAGACCACTGACTGAGAGAAAAGCAAACCTAACTTGGTGTTCAGCTGTTCCGCTTATTATTCACATGGTCTTGGGAAAGATGATTGAACCTTCAGAACTGGAGTTTCTTCATAAGCAAAATGAAAACCATGGTACCTACATCTGACCACTAAGGAGGCAATGTGTATGTCAACAAAACAACACTTTAATAGAAGCTTTTTCTTTTACTTTTAAATACTAGTGGATAAACAAATAATAATTATCACCAATTATTGCATGGTGATTATCTATTATTAGATGATTCAGTTTTACTGTCTGCTGTGTTAAAATGAATCCTGATATAGGAACTTTCGTGTGAAAACATTACCAAAATGGAAAAGGAGCGAATTAGGCCTGAGATAAATAGCCTGTGGGAAAACTGAAAACAGCACCTATTGGGAAACAAAATAATATTTCAAGACACATTGGAACCTACTGCTGAAGAAGCTTACACACTTACACACACACATACACACACACACACACACACACACACACACTTTTTATTTGGTTGAACGAGAACTCTGTGCTTTCCAAAAACTTACAACTTATAGTCCATACTGTTGTAGTTTTTAAACCTTAAAAGAAATAAACTTCACACTGTCATTTATTCAAACTGAGCTATTACATATCCCACTCAGGGTTACTTAGTTTTAGACCTGTACTGCCACAGATTTTTACCATGTGAGATGCTACTGAGAAACCAGATCTTGGGTTCAGACTCCATCTTAGAGGACTTGACCTATGGTTGAACTCAAGTTAACCAACAAGTCGGAACTTAGCACCAGCTTTGAGATTATTCCCCAACAAGGTTGCATCTTGCACCACTTACTCACAAACAAGCCTGTGCCTAGCACTAGTTTCCAGGTCACTCTCTAACAAGCCGGCCCCTGGCACTTCACTTCCTAACAACCAATCAGGAGGAAAGCAGAAGTTAAGTTTATGGTTTTTCTCCCAGCACCAGCCAATTATTTTAAAGAGCAACAAATTTCATAATAGCCCCCCCAGTCAGATGTGTGCCAGGTTAGAAACCCCCTCATCTGTTTGCTTACCTCTATAAATGCTTGCGTGAAACTGGGCTCAGGGCTTCACCTTTCTGTCTTTCTGTGTCAGGGTCAGCGGTGCACCCAAGCATGAGTTTGAATAAAAAGCCCCTAGTGCGATTGTATTGGAGTTGGCTCCTTGGTGGCCTTTTGGGGATGTCAAATGGGCACAACACTACCAAGATAGCCATGGGAAGGGGTGGGGGGATAAATGAATCAAGCAAAAATCTCAGTCCTTATAATGGCTATCTCCCAGGGCATTTTCAACACAAACAACTGAGCCTTTGCATTCAGTTCCCACCCATGGACCCAGCTGTAATCGTTCTTCCACTGAAGCCTTGTGGAAGGGAATGGAGGTAGCTCATTCTGTCAAGGAGGGCAAAAGGCAGCAGACAGCTCAAGCTGAAGCTTGAAACATCTCATAAGTAGATAAAGATTCCCAAATGGTCACATCTCTGCGTGAATGTCCCATGGGGTCCTTAAGAGCGGAGTGTAATAAAAATTCTATCTGTTCAGACAGGTGACTTCCTAGAACAGTGTGTCCTATAGGGTACTAGAGTCATTCTACAATTCAAAGATTGTAATAGCATGATTCTGCTAGATACTTCATATTTCCATGTTTTAAATATGAAGCCATTATTAAATAATAGTCACCCTGACACACATATAGACATAATATAGTATTTCTATGTTTCTGATAAATTACAAAGAAATGGTAGACATTATTGTTTGGGCCTGACTAGGTTAACTCTTATTCTGTATATAAAGTCAAACAGAGGTGAGAATATGAAAACAGAGCAGGACATAGGAGAGCCACTGGGGACACTAGAACAGGGTAGCACAGCAAGGACGTGCTACTTGGATATAGTGGAATCTACGTAACATTTATCTACATTATGATAACAAACCAATCACCAAAACTCAGGGAATTCGTGTAAATTTCTTATCCATGCTCCATATCCACTACAAGTCAACACTGGGCTCCATACCGGTTATTCAGAGACGCAAGGAGACAGAAGCTACTCCAGCTAAGACACAGGAGCCTGCAGTTCACTCTAGCTACTACAGCAGTGGACAAGTGCTAGAGGATTATGAATGGCCTCTGAATGTCAAAATCACCTTGACTTAGCAATCTTCTTGACCTCACATAGAAGAGGGTAAAGAAAGGAAAGAAGGTCATGGGTGTCCCAAGCAAAACAAGGACAGTTTGATTGATGCTCAGGAGCTCCTCCTGACACAGGGAAGTCTGAACGGGGACAAAAGTAACTGAAGAAACTATAAAGATACTTGGAGATGATATGTGCCTTTTAAAACTGTGGCACTGGTTTGCTTGCTATTTGTTTTTTAGTGAGCCATACCAATCTAGCAATTCTAAATATCAAAATTCTTTCTAGTTCACTATTTCCACATATACTTTTACAGCTACTCCAATTGCTTGTATAGCTTTATATATGTCACCTCCCTAATGCTACATCCTTCAATAACTGATCTGTATTGGTTAAAGTCATAGTTCAAAGACTGACAAACTCATTTTTCATTCAACACTAAGCCACATTTCCAGAGACTTCATCCGCTATTTTATTCACATATTAGTAGTATTTTCCTATATATTTAAATTTCAGCATTATAAATGATTCAAAGCCTCTGATTATTACTTCAAGTATTTAAAATACAACTCACATAGAAGCACAAGACTAAAAGATTCATTACAATCTAAAGTTTGCATAAACATTACTTTTGCAAGTTTGATTAAAAGTTAAATATGCTTTTTATTTGTCTGCCTTTTAGTAAGAAATGAAACACTGTTTTATAGGCCCTACACTTAGCACAGTGTTGTCATAAATTTTTTTGCAACCTACTTTTAATAAGGGTTCAACCTCTTCTCTATCCCACTACCCAGAAGAGATAGTGGAAGAGAAAAGTTATTAGGATGTGGGAAGTGGCCCTGTTCAGCAATAGTTCTTGGGGGTGAGCTCGGTCTTCTTTGGCAGCAGTTCAGTCCTGAAGCAAACACCAAATATGACTCGGGAGCTGCAGACCAATCCTCTAGGTAGGCAGATACCAGGCAGCAACACCAACTGGCCTGAGGTGAGGTCACAGATTCTGCAAGGTGCCAGGAGAGCCTCATGAGCACTTCTTAGGTTTCTCTCAATGGCGGCATTATCACAAGTTGAGCTCAACAATGCTGTGTAAGGTGAACCAACAACATGTCTGTTGTTATCGAAGAATAGCAAGATAGTGCAAACAAAACCAACGTTCAGTGCTCGTCTCCCACTGTCTGTGGGGTCATATTTATATTCCTTCATCAAGGGTCCTCCACGTGTTTGCTGTATCAAAACATCCTTTCACCTGTGTCTGCTTCAGGAAAACATTCTTTCACATGTCTGCTTTAGTGAGACATCCTTTTACCTGTGTGCCCCAGCAAAACATCATTTGGCATAATTTTCCAAAGAAACTAGAAGTTTCCACTTCAGCACAGCCTTTCAGCTAAGTTCTCACAGCACCAAAGAATCAGACAGAATCCACATTAGTGTTCCATCTGCTCTTGTGGCTACGTGTAGGCACTCAAAGAAGAGAAGTGAGTTCGGCAGGTCTAGCTCCTTGCCTGGGATATAAGCAAGAAACACATCTACCTGCAGTTGTGAGAAATTCATTTATTATCAAACACATTTGTATGTTTCATAAGCTGTTTTATATTTGCCCAGAAATATATTTTAAAATTTTAGGCACCACACCAATCAAACTGTCATCAATAATACTGACAAATAAAAATTCAAAGCATACATTCCGAGTTTCATAAAACATGAACTTCATAAACACCACCTTACTAAACAAGTCTTTGGTGATAACTGTAGAGATAGTTTTGTTAATATGTAACTGAGTATGCTCTGTGTAACATTTAAAAAGGGATTCAAACTTCAATATATTATGAAGGGAATATCTCATGGGAATTCCAATTACTTTACATGATTAAAATACTTTTTGGCAGCTTAAATTCCCAAGGGTTCAATATGCTTTTTTTGTCACTCTTAGCGCTTATGTTTGCATGACAATGCCTTTGTAAAGATGGATGTAGACATGGATCCCCTGTGAACTAGCACCAAAGGCTCTCCAAGTATTTCAAGAAGTAAAATTCCCAGATGTTGATGCACTGAACCTGCCTCTCAGCAGAGGGAGCCTCAGGCCACAGGGGGATTCAGTGGGTCACTGACACAGAAAAAGAAGAAAACATTAACGTCAAGTTAGACAGATCAAAGAAGAGGTTCTTTTTGTTTAGGATTTATGAACCTCCTCCGACAAAATGTATCCTTCAGAGTGTGTGTGTGTGTGTGTGTGTGTGTGTGTGTGTGTGTGTCTTAAAAACGTTTTCAACATGTTTATAAGTCCTTTTTCTCCTTTACTTTCTGGTAGTGTGACCATGTGTCCTCAAAGATTTGATAATTTTTGTCATGCAAAATAGTTGGTATCTTCATTGACTGTCAACTCTTTTCACATAATGTTCTATGTGCCTTGGTCCCTTAGCATCTCTTAGCAAAGAAAAGAAGGATTAATCCCTTGGGTCACAGAACTGCACTCATGTGAGTCCCCATCAGTGCCTTCTACTCCTGTACTCAGTCTCTACCTGTGCTGCCTCGGTAAAGTCCCCTTTGGTTCTTTCCAATCTACTTTTGAAGAGCAGTTTCCTAACTGGTTTCTCTATCCACCCTCCTTACCTGCCCCGAGGTCTCCAGCCATTAAGAACTCTACACTACTAATCTGATTGTGTTCCCTCCTCCCTTAAAGTCATTGCAAAACTTCTTACTGCCCAAGGGTGAAACATGAACTCTAAGAACTAACTCTCTCTCTCTCTCTCTCTCTCTCTCTCTCTCTCTCTCTCTCTCTCTCTCCCTGATCCACTAGCTCAGAAACTCATTTCCAGTCTCTCTCTCTCATTCTGTTGCTCTCCCCTCCTCACATGCAGAGGTGATGACCTCCTTCAACCTTGTTACTCTCACCCTTGAGCTTGGAAGTCTCTCCCAGCTTTAATATTACACATGGCTTTAGCTCTCCACCTAAATACCTAAAAAACAACTCCATCTCACATTCATGTGTGAAACAAACATGAAACAGAAGGGATAAAATAGGTTAAAATGTAATAAAGGGCAAGGCACCAATGGTCATTAAGTTACACAGATATGACTGCTTTAACATAAAAAAGTGTTGTGCCTCTTCAGGGTTATGGAATTTTTGTCACTCAACAGTCCACGCCTTTGATTATTATTCTAATATAGAGATACTTACTCTGTAAAATAAATTCTTAATCTGCAAAATGAAAGTACAATCATTGTTATTAGAAGATATTTTTATTGAAAATTTACCTTGTGCATATCCCCCCTTCTGAGGAAATCTGCAATTACATCATCCATAAGAAAGGATGAGGGATCTTGTGTGCTCAAATCGTCACGACATAATATTTACTGTCCTATGTGGTTGTTGCTTGCTTTGTGACTTTCTCATTGAAAGTAAGGCACCATAACATGTGTTTAGCAATGTACATCCCTTAGCAATTTACGAGTACCTGGCATTTGATATACACTAAATATATAGATTTGACTTGGTTTGGCAATACTTTGAAAATATTGAGGGTATTTACTTTTTAATTATTTACTTATTTATTTATTCTTCTCATATATTACATCTCAATCACAGTTCTCTCTCCCTCTTTTCCTCCCAGTCCCCATCCCTACCTCACCACTCCCCCAGATATACTCCTCATCCAGTTCCCTCCAGAAAAGAGCAGGCCTTCCTCCCAGGGATAGCAACCAAACATGGCTTAACAAATTACAATAAGACCAGGTACATGCCAAGGCTGGAGGAGAAACCCAGCATGAGGAGATGATTATGTACTTTTTAGCTCTTCTGACAGAGATTCTCTCTTCTCAGGGTCACTGGTGACTTTAGGTTTCCAAGTACAGCATTGTGATAGCATTGTATCCAGTTGACCACAGAGCTGTTATAAACCCTCCATTCTTAGCTTTAAACTGTTCAAACTACTGTTAAGTGCAAGTTTTGAAATACCATATTTGATGTCTTGGTGGCTTTCAGGTTATCATTTTGTATTCAAGCTCTGCTGGCTACTGTAGCCTTAGTTGTCTGAAACAGTCAAATTAAGTTGATTTAGAAGATAACGCTTATTTATGTTTTATATGCCCTTTGGTAACTTTTGCAGAGATCAGAAAGGTTCATAGTGTAGGGATTCAACAGAGCATATCAATAGTGAGTATGCATCTTTCAAACCCCAATCTTTTACTGTACTTTCTATTTCTTTGCACCATCTTATAAATTCTTTTGGCAATAAACTAACAATTTATAAGCAATTTCCTATCCCACCCTAATCATTTTCAATAGGCCAACAGCTTAACACTTAAAGCCAATGCTTTTCTTCCTGGTGTTTGAGCCATACCATATGGATTCACCTTGGTTCTTAATGGAATTCAAACATACAGTTTTACGGTAACTAATAGTATGCTAAAGTAACTCACCATAAAACTCAGTATTTCATCAAACACCAGTCTAGATGCTAATCAGTAGAGATTTTACAATATATTACATTTAAATCAGTAGGCTTAGTAATTTATATTCTCAACCAAAATCTAGGTAGGCCTCACACAGTCACTGAAGGCATTAAAAAAAAGAGTGATATTCACCAGGTAGGAGAGAATTTTGCTTGCAGACGACATTCAGACTTGAGAATGCAACTTCAGTCATCTGTGTGTACTCATCTGATTTACCTTTAAGATTCATGCCTTTCATTTCCCCAAACTCACTGACGCAATAAATGAAAATAAAATTGTATATATTTTTATGTATATATGTTTATGTACATACAACCTATTGATCTGTATCTCAAGAGAACACTGGCCAACGTAGGTATAAGCCAATAATTACTATAAGTTAAACTCCAGAGAGGCAAGTAACCCTATTAAAAAATGGGGCACAGAGCTAAACAAAGAGTTCTCACCTGAAGAATATCTAATGGCTGAGAAGCACCCAAAGAGATGTTAATCATCCTTAGTCATTAGGGAAATGCAAATCAAAACAACCCTGATATTCTATCTCACACCAGTCAGAATGGCTAAGATCAAAAACACAGGAGACAGCAGTTGTTGGCGAGGATGTGGAGAAAGAGGAACACTCCTCCACTGCTGGTGGGATTACAAGCTGGTACAACCACTCTGGAAAGCAGTCTGGCGGTTCCTCAGAAAACTGGGCATGTCACTCCCGGAGGATCCGGCTATACCACTCCTGGGCATATACCCAGAGGCTTTACCTGCATGCAATAAGGACACATGCTCCACTATGTTCATAGCAGCCTTATTTATAATAGCCAGAAGCTGGAAAGAACCCAGATGTCCCTCAATGGAGGAATGGATTCAGAAGATGTGGTATATTTACACAATGGAATACTACTCTGCAATTAAAAACAATGAATTCACGAAATTCCTAGGCAAATGGTCAGAACTTGAAAATATCATCCTTAGTGAGGTAACCCAATCACAAAAGAACACACATGGTATGCAGTCACTGATAAGGGGATATTAACCCAGAATCTCGGAATACCCTAGACACTATTCGCATATCAATAGATTTCCAAGAAGATGGAAGGAGAGACCCCTGGTCCTGGAAAGACTGGATGTAGGGGAATGCCAGAACAGAGAAGCGAGAGGGGGTTGAATGGGGAAAAGAGGAAGGGAAGGGGGCTTATGGGACTTTCGGGGAGGGAGGAAACGGGAAAGGGGAAATGATTTTGAATGCAAATAAAAAAAACTTAGAAAATAAAATAAAATTAAAAAAAGACACATTAACACATTTCAAAACTATGCAGTTTATTTTTGTCAGTTAGAATCATTATTGAATAATTATTTTGTAATTTATAAAAAAGACTGTATTATTTATATTGGGAATAATGGTGATATGAACAATAGAGGTTAAACTTGATCTCATTTTTGCTAGCAATTTTAAAACTATTTACCAAAGAATATTTTGCTATCTTAAATAATAAAATACCATCATAGAGAGGAAAGAAATACCTCTCAACTGAGGCTTAGCATTGGACAGCATACTATAAAGAACAAATTTCATATGGAATAGACATACTAGAAAAAATGTAGGTAATAAGCTTATTAAAGCAAAAACGTAATTGCACAGACTCACTGTTGTTATGGGAAAAACTGTACTCTCATAAATTCACATGCAAAAGGAGGAAAGATTGTTTGACGGTTAAGAACACTTACAAAGAACCCAGATTAGGTTCTGAGGACCCAAGCGAGGCAGCTCACAGCTGTCTGGAACTCCAGCCACTTCTGGACTCCATGAACATCTACACTCACATAGATAACACATAAATATATACTTAACTACAAACAAAAGTCTTGAAAGTCCTTTTTTAAAAAATTTACGTGACAAAGCCTTAAACACTGTGCCTCAGAACATGATGTTTGAAGTTAATGTTTTTATAAAAGAAGAAGATACAACGTAGAGAATATCAAAGATGAAGGCAGAGATCAGATGTTGCTTTGAGGATATCATGAAATACTGTGAATGCCAGCAAACCATCAAGAGCTAGAGAAAATCTAGGGACAGATTCACTGTGATATCCCCCCAGTGGATCCAACCCTGAAGACAGCTTGAGTCACAAGATTCCAAACTATGACATTTCTATAGCTTAAACCTGTAGTACATTATTATGGCAGTCCCAGCAAAGTAATTCAATTGTACTAACTGATTTTCCTTTAACAAAAATAATGAAGAAATATTATATGATTCCTATTTATTCACTAATCTTATAAACATTATTTAATAACCACATTTTCTGTTCGTTATTTTTTGAATACTTAGTCAGTTATTGGAAATAATGATGATGGCAGTACATAACTCCAAGAGAGCATTTGTAACTTTACAGGCACTGCTTCAAAGGCTATCTGTACAAGCTCGGAGATAATACACCACTTGCCACAGTTTACAGAACAAACCGCAGGGCAGAGACAAGCAAGCAGTGTAAGTGTACACATATGGTAAATAGCTTTCCCTAGGTGCAAACAAGTATTCTTATCCTGAAGTGAGTGGCTATAATTGTGGAAGAATTGAAACTATTGGTCACATGACTAATAAAGACTGTTTTCCTCACCTCAAAGACTTCTCAGCCTCTAAGTACATCTGGGAACCTGTATTCACAGTAGATGCTTACAGAATGCCTAGGTGTTAGCAGGAACGCTGAAACAGAGTCATCAAACACTCAGATCCCATAATTCTGTTTATTCACATTCTTTCATGTTATACACAGTATTGGGACTATTTACCTTATTTGGAATGTATTTTAATGGAGGAAACAGAGTAATTCATTGTTTTTAGCAACTGATTTTTATTAATATTTAAATTGTCTTTATTGGAGGAAAAAGACTACAGTATATGCTTGGGTATTTGTAATTTCCATACATGGCAGTCAAGGGCACAGAATGACATGGATTGTTGTATGTAATCTGTTTGGTGTATGCCATGACACGGAGCTTAGTAAGCACAAAAATATAGCAGCATTGGCACATTCACAAACACATAGACTCATGAGTTATACTTGATTAGAAACAATTATCTCCATCAGAATCCAAGGGCAAAATGTCCATTTTGTGGTTATCTAGGAGTTGAAAATCCTCAGTTAAAGAGACTGGTAGGTTTACTCTGCTAAACATCACTGAAGTGGCTGTGATTGAGCCACATTTTAAAATCCTAACCTCCACAGTAATAAAATTGGGAGCTAAGACCTATAATATTTATTTGTTTAAATTTAACTAATATTTATACCAATAAAGGCATGGGAGGTGGGAACTGGGATAAAAACCTGCTAGCTTAACTTCATACCTGTATTCTCTTAATTACATAAAAAATGTCATTTACAAGCCTCATCCTATAATTATAGCTCTTAAAAAATTTCTGTCTCTGTGTGCCATTCTATCGAGCTAGTCTACCTTTCTCATGAGCTCCTCCAAACCCAAGACAGCTTCTTAGCTCTATTTCCTAGAATACTGTTCTACCTGTGTCCTGTCAGCTGCTTCTCTGTTGTTCCTGCAAGTACAAAGGAAAAAATGCCCATCTCATAAGCAGAGCTCCTTTTTTGTAGAGAAGGGGAGGGGAGGGGAGGGGAGGAAAGGAGAAGAAAGAGGAGAGGGGAGGGGAGAGGAGAGGAGAGGAGAGGAGAGGAGAGGGGAGGGGAGGGGAGGGGAGGGGAGGGGAGAGGAGAGAAGGAAAGGGGAGGGGGAAAGAGGGGAGGGGAGGGGAGGGAAGGGGAGGGGAAGAGGCTGGGGGGTGGGGGAGAAAGAATGAATCTCAATGGTCTCTCCCCTAGACCTTTGGCATTCCGGGCTAACCTCCTTGCTGTCATGGTCGGGGAGCTCTAAACTAAATCAGTATGGGCAGAACCATTTCACCTTTACAGTGGGGTAGCTCAAGCCTTGTCCAGCTGACTTTGCCTCAGGCCATAGAACAAAGACGACTAGAGCTCTCCTAATCAACTTGCCTTAAAACAATGAATTCACGAAATTCCTAGGCAAATGGTCAGATCTTGAAAATATCATCCTTAGTGAGGTAACCCAATCACAAAAGAACACACATGGTATGCAGTCACTGATAAGGGGATATTGACCCAGAATCTCGGAATACCCTAGACACAATCCGCATATCAATAGATTTCTAAAAAGATGGTAGGAGAGACCCCTGGTCCTGGAAAGACTGGATGTAGGGGAACGCCAGGACAGAGTAACAAGAGGGGGTTGAATGGAGAAAAGAGGGAGGGAAGGGGGCTTATGGGACTTTCGGGGAGGGAGGAAACGGGAAAGGGGAAGTGATTTGGAATGTAAATTAAAAAAATAAAATAAAATAAAATAAAATAAATTTAAAAAAAAGAAAAAAAAACAGGCAGGAACTTGCCATTCTTAGAATTCTTATTGCTGGAGGCTTTAGAGGCACATCCAAACTGCATCTCTTCAGGACACTCCTAACTGCATCTGACAAATGTAATATCCATCAAAGCATGTATATTTGGCTAACAGTTAGTTTTTCTATATACAATAATCAAATATCCTGTATCAGAGACCCTTGGTATGTGATAAGTTCGTGAAAATGGAATTCTCTTATATGGAATTGGTGCCTTCTAAGAGAGGGGTCAAAGACTCACTCTTCTATGTGGAGAATAGAAGAAACCATTTGGAGCCTCAAAACAAGCTTTTACTAGATGTTGGATCTGCTTAGAACTTCTACTTTTTCAAATGAAAAACAAAGCTTTATTGCCTTGAGATCTATATCTTTTGGTATTTTGTTAGAGATGCCCAACCAGACTAAGATAGAGGAATTTTCTTTGAAGAACAAATTTGTAGTCTCTCACTCTACAATGAGATGCCTTGTCTGAGATCTCTGCCCCAATTCCATAGCTCTCTTAATGACAGGGATGTCTAATTCAAAGGCTGGATTTCCTGGTCCACATCCACAGTCTTATCATTCCCCCAGACCTGCGCACCTTACTTCCTGTCTCTACTGCACAGTCAAATTTCCCCTCAAAACGCTTTCATCATCTCCTATAACTTGTCACCACAAGAGGAGTCACATACAGAAGGAACTGACAATTGCTGTATTGTACTTGAGGGTCAGAGTAGTGTCTTAGTCATTTGTATACCTGCTATCTAATGAAATCAGTAAATATAGTCCACACTCAATAGTTTTAGGATGAGATTATTTTGTGGAATATGCAAAGTGTGTTTATGGAATAAAGCTCCATTGTGATACGAAAAAGGAAATAAGACATTAGTCCACTTTTTAAAATTAATGGCAGAAAAAACATGACAAATCTAATTTTCACGCTCACCATGACCCCAGTTTTCACCTTCATTCAATCTCTTGCAGATTTAAGGCAGTAAGAATGCCCAATATTCCTCTAAAGGAAGCACAAACACAAAATTAGGTACTCTGCAACTCAAAATCAGATTTTTTTTCCCTCTGTGTAGGAACTTCGGCTAAGGGCAAATGCACTGTTCTATGCCCCAAAATTTTAATCGGCTGATGATCATCTTTAAACACTTCTGTGAGAATCACTGAAAAAGCAATCCCTAACCTAAAATGGAGACATGTGACTTGCTTTGACTACATGGTACTTGAGAAAATAGGACTGGTATTTCCAAGCTAGAATCTAAAATTGGGCATCTAAGCTCAGAATGAACACCACACTTGTTTATACAATGAAAAAAAATTAGTCAGAATAAAGAAAAGTGATTTCACAAGTCTTTAACAACAAAAACAGTGACTTTTCTATATTAAATTGTTCTACTTTGTTTTCTGTTTGCAGAAAAAAAAATTATTAGCCTGTCCAAAATTGCCAAAGCCAACTCTGTTATCTCCTGTGATTGCCAATCTAACATTGAGATGATCTTATCTACTTATCACCTATTTAAAGATTTTTTTTTTACTTCAGTGTGATCAAATTATGAGCTATATTTTTTAATAAGGGAGATTTAAACCTTCCTAAATCCTCCTGGTTTGACATGCTTTGAAGATGTGTATCCAGGATGAAGCAGACTCTTCTGGTTTAAAATAATAGGCATTAGTTTTCAAGTGTTTAAAGGTAATTTGCTTAAAGGAGCACAGCTCTCTGTGTGCATAGCACAGGCAGAAATCAATTCTCTTCATGGGGTACAGCTCCCCTGGGAGGTGAGTTGGTTGTAATTAGTTCCATTACAGCCAGGCTGTGTGACACTGGTGGGCTGGGTGACTGTGGTGGGACACTCAGAGCTTCCTTACGTACCTTACATAGCAACTGTTCCAAAGCTTGAATATGTTCTTGGTATTGTCTTGTCCAGTGACATTTGCTAATGGAGACATTTAATAAATTACCAGGACGGAGTCAAACAAGCAAACAGGCTAGACTGGGATGAAATACACAAATCCAGAAAAATCCTACAGCTTCAACACAAAGATGAAAAGTGGTTACAACATCCAAACGGTGACCAAGAACTGGCTGACCATGCTTAGGAATGCATCACTGGAGCAAACACAGGATTTAATGCTATGTTTCTAACTCACAACATGACAAGCAATTATTTTGATGTGACCTAATTTAAAAAAAAAATAACTTCCAATTCCAAACGTTCAGGCCTGACTCGACCTTGCCTGTGGTTACTGGACAGATTATGCTAGTCACTGTGTGGCCTGTTCAGAAGCTTTCTCTCAGTGTCCCAGAAGTTTAGTTTTGAAGAGATGAACTCGTTGTGCTGTGTATGAACCAGGCATATGAGGCATTCAGGTGCTTGCCACCCCACACTCTCCAAGACAGATAGTTCGTAATTTTCACTTGCAAATGGCCACAAACTGAAGGTCAAGACAGGTAAATATTTGCAGGGCTCCACAGGGAGCTCTAATCTTAAAAGTTACTTGGACTGCAGATCCCATAGACCTCTTTTACTTCACGTCTGAGATGATAAAAGACACCAACATCACAGCCTAGCTTAGTCTTTTCGGCATCCATTGTTTAAAACATATTGTTTTACTACTACATGATGACTTGTGATAGATTTCACTGAAAAGTGGGATATGGGGTTTGGAAGATGTTCACAGTTGAATAGTTTAGGATTACTTGTTGCGGGAAATATTAAAAAAGTTCCTGCCAACTCTCCTGTCTGCCAGGCCATAACACCATGTCCCTGTGGGATCCCGCTGGGGCTGAGCTATTCTCTCCCAGCTAGCTTCCACAGCATCCCAACAGTCTTTTCTCTCTACCATAAACCCCTGTAATCAGCGGACCCACATTCCAGTAACCAAGTAAATCAAAACTCTTAAAGCTTAATTAACCAATCAGATCTATGTAATAGTAATATTACAGTTTACAAGATGCCAATACAGATAATGATAAAAGCTTTAGCCTAATATTTCTAACCTTATAAAAACTTAGCAATTTGTGGCCAGTAAATGCCACACAGGTCCACGTTCGAAGACTTGCCGGTTCCCCTTCGTTCTCCACCTGCGACCTCTCTGTCCCTCCTACTCCTAGCTCCGCCTCCCTTTTCTTGTCCAATCACAGGCCTTCCACTGTCCTAATAGGATTGGACATGGAAAATCCTGCAACAATTACTGAGCACCCAGTACAAGAATATATGACAAATTTTTTTCTTTATGTCTGGTCAAGGGCACTAAGGGATATATTAGCTTGGTGTGGAAGACAAGAGTAGGAGTTTCTTTGTTAAGAGATGTGTTTGACCATCAAGGAGCCAGAGCACCCCATGAAGAGACGAAAGCTCTTACGTGTAAGTCAATTTAAAAATATATGCTTTGTTTGGACAAGTTTATGGGATGGAATCCAGGGCTTGATACATAAAGTCTAGTTATACAACCCTTTCCCTATCTATAAATCATTTAAAACATGTGAGCTTGAACTTTACATTTCAAATTAAAATGACTTAATGAGCGCTTCTTTTACATTAGTCTCTTCCTTCAAAATAACATCACAAAGGCAAAGGGACAAATTTAGGTACACTCAATTACACAGGCATCTATATCATTAAGCATGAAACTGACACAAGTAAGCCATGCCACATTTTACAGATTTTCAGTGTATAATATAGAAATGTGTCATCATTGATGTATCTACTCAAGGGAATGGTGAAATGCCAATTTCTGAAGATCACTTCTAAGAATAATTCCTGATTTTCACTTTTAATTTTCCTGGCACAACTACAACATCCTGTCTCCCTTTCCAATGTGCTACAGATTGACATATAAGTCATATTGTCAACCTATTAATAAAATGATTGAGTTTGTGTTTCCAAAGCTTTCCTTCAAATTTCTTCAGTAGTTTTTCAGCAAATGTCATGCCACAGTCAATCATTTAACACCCCAGTTTAGGGAATTATCTCTGTGTGCTTCATCTTCTCTCTGCCCAAGACCCAAGTCAAGCATCTAGACTCAAAACTACTTCTTTCCATCAAAGAAGTGGGACTCAAAGTCCAAGCTTAGAACAGGATGTTTCAGGTGAATTCTGAGGGGAGGGTTTAGTTAGACACTATTGTGTTCTTCCACTTAAACCTTAGTTGTCAAATAATTTAGATCTTTCACTAAATTACTTACAGTGTCTTTGGATACTAGTTAATGTATTCAAAAGTTAAAAATTCAAATAAAAATAAAGATATGCTCTTACTTTGTATGCCCTTAAACTCATAGCAATCCTGTGGCAATCAAGTGCTGGGGAAAATTAATCTTTCACCCAAATGTTTTTCTATACTCATAAAAATTACTCATAATGTTTCAGGTTAACTCATTAAACATTCATTTCTAATTTTTAAAAGCAAAATGAATAAACATAAGTCATACTAAGTAATTTTATAAACAACTCTCAAGAGCATGCTGTAAAGAAAACCGCACCCACCCACAGGCACAAATCTCACTAGTTTCTTCCTTCTTTTTAGTCTCTGATTTCTCAACGTTATATGTTTCTACAAATTTTGAATTATTTTTTTCTGAATAATCTCAGAGGCTTTATTTTATATCACTCTTTTGAAAGCAATGTTGCAAAACAAAAATGTAACTCCTCTTTATGTATGGTTTTTATCAAAAAGTATAATTCTGTTCATGATGCAGGTACACACACCACATGACATATCATGAAGGCAAACCTATCCATTCCCAGTTTTAGCCATTTTTGGTTAACACATCTTCTATCCCTCTCCAGCCTTAAGAATTACATGCAAAGTCACCTACATATTTCTCTTCAATATTCACTTTTTTTATAGATTCAAGAATAATTTCTGTTTTATGATTTCTTTGAGTCACAATGAGTACAAATCAGATTCATAGCAAATTGCATTTTAACAAGAAGCATATTTTACACTTTTACTCTACACTTTTAAATAAAAGAGGAAATATCATCTTCAGCTTTTTCCTCTTATTCGATGCAAGCTTTCCTCTGCTGTACGGTGCCTTTAATTGTAGACCTGAGGTTGCTGTTCTCAGACTCAATTAGAGGTATATATCATGTCTCTGCCTCTTGCTGTCCCTGAAGAAGGGTTAATATGATGCTGGTATAATTTCTAGATGCTATGTCTTTGAAGACACAGAGCTTCCTGATTCCACAATGGCCACACAATCACAGGTAGAAACTACCAAAAAGGCTACATGAAAGATAGCTACCTTCCCAAGTGTCGGTCTTCTCCTTGAATTCTTTGAACATTCTTCCACCCCACCTCCCCTTTTTTTTTCTTGAACTTCTTCTTTCTGGACAACCAGCTATCTGTCAACAGTCTTTCATTTCTTCATTCATACTGTTATAATTCTAGAATCAGACCTTTCTCTAAAGAATCTTCTGCTGGGGATCAGCACTCAGAAAACAAGATCCAGGGCCTTGTGCCTACTACTCCACATTGCCAGTGCCTTTCATTCCTTTCAGTGGACAAGGGCTTGACACATCCCAAAATAGATATGCACACTCATTTGTTGATTTCAAGATGGAAAGCTATGTAGAGACAAACTGGTGTGTGTGTGTGTGTACCTGCATACATGTGCGGAATTATCTTTGACTTGAATAAGCATGGCATGTATCCTGGTTTTCCCCATTGGTGGCTTCGTTCCCATGCCCCGGACTCAAAGCCCTCTCTCTCCTAACTTTTAAAATATATTTTATCGGCATATGAAATGTGCTGTTTTGACTTATTTAGATATTAGCGGATGAACCTAGCACATCCATGCTGCAAATCCCTCTCTTCTGTCTTGAAATGGCTAAGGTGATGCAATGCCTCTCCTGTCATTTATAGTGCTAGGGTTAATCTGAGGGCTTGTGCTTGCCTTGAGCTATGTCTACAGCCAATTATGGTGCATGCCTTTGTTTATATTCACCCTGTTTTAGCTGAACCAGGTAAAGTGAATTAGCAGGGTAAGGAAGACAAACACGGCAGATGATCTTGTCAACTCTGAAGAGAATAATAGTTACCGAGAGGGGGGACAGTGAGAGAGGCAGAGATGGAGAGAGGCTGGCTGACAATATTATACTTGGATGGAAAGAATTAGTTATGCTGGCTTGTTTTGTTTTGTTTTCACACAGCTGGGTTGCTTTTAACTTCTTTGTCAGCCAGTGAGAAACGAAGAAATATGATACTCGTGTTTCCTATGATAATTTACATACTCCTGTAATTCTAATATGCATTGAGACTAAATTCAGAATTGTTGAAATTTAGCCCTGAGAAAAATGAATTACCAGAAGACAGTATTGGTCTCATTCTTTTTGTGTTTTTGCAGAATCCATACAAAACATTGTTTTCCAGTGGTCTTCCTACCCTCCCTCACTGTAAAACTACACCAGAAAAGCCATATTGCAGCTCACAATCCATTGCACGTGGTTCTTACTAACACCCTAGCTGACTTGTGTGTTCTATGTTGAGTTCCACACCTGGCACTTGGCACTGTGGTTTGTAGAGCTAGAAAGTCATGGATTCCTCACCACAGCCCAATAAGGAGAGGTTCTGGCATACTGAGAATTTGTGCACATCTCCCTTTCTCCCACTCAGCCTCTGGAAAGCGCTGGCCACAGCCCAATAAGGAGAGGTTCTGACTGAGAATTTGTGCACATCTCCCTTTCTCCCACTCAGCCTCTGGAAAGCACTGGCCTGTCTCTTCTCCCTACAGTTCCACTTCTTCCACGAGGAAAGGTGAGTGTATAGATGTGCTGCTTTTGGAGTTGACTTTGATTAACAAATTGCACTTAAGAGCCATAGATTCATCCATTAATAGTTCTCTTCCCTTCCTTTCATGGGGGCTGAAAGACATTCAAGGAGTCCACAAGTTTAGAAATTTAGGCAATTATTGCAAAGCTGCTATAAAAACCCGGTATATTGTGCTTACTTAACTCAGTGGTTCTCAACCCTCTCATGCAGTTCCCCATGTTGTAGTGACATCCCCACCATAAAATGTTTATTGTTGCTACTCCATAACTATAATTTTGCGACTGTTGTGAATCATAATAACAATATCTGATATGCAGGATATCTCATATGTGACCCCTGTGAAAGGATCATTTGACCACAAAATCAGTCAAGAGAAGGACGGACTTGAAGTTTCAATATACTTTCGAATAGAACTGCAGGGGAATCCAACGAAATGCATGTCTAAAGACAGAGAGCTGCCAAATCATATATCAAATTAGTTAAGGGAATTTTGTATTTATATCCCAGAGAGTTCTTAGTCCCTATCATATCTACCAGTTAGTCAGTTAGTTTCTCTCTCTCTCTCTCTCTCTCTCTCTCTCTCTCTCCATAATCATTCTTTATTGAGTTTTATAAAATATGTTCTATTACTTCAAAATATAAAATTATTTTGATTAATATGTGATATTTCCATAGACTTGTAAAATTCAGCCCTTTGTTCTGACTCATGTATACATTAAACTGTCACCAACTTAGAGAATTCAGCATGTTCATTGCCTTGAAAATTATACAATGTCTTAATAAAAAGTATTTTCAATTTCATCTGTTTTGAAACATCTAATGTATGTTATTATTCAGTATATTCACTTTAATGTACAGAAGATGAAAACTTCCTTCTCTTTTTATTTTATTTTATTTATTTTATACTTATTTATTTGGGGTTTTTCAAGAAAGGGTTTCTCTGTGTAGCAGTGCTGCCTGTCCTGGACTTGCTTGTAGACCATGCTGGCCTGGAACTCACAGAGATCCTTCTGCCTCTGCCTCCTGAGTGCTGGGATTAAAGGCGTGTGCCACCATGCCTATTGAGAATGTTCTTGTCTTAATCAATCACAGCGGATTCTCATTCGCCCTCCTAACCATCATTCTACCCAGCTTCTAGCAATCACTAAGCTTCTATCAGCTTCTTTAAGATCTAGTGTTCTGATTCTAATTATGAGTGGAAAAACTTGGTATTTGTGCTTCTGACTTTTTTCACTCACTACAATGTTCTCTGGGGCCATCATATTGTCACAAGTAACAGAATTTCATACTATCTTCACACAAATAGCATTTAATTCTCTCTCTCTCTTTCTCTCTCTTTCTGTGTGTGTGCGTGCGTGTGTGTGTGTGTGTGTGTGTGTGTGTGTGAGAGAGAGAGAGAGAGAGAGACAGACAGACAGACAGACAGAGAGAGGGAAACACACACAGAAAAAGACAAAGACAGAGACAGAGAAAGAGACTTTTTTAAAAATCTGCTTAATGGCTCATGGATGTTAGTTGATTTAATAGTTTGGCTGTTGCGAACAGTTCTGTAGCTAGCGCAAGAGTTCAGCTATGACTTCCTATATTAGGGTCCTTCAGAGAAACACAACTGATACAATACTGTATGTATATATGGGGATTCATTAGAGTGGCTTACAGACTATGGTCCAACTAGTCCCACACTGGCTGTTTCCGCACCCCCCCCCAAAAGCCAAGAGTCTGGCAGATGTTCAGTCCCTGCAGCTGGGTGTCTTCAGTGTATGTTGGAACTCTGAAGAAGTGGGTTCTGAGTGAAGGAGGGATCAGCAGGAGGGCAGATGGATGAACCACAGAGAGAGTGCAAGCCAGCAATAAGCAAGCGCTTCCTTCTTCCACATCCTTTTTTACTTGAGCTGCTACCAAAAGGTGTGGCCCAGATTCTGGGTGGATATTCCGAAATCAAATAGTCCAGTCAACAAAATCCCTTGAAAATGTGCCCAGCTGCTTAGGTTTTGGTTGATTTCAGATGTGGTCAGAGTGAAAACCGAGGTTAGCGATCGCTCCCGTTCTGATTCGTTGCCTTCGGGGTTCCAGGAACAACAACAACGAACGAGATGGAATTTAAAGTTAGTTTCATTTTTAGGTTCTTTTCCTGTAATTTTTACAATTTGGGTCAGTAGGAGTGCGACATACTTGTTCTCACTCCGACGTGTTTCTGAGTGCCCTACTCACTGCCACCCACTGTGCTCCTGCCAGAGGTATCTCTCTCTCTGTTCTTCCAAATAGTCCTCTTTCCTTCGCATTCATCTACACATGCCCATCCACGTGGACAAGGACAGCCTGACATCAAGACTGTACAGATGAGAGAACACGGATGATATTTGTCTTTACTTACCCATTACACCTATTCCTCTCCCTTTAGCCTTCCTTGTATTATTATGTTGCAAATGTTGACATTCTGTCTAAACTCCACCCCACAGTTACCTGGCAACAGCTAGGTAGGCCTGACTCACTATAAAAGGGTCTGTTTGCCCCCTCCTTCCTTTCCCCTCCCCCTCCCCTTTCCCCTCCCCCTCCCCGTCTCTCTGCCTTTCTCTGTCTCTACTACTCTCTTAACTCCCCTCCCCATGCCTGAATAAACTCTATTCTATGCTATACCATCTTGTGGCTGGTTCCTCAGGGGGAAGGGATGCCTTGGCATGGGCCCGCTGAGACATCCCCTTCCCCCACACCCCATCATACCCCCAAGGAGCATAACCCCCTCTCTCTTTATCTTTTTATAAACACATCACTATATACATAGTTATACGTTACGTTATTATTATAATTATACATAGTATAATTTTACATGATGCCAGGACCGTCCAGCCTCAGTATGGAGAGGGGTTCTGAGAGAAGGGGAGTCTGGGAGCAGCAAAATGAATGACTCAATGTCAAATGGTGGATCCAATCCGACAGCCTGTGTTCTGTGTGATGCAGCGTTTCCAGTCTGCTTCTCTCTGGAACTTTCTGTCTATATTCTGCTTCCTTGCTATTCTAGGAGATCTCTCTGCCCATGTTCTGCCTCTTTGCTTGCACGTGTGTGTGTGTGTGTGTGCATGTGTGTGAGTGTGATTGTGTGTGTCTGTCTAAAGCAGTTTTCTCTTTTTATCCTAAAAAAATTCTCTGGATAGCTCATCTGCTGCAGAACACAGATCCAGTCTTTTATTTTACATAGCAATCCAGTCATTTACTCCAGGTTTTCCTTTTCATTGTCTTATGAGTCCAGGATGACTTCCCCACCCTACCCCATGATCCCAGCCTTGATTCTTAGGAGGCAGCAAGCACATATTTTTTTCTTTTTTTTCTTTCTTTTCTTGTTTTTTGCTTTGTTTTGCTTTGTTTCATTTTGTTTTGTTTTTTGAGACAGGGTTTCTCTGTGTAGCCCTGGCTGTCCTGGAACTCACTCTGTAGACCAGGCTGGTGCACGCTTTTGATCCCAGCACTTGGGAGGCAGAGGCAGGTGGATTTCTGAGTTCGAGGCCAGCCTGGTCTACAGAGTGAGTTCCAGGACAGCCAGGACTACACAGAGAAACCCTGTCTTGAAAAACAAAAACAAAACAAACAAAAAAAAGCATACATTTTTCTTAACATTGCAAAAGAATTCAGAGATCTGTCTGCCTTTGCTAATCATAGAAGATAAGCTAGTTAGGTAGGACCCTGACCTGAAATGACCATTTCCTCCAGGAATAGGCCCAGACTCACTATGTGCCAGGCTGACCTTGAACTCAAGAATCTGCCGGCATTGTATCTGTCTGTCTTTGTATTTTTCTGACAAACTGCCCCAAAGTGTAGCTATCTCTGTTCCTTTAGATTTGCCAAGTCCCTCATATAATTCATATTGCATCCTTATTTTTTGTGTAGTTGAGTAATTATGTATTTTCAAACTCATGTATTTAGAGCTCTTTCCCTTAACCGTAAGGACTGTCCTGAAGGTCCCAGCGTCTACCATTTTGGTGAGACACAGTCACACCGTCGACTCCTGGACTCCATTATCAAGAAGTCATTAAGGTTAACAGGGAGGACATTCCTCAGAAGGAAAGCGTATTCCACTGCTAGTGGGTCCAGAAAAATATTTACATTATTACACAAACAGGTCTTATACCCACGGCAGCCATCAACACTTGTGAAGGCTCACATCAGGACTGCGTCCCTGAGGCAGGAACCATGTCACTGGTCCACACCAGGGCCATATCAGGCTCCACAGTATGATATATTGTTATATAAACCTAGATTCTACATGAGAGAAAATATATTCTTTCCGAGTCCAGATTATTTTCTTAACAGTGACTTTTCATGGGAAGGTCATGATTTCATTATTTTTCGCAGCTGGATAAAATTTCATTCTGTCTATGCACCTTGTATTTAATCTGTTCATCTGTAAATAGACGTCTAGCCTAACTCCACATCTAAGGCTACTATGAGTAGTGTAGCATTATAAACTGTAGGTACGAGTATCTCTGCGTTATGCTGGCTTTAATTTCTTTAGGTGTCCATCCAGTAGAATATCTTTGATTTTATTCAGAAATATCTATACAATTCTCTGTGTTTATGATAATTTACTTTCCATATAAAGCTTCCTTTGTCTCTACATCTAACCTATAACTGATTATTTTCTCTTCGATAGCTATTCTCGATGGGGTAAAATATTTTACAGTGGCTTCCATTTGCATTTTCCTAATGATTAATGATTCTGAACATGTTTTCGTGTAGCTGGTGGGTAACTTTTGTCTTGTGAAAAACATCTACTCAACTGTTTATTAGAGCATTTGTTCAGTTTTATTAGACGATTTGTTCCCATGCTATTGAATTATTAGTCTTTGGTCTGGAAATTGACATCTTCTTAGGTTAAATGTATAGTTTGTCTATACATTCGCCCATTCTTAGGTTGCCTTCTGGCTCTGTTGTTTCTTTTGCCATTCATCAGCTTTTTAGTTTCAAGTAGTTGCCTTTATGAATGTCTCTAAGGCCGTGTGGTGAGTGGTTTCAGTGATATCCATTCTCATCATAGGAGGGTATCTCCACACAGGCTACAAAGCAATATGACCAGGTGAATATAAACTGGAAACTGACAGGCACTCCCCCTTTATATTTATGAAATGTTTGTCTCAGGAACTTCTTCTAGTAACATTACTTCTCTTCCTACCTGCCCAAGTTGAAAACTGAAGTTGACAGTGAAAATTTAAATTATTAGGGTTCTTATTATAAACATTGTTCATGATAAACAGAATGACTAAATAAACTTGGTTCCCTCCCAGAGTCAGGAAGTCTATAAAGTGTGATCTCCTTTTCTGAGTACCTTGTAAAATAAGTGTTGTGCCTCATGGCTTATTAACATTTATAAGATGGCAGTAACACCAGACAATATAATGAATGGTGCATACTGGGATGTGTCACGGGTTCTTGTAAGATGTTTCCTTATCTAATATTGTTTACTTGGGGAGAATGGATTTTCTTTTTAATCACATATCCTATAAATAGGGTTGTTCTTCAGGGTAGAGTTTTTACTAATCCTCCCAGAAAAGGGCAAATTATAAAAATTCACTAATATCCATCATGGCAGAAAATGACAAATAAAGTTTTGATTAAGATTAAATAGATGAAAATATTTCAGGATTTCTATTCCTGCACAAATATCATGAGAAGGGAGTTGGGGAGAAAAGGATTTATTCAGCTTACCCTTACACATTGCTGTTCATCACCAAAAGAGATCAGGACTAGAACTCAAGCAAGTCAGAAAGCAGGAGCTGATGCAGAGACCATGGAGGGATGTCTCTTACTGGCTTGCTTCCCCTGGTTTGCTCAGCTTTCTTCCTTTCTTTTAATTCATTTAATGTATATGAGTATCACTGTTGCTGTCTTCAGACACACCAGAAGAGGGCATCGGATCCCATTACAGATGGTTGTGAGCCACCACGAGGTTGCTGAGAATTGAACTCAGGACCCCTGGAAGAGCAGTCAGTGCTCTTAACCGCTGAGCCATCTCTCCAGTACTCAGCTTGCTTTCTTATAGAACTCAAGACTACCAGCCCAGGACTAGCACCACTCACAATGGGCCCTACCACCCTTGATCAGTAATTGAGAAAATGCCTTACAGCTGAATCTCATGGAGGCATTTCCTCAAGGGAGCCTCCTTTCTCTGTGATAACTCCAGCTTGTGTCAAGTTGACACACAAAACCAACCAGTACAGGGGTTATGCTGAAGTAAGCATAACTTGATAAGAAGAGGGTCAGTAAGGAGTGTGTGGGGACTGAAAAAAAAATAGTGGCAATTAGTGTGGTTACAGTGAATTGCATGCACGTATGATACTATCAACAATTTTAAAATTCAGGCTAAGTCCCATGCTCAGGAATAAATGGGCAACCTAAATTGGACTCCAAGAATTTAATGACTTATTTCATTTTTTTCTTTTTGAACAGAGAAAGAAAATGAAGTTGGGTAGGTGGAGGAGTAAGAATCTGTGAGAAGTTAGGAAATGAAAAAGAACATGATTAAAAAATATACTATAAGAAATCTCAAAGAATAAATTTTAAGAGAAAAATTTTAAATTAATAAATAGAAAACCAAACATTTTTATAACTGCCATGCCTAAATCTGTGATAAATTACAATATTCTTCTTATTTGAAACATTACTAATATTGAATATATAAATAACATAGGGAAATAAACACAGGAAGTTGACATGTAGGAAACTATATAAGAAACTAGTCTGTCAGGGTTTCTCTCCAGCCCTAAGTTGCACAGACTGAGATCAGACTTCCCATACATTTGAAAACTAGGTGAACCCTGTGTAAGGAGATAGAATTTAATTATGAGGGAAATATTGAGGAAAATCTAAACTGAAATAAAGATGGAAATGAAAGTGAAAAGTGCATGGAAACCTCAGTGGAAAGTCTCACCAACAGAATGAACCATATGGAGAAGAGAGTATCAGAGTGTGGAGACAAGGAAGACGAATTAGATAATAAAGGAGAATAATAATCTTAACTACATGAATAGGGCATATGAGTTGCTCTTGCCCTCTTGCTCCCTTGCTCCTCTCTTGTTCTTGTCTTCCTGCTCCCACTCTGTCTGTGTTCCCCTTCCCCATGTGCTCATGGCCAGTCTCTACTTTTCTCTTCTCTTCTTTTCTCTTCTTTTCTCTCCTCTCCTCTCCTCTCCTCTCCTCTCTTTTCCTCTCCTCCCCTCCTCCTCCTCCTCTCCTTCTTCTTCTTCTTCTTCTTCTTCTTCTTCTTCTTCTTCTTCTTCTTCTTCTTCTTCTTCCTCCTCCTCCTCCTCCTCCTCCTCCTCCTTCTTCTTCTTCTTCTTCTTCTTCTTCTTCTTCTTCTTCTTTCTTCTCTCTCTCTCTCTCTCTCTCTCTCTCTCTCTCTCTCTCTCTCTCTCTCTCTCCCCCTTTCTCTGCTTCTACTACCCTCTGGACTCCCCTCCCCATGCCCTGAATAAACTCTATTCTATACCTTAAAAAAATACAAGAGATTGAGGAGCTTACCACATTACTTTTGTGTAGCAAAGTTTCTGAGATAGAATTGCCCATCTTACTGAAATGGGGGTGCTTGGGTTCCTCTGAGAAAGGGAACAATATACATACAGGAGCAATAATGGAGGCAAAGTATGGAGCAGGGACTGAAGTAAAGGCCATCCAGAGACTGTCCTACCTGGGGATTCACCCTGTAAACAGTCACCAAACCCCAACACTACTATGGACGACAAGAAGTGCATATCAAAAGGAGCATGCCATGGTTGTCTTTGGAAGGACCCTGCCAGAGCCTTACACATACAGAGGCAGATGCTAGCAGCCAACCATTGGTCTGGGAGTGGGGTCCCCAATGGAGGAGTTGGAGGACGGTCTGGAGGAGCTGAAGGGGTTTACAGCCCCACAGGAAGAACAACGATGTTGGCCACCCAGATGTCCCAGGACTCCCAGGAACTAAACCATCAACCAAGGGGTACACATAGTTCCAGTCAAAAATGTGGCAGAGGAATGCCTTGTCAGGCATCAGTGGGAGAAGTGGTCCTTGGTCAGGTGAAGGGAAATCGAGGGGGGGGAGGTGGGAGTGGGTTTGGTGGAGGGGCATATACTTGGAGGCAGGGAGTGGGAGGAGGGGTTAGGGGGTTTTGGGGAGGGGGTAAACCAGGAAAGGTTTTACCACTTGAAATGTAAATGAAGATTATATTTAATAAAAAAAAACCAAAAAAATTTTAAAAAAATAATTGCCCATCTTGAAGGATACTGATGTTCTGCAGGGAGGTAAAACATTCCATCTTGCAAAGAAGTTGATTAAGCTCAGGAAATGATAACTCAAAGGCTGAGAGATAAAATAGTCCCTCGCTCCCCAAGAATACACAAGCAACACTGCCTGCTAAGAGCCACTCTCAGACAAGACAAGCTGCCTGGAAGAACTCAGACCAACTGGGTCTCCCACAAAGGAAGCTTTCCCACCTACTGAACTGGCTACAGATTGTTCAGTGCACACTAGGTTTCCATATTTCATGAGCTGTTATGATTGCTGGGGTAGGCTTTGATAATTAATTTATCTTTGAGTTATTTCTACTCCTATAAGTAACTCCTCACCAAGATTCCTGGTGATAATACCAAAGAAATTCAGTGATTCACAAAGTTCGACTTTGGGACCACCCTTACTTTGATCGACCATGAGTTCCCTTATCTGGAATGAGTAGATACATGCTTACACATACCTCCAGAAATATAGTTACCCAATAGTCCAACAATAGAAAACAGTAAATACCAGTGCCCAACTCATTTTCTCCACTTCCACAATCCAGATCTCATCTCAGAGACACGAGCCATCCACATTAAGGTTGGGTCTTTCCAAACAAGTTAATGAAGAAAATTCATCATAGACCTGACCACAGGGTAGCAAAATTTAGATTATCCTTTATAGAGGCTCTTATCCCAGGTGATTACAGATCCTATCAAGTTAAAAATCAATACTAATCATCACAGTAACTTACTCTAAAATGGCTCCCAAATGAAAGAGAAATTAAATTTCAACAAATATAAGAAAATTGAAAAACCTTCCTGCATTCTGGCACATCACAATGGAATAAGGCTAGACATCAACAGAAAATGAAACTGCGGAGAATACATGAACTCCCGGAGACAAAACAACTCTATTGAGTGAAAACTGGGTCGTTGAGGAAATCAAGGAGGAAATAAAAATCTTTGAAAACAGAATGAAAGTCAGGATGCAACGTATCAAAAGCTATGGGATACAGGGAAGGCAGTTCTGAGTGGGAGGATTTCATAGGTTTATGTGTCCACATTGCAAACTCCGTGTGATTGCATAAATAAATAACTCAATGACACACCATAAAGCCTTGGATAAACGAGAGCAAACAAATCCAAGTGTGGTATCTGAAAAGAAATAATTAAAACCAGGGCAGAATTCAAGTAAATAGAAGCACACAGTAATAGAAACTAACAAAAAGCAATGAAATAGAAGAGTTGGCTCCTCAAATATATTGAAAAACCCTTAGCCAAATTAATCAAAATAGATACAATGTTCTAAATGACATGATTTAAAGAGTGAAGCATCGCAGTACGTACCAATGAAAACAGAGGATCATAACAACATTTTAAGAACAACCTACTGTCTCGGTTACTTTTCCTATTAGTGCAATAATGTACATAACAAGAAAACTAAAGGGAGAACACCTCTATTTCAGTTCATATCTCCTAGGTGAGTGAGATCAAAGCAGCAGGAACTGGTCCCATGTGCGTCTGTAGTGAAAAAGGGAGTTAGAAATGTTGGTGCTCAGGCCTCCTGCTCCTTTTGTATTCAGCATAGCCTCCTGACTGTCCTACCCACAGAAGTGTCCTTCTCACATCAATTAGCATGATCAAGATAATCCCTGGAACATTCTCCAAGGCTAACCTTAGCCTAGATAATTTCTCACAAGTATTTCTGGAGGCTTGTCACATTGTTAGTCCAAAGTCTCTACATTGATGATTGATATTAACTATCACACCTATACTGATATTAATCATTACACCTATATTTCACCATGATGTCATTTTGTCCATAGGCAGAACACAATGCCCTACACATCTGCCTTTCTCAGTTTGGTGTTCTTTGCAACAAAGATGGGCTTTCTCACTTCAAATAACATAACCTAGATAATTCATCACAGGCACATCAAAAGGCTTTTCTGTGAGATTCTAATCTAGACCCTGTCAGTTTGACATTAACCACCACAGGTAGATAATGAAGACTGAGATTCATCAAATGGTGTGGCATTATTTATATTTGTAGAATTTCTCAACAACAACAAAAATGCTGTCTGCTCTTAAGGTATAAACAGTAAATATCCAATGACGCTTCCATGTTATTCCAGTGTAAAGGTTTTCTCGCACATGAATGTTTTGATGTTTCATAAGTATAAGACCTTTGGGAAAGTATGACATTCTTGTCTTTGCAAGGTTTCTTTCCAGAGTGAATCTTTTGGTATAGAGTAATGCTTGAATAATCATTTAAGGTTTTGACCAAATCTTTCTAAGGTATCTCTCAATAATCAATTCTTTGATGTTGAATAAGACTTGAGCAACTGCCAAGGGCACTGCCACAATCTCTACATTTGCACAGTTTCACTTGAACATCAAATTTTTATGTCTAATTAGGATTGAATAATTAGTAAAGTTTTACAACATTCTTTACAATTGTAAAGTTTTAATCTACTATGAATTCTCTGATGTCATGTATAAGTTGAGTAAAAGCTAATGCCTTTGCTACATTGCTAGTATGAGTAGGGTTTCCCTCCAGAAGCCTTAATTTGTAAGTTTTCCAATCAAAATGTTACAATCATTTTACATGTGGCGTTATCAGAAATTGCATATATTAAGTTGTTGGAGAAAATAATTTATTCAGTTACATTTATCACTGTAACTGGAAATTGACTTTTCTTGAACTAACCTGCATGGTCAGAGACCCAAACTACATCATGAAGCACAATCTTCATACTGAATTTTGAGGAAGTCACAAGTGTGGAGGAATTTGCACCAGGAAACAAAGTTGAAGCTCAGTTTCTAGAAGCTATGTTTGTGATGTCATAGTGTGCCAGACTACATTTTCCATAATGCTGTACTATAATTTCTAGAAGTTCTGGGGTGAGCAAAGTAGAGAATGGAATAAGAAGTGATAATTAGCATAAAAGACTTTTGAAAAAGCCATATAGATGCCTACTCACATAGAAGCTTCCTAAAATATGTCCATATATGGAGTTTAAGTGAGGTGATAATACCTTGATATTACAGGTAAAATGGCATAATCCCAGGGCCAGGAATCGGCTACTTCTTTTGGAGTTCTTTTGCTTATAGACAACCCCTTCCCCAATTACAGATTACTGTCAATACTCCTGGTTACTCTTCAAAACCTGATGGTGTAAGATCCTGATGCTGAAGACACCATATACTTGGGTCATAGAACATGGAGGTATCAAGCTAGTACTAACCTGAAAATGCTATCTCTTCTGGCTAGCTTCCTTATTGTTGGACAATGCCATGCATACTAGAGAAGGAGAAAAGTCGTCACGAGTCTTATTCAGCTGTGAACTCTGTCTGCTACAATAATAGCTGACTTGGTAATAATTGCCCAGTGTTGCAATAATAGCATAAACATCACAAGGATAACCAGATACTTTCTTCCGCTTTTTAAATTCCAGGTTGATAGTATGAGCTGACATGTTCTACTATGAATAGAGCCTTTGGCAGTACTAGCCATTAAATTCATGTGTTAGTTCTGGTCATTGTCTATAAGTTAAAGCCTCATGCCTTGAGCTAGAGAGATGGCTCTGCAGACTCCAGAGAAACAAATAACCCTATTAAAAAATGAGGTACAGAGCTAAACAAAAATTTCTCAACTGAGGAATACAGGATGGCTGAGAAATACCTAAAGAAATGTTCAACATCCTTAATCATCAGGGAAATGCAAATCAAAACAACCCTGAGACTCCATATCACACCAGTCAGAATGGCTAAGATCAAAAACTCAGGGGACAGCAGATGCTGGAGAGGATGTGGAGAAAGAGGAACACTCCTCCACTGCTGGTAGGATTGCAAACTGGTAAAACCACTCTGGAAAGCAGTTTGGTGTTTCCTCAGAAAATTAGACATAGTACTACCTGAGGACCCAGCTATACCACTCCTGGCATATACCCAGAAGATACTCCAACATGTAATAAGGACACATGCTCCCCTATGTTCATAGCAGCCTTATTTATAATAGCCAGAACCTGGATAGAACCCAGATGTTCCTCAACAGAGAAGTGGATACAGAAAATGTGGTACATTTACACAAAGGAGTACTACTTAGCCTTTAAAAACAATGAATTCATGAAATTTTTAGGCAAAAGGATGGAACTAGAAAATATCGTTCTGAGTGAGGTAACCCAATCACAAAAGAACACACATGGTATGCACTCAATGATAAATGGATATTAGCCCAAAAGTTTGGAATACCCAAGATACAATTCACAGACCACATGAAGCTCAAGAAGAAGGTAGACCAAAGTGTGGATACTTTGGTCCTTTTTAGAAGGGGGATCAAAATACCCATGGCTCACAGCCAACCAGTGGACTGAGCACAGGGTCCCCAATGGAGGAGCTAGAGAAAGGGCCCAAGGAGCTGAAGAGGTGTACAGCCCTGCAGGAGGAACAATAATGTGTACCAACCAGTACCTTCAGAGCTCCCAGGGACTAAACCACCAACCAAAGAGTACACATGGAGGGACTCATGGCTCCAGCTACATATGTAGTAGAGGATGGCCTTTTCAGACATCAGTTAGAGGAGAGGCCACTGATCCTGTGAAGGATCAATGCCCCAGTGTAGTGGAATGCAAGTTCAGGAAAGTAGGGGGGTTTGGTGAGTGGGGAGAGGGGAGGATGGGATAGGTGGTTTTCTGAGGGGAAATGAGAAAAGGGGATAACATCTGAAATGTAAATAAAGCAAATATCTAATTTAAAAAAAGAAAAAATAGAAAGAAAAAAGAAAAAAACTTTCCCAGAAAACTCAACTTCCTTTACCAATACCTGTACCTTTACCTTTAGCTCCAAGGGATCCAATGCCCTGTTCTGACCTCTATAAGTACCTTCACTTATACACACTCAGAACATCCCCCTCTATCTGACACACACACACACACACATTCACACACACACACATACACACACACACACACACACACACACACACACACACACACCTCCAAAATAATAATAATAATAAAAGTCTTTAAAGTCTATTTACTACAGAATCTTATTGTAGCATGGAAAATTCACATCGACTCAATGTTACTTTAAAGTACTTACACAAGAAGCAAATTTGTCAGTATTCAAGACGAATTTTGAAGTTAAGTTTCATGATGCCTGGCTGGTTTTCCCAGCTACTCAGGAATCTTAGGCAGGAAGATCATCTTTGCTCATGAGACTATGTAAGCTTCAGAGTAATTTGAAGGCCAGGTAGGTAATTTAGAAATTTTCTCAAAATAAGTAGCACACAAAGAAATAAAGAGGCAGGGTAATTGCTGAGAATGTGCAGTCTTCCTGTCTCTACGCATTCAGTGCTTGGATGACAGGCGAGTGCAACCAGACAGGCTTAGGATTTTCTTTAAGCAACTCTGATGAGACTCCTGACAAGCCTCTCGCACATGAACAGTTTATTTTCTCTCAGAGTTTGAGCATATAGACCACTGTGGCCAAGAAGGCATGGCAACAGAGGCTTGAGACAGTGGTCAGTCTGTGTCTATACTCAGAGACCAGAGACAGATGAGTGCTGACCCTCAGCTGATTCTTTCTTTCTTTTTATGAAGTATCTGTCATTCATGTGTGAGTGTGTGTGTGTGTGTGTGTGTGTGTGTGTGTGTGTAAGAGTGTGTGCATTCATTCATGTATATGAGTGCAGAGTATTGTGTGCACATACAGAGGTCATGAAGGACTATAACAGGTCAAAGAAAGAAGATAATGAATAGAAGCCAAAAAAGCCACTACATTTTACTGCTCAGTAATGGCGAGTCAGTAAATACATCTTGTCTGTTGCTATCTTGTTAGCAACAGTTTGGGTAAAGAAATAAATACCATATATATGTGTGTGTGTGTGTGTGTGTGTGTGTGTAGATATATTTATATAAATATATATCTGATAAATATATATGAATAAACATCTGATGTTTGGGAGAGAAAGCTCTAGAAAGAGAGATGGCTTTTTCTTTCATTACAAACTCCAATCTAAAGCAATATGAAACACAGAAAGTTGCTTTGTGACAAGAGTAGCAATAAAAATGCAGTTTTATTTTACTTTGATATACTACAAATCATGAGTACAGCAGAATAAAGCTTCTCAATTATATCAATCCAGTGTGGCTAATAGTATCCTGCAGTGAAAGGGAACTTAAGATGGAACTCCCTTGAATTATAAGCAGATTTTAGATTTTCCATAAGTTAAAAAAGGGCAACAGTTATAAATGCCCCAAATGAGATTTCTGTATTACAATATATTCAATAAATATTTAACATAAAATTTTACTGTATTTGTGAATTGTCTTCCCTTAAGATTAAATTTTTATACTAAAAGTCAGTAATTAGGTATTGTTGTGTTAATCAGCAATGACACAATACAGATTGCTGATTACAACATGAAAACTTAAACAAGACCATGAGAGCTAGAGAGAGAGAGAGAGAGAGAGAGAGAGAGAGAGAGAGAGAGAGAGAGAGAGAGAGAGAGAGAGTTGAAGCATACAATTGTTTAAGTAGAATGGCTTTCTGGAGTTGTAGCAGTTCATTGTCCTCCAGTGGCCCTTAGATGTTCTTAATATCTTCCTTTTATCATGTCTTCATTCTCCTCTTAGAAACTCCATGTCCTTATAATTAAATAACCAAAACAAGTTCTTAGTTCCTGGAGAGCTGAAGAAAGTAATCAGAGTGAGAAAATCCTGGCGAATATAAATCTTGGTTTATAGTCACTAACTTAGACCTTTCTCTTTACGATATAAGTCCATTCTCGGACTCCTAATTTTTTTTAAAACTGATTTAGTTAAGCTGAAATGTGTCAGCCAATGTTGAATATATTAAAAAATATATATATTTGAAGGAGAGTTAGCAGAACATAGATGGTAAATGAAATTGTAAGTCAGCTCCCTGAGATGGTAGCTTCTTGTTCCCAGAAGACATTTCAAGGAAAAATGGTGGGAAGACATGAGAGTAGGAAAATGGTGGGGAGACATGAGAGTAGGTACCTAAACAGGATCAACAAGGTAATAGAAAGTACTCAAAGTTACTATAAAAGGCTCAAGCCAGAGACTGATTTTTTGGCTCCTCCCTTGACTAGGGACAACGCTGTCACTTTTAGTGTCTTTGCAACTGGATCTCCTTTCTTTACCAAATGCTCAGCTCTTGGTCCATTCCAAGTAATGAGCTTATCATTCCCCTAGGTAACCCTCAGCACCCTCATTAAACATTGATTTAGTAGGCCTCAAACTGTATGTAGCCATTTCTTTAAAAAAAAAAAAAGAATGAAGATAATTGGCACGACTTTGAATATAGTCACCCCTTCACGAACATAGGCACACGAATCTTTAATGAAACATTACACTATTAGACCATATTTAAGAAAATCTCAAACAGACTACACAGCATGTAAGGAAGGGGGACATTTATCTGCCATAAAAGGTTAATTTAACTTAAGTCACTCAGTTACTTGACATTAGCAGAATCAAGGTGAAAACCAAATGGCCACATGGGTAAGTGCACGAAAAAGCAGACAAAGTTGAGCATAATTTCTTGACCAATCCTATCAGAAAAAATATGCACAGATGAAAATTTTCCAACATTTGTGGCCATTTACAAATTTAAAAACTGAAGCTAACATCACAATCAATAGTCAAGAGATACCATCTTTTCCTCAATGATCCTATACTCAATGGGAATGGTCAGTCTCTCTTCTTTTACTCTCCATGGTGTTGAAGAACTACATTAGTTATTTGCAGATGAAATGATCCCAAAGACACACCTCCTCCTGAATTTAACTCAGTGAAGGTTCAAGACATGGAAATCAGCATTTAAACTTGTAAGATTCCAGGTCTTGTAAGCAAGTTCAGAGGTAGAGAATTAGTAATGATCACGCAGAAGAGCCAAGCTTGGATTGCAGGTTTCATATCAAGTGGTTCACAACTACTTACAATTCCCACTCTATGGAAATCCAGTGTCTCTAGCCTGCATACCTCCATTCACAAGCACATGCCCACATACAGACACATACACACAATTACAAACAAAGAACTATTTAAACATGTGAAATTCAACTGCACTCTTTACAGAAATTATAATCTGTCTGACTAAGAAGTCAGGGACTGGCTAGAGAAATGGCTCAGCGGTTAAGAGCACTGGCTGCTTGTTCTTCCAGAGGTCCTGAGTTCAATTCCCAGCAACCATATGGTGGTTCACAACCATCTGTAATGGAATCCAATGCCCTCTTCTGGTATCTGAAGCGACAGTGTACTCACATAAATGAAATAAGCAAATAAAAAGAAATCAGGGAAATAATCTAATTTATAACAGCATCAAGAAAAATAATAGGAATAAATTAAACCAAGAAAATGACAAGGTTGTATGAAAATTTAAAATGTTGATAAAAGAAACCAAAGAGAATATCAAGGAATTGTAAGGCATTCTTTGTTCATAAACTGAAATAATATACAGTGTTGAAATTCCTACAGTTCGGAAAAGCAATCTACAACCATATGCAATCTATCAAAATGCCAATAGCATCATCCATGAAGTGAGATTTGTTCAAAGTGAAGAGAGAAATGGGCCCCTTATATATAGAGATCAAGGAAGATGTTGTCTGTGGCATAGCTGGAGCAGAGCATGAACATGCAAGATTTGGATAAGGAGAGGTCAGAGGAAACATGGTTCAACAAATCCTTCCAGAAGACTTGCCTGTGCTGATAGGTTACATAGAGCAAAAGAGAAGATGTAGGGTTGTAAGGGTGCATACAGATGTATGCATGACTACCACAGGGACATAAAGTCCTAAATAATTAGCTATTTATCAAATTTTGCCATATATAATGTATATACATGTGTGTGTGTGTTCTATGTATTTCCATACCATCTTCTGATCTACAAAACTGACTCAAAGTTTGATTACATTGTCAGAAATATACTATTATTACAATCAATTAAATAAGCTTTAGAAATTAGATCATCTTCAGAAGCATCATGTGTAGGTACCTCTTGTAAACTTCAATCTGTCTGTCTAGCATCACATCTAACTCTAGCTTTGGAGAACAGCCTTAAAAAAAAAATCAAACAGTATAAAAGTTGAGTCCCTTTAAAGCATCCAAAGTTTCTTTCAAAGTTCCAAGCATCTCTAAAATGAGCAAAGTCAGTCTTAAGTTCCAAAGTCTCAAAAATTATCCAAAGACTCTCAACTGAGAGTTCCCGTACAAATCAAAAATAAATTTAGTATTTTCTGATACCTAGAGGCTGAAGAATCAAGACGTGGTCACAATCAAATTAAAAAAAAACCAAATCAAGCCATGTAAAATAACAATGTTTGATGTCTGAGACTCACAATCTTCTGGGCTCCAAACAGCCTGGCCAGTTCTACTTTCCCCGACTCTACCATACATAGCAAACCCTACTTGTCTTGTGTCCTCTGGATGGCTCCTGTTCCCCAGTTGCTTAGTGTTCATCCCATGACACTGGCATCCATGAAATGCAAGAGCCTGTATTGCCACTGGATGAACATTCACCGATAGCCTCTCTTGACTCTCTTCAGAGACCCAGGCGCTGCCATGTAGTGCCAAGCCTCCACTTTTATGACCCCCTTCAATTCTGGGGTTTCTGGTACAACTGAGGCTGCGGCTTCACCAGTGGCCTCTTCTAGCCCCTCATAATGCCAAGGCTCAGCCACTCTCCATAACCCTTTTATTCCTTCAAAACCAGTACCACCCAGGAAACTTGCACACTACCAAATTCAGTTGCCAACACAAGGTAACTGTACTGCACTTCTTCCATACATGTTTCCCAGAAACCTATGATCTATGAAGTCGTCTTAGTTTTCACCTGTATAAACTGATTCAGAAAATTTATTGAATATTAAGATGTACCTTATCAAACAGATGGGAACAAGCAAAAAAAATGACTTAAATTGTGTTGAAAATATATAATGATGCAAGACACATATAGAAACCCTGAGATTTAATTTTCAAAGTAATTTCTTAAAACCGTTAAATAACATTAAGATATTCTTAAAAGCACATAGATGGCCAAATGACATTTGGTGGACTTTGACAACATATTAGGTGATGTATGATCTCTCATGTAAAATGGGAACCAGCATCAAGAGACATAAAGCCAGTATCCATTTTGTAGAAATTTCCATATAGTCAAGTATTGTGTGTGGTGTGTATGAGTGTGTGTGTGGAGGGGGGAGGGAGGTAAGTGTGTGTGGTTTGTAGCTATCTTTTTCAGGAAATGGTGTAGTTAACAGTTTCCTACAGAGTGTCAACTATTTCAAAATTAACTTTTACTCCAACAATTACTCTTTCTTCTTACAGCCTGTGACTCAACAAGCCAGTTTCCACCACCCATCACTGATAAACCAAGTAAAACCCAAATTAAGAGTGAAAAGCAAAAATTAAAAACTAAACAATAAAAAAAACAGGTTTATTCAATGTAACCACACTGGGAAGAGGGAAAAAGAGACACAATAACTTGCCAGTTCATCCTCAGAATCTTAACACACTGTGAGGGTATTATATAGATAAATATAATAATATACATGTAACATATAATAAATATAAAAATAAATATAATAAAATACAATAAATAAAAGGCAAAAGGGGCACACACACAACTAAGCAATCCAACCAAGGTGTGATCTACTGCCCACCACAGTCAAAGCCCCGTGTTTCTCCTTCAAGATTAGTCTTTCCAGCAAAGCTATTATATAAACTAAGTCTTTCTCCAAAAGGCACGACACTCCTATGGATGCCCCAGGGGTTTTTCTTCTCCCAACAGGATCTTAGAGAAATACTATTTTCTTGAGGGCCACTGTAGCAATAGCTTGAAGGACAAAGTGGAGGACAGTGTTTCTATGAGAATATATCATCTCCTGCCGGTCAGGCCAGGTACATTACATACATGGTGCTTCAAATGTTCTCTTAATTCCTAATGTTTATTTGATTGTAAAAGTAGGATATCTCAGACAATGTAGTAAATATCAAAATTTGAGTGGGTTTTACAGGTCAAAGAGTGATGCATACACACACACACACACACACACACACACACACACACACACACACACACACACATTTATATAGCCAGCAGTCATGCTACCATTCTCAAATATGTATATATGCATTTAGTAAAAACTGATAAATAGTAATATAATTCCAGATTCAGAAAGCTAGGACATAATTGCCCACCTAAAACTACTTAATTCCTAGTTACCACAAAAAGGGGATGAACAAATATATAACATATTGGAACGATATCCTCCAAATATTTTGATAGACACTGGCAACTGGGATACAATGATCACTTCTTCAAATAATTCTCAGCAGTATCATTTAAAACCTGTCATCTACCTCCTTTAGTAAGGTGGAATATTTTAATATCTGTGATAGAATAATGTTACCCAATGAAAACATAAACACTGCATTATGAACCATTCAAATTTGTTTATTTAAAAATGTAAGTTTCACACCCAACTTTTACTTTATACCTACTACTAAAATCAATTAGGAACTAGTCTTGTTCTTTTGACAGTCTGAGAATTGTGCTAACTTCTGTTTTCAAACATGAATATGTAAATCTACATAGTAACTAAGGTTTTATTAATAGATTCTTATCCTTACTGAGTTGTGTGTATGATTCTGATGTCTATGATGATTTATCTCTATCACATCAAATAATATCCCATAACTTATAAGCAATATTTACTTCATTTACATCATTCCATGTATTTCCGTGATTTGTCACCTGTAGTCACTCTCAGATCTGTTAAGATCTGAGGTATGAACTTTACTACAGTCTGTTTACATGCCTTCCAGAATAATCACTTTGCCCACACATACTGGATGGAGTCCCTTCCAGTCAATAAATGGAAGATTTCTATGAAGAATGAGGTCACTGATGAGGACTGAGTGGACAGTAAGGAGGAATGACACATTATTTCCATGTGTAGACTTCCTCAGTACAAATTCTCTGCTATCAATAAGACATGGAAAAGAGTTATGAGAATTGCAACACTATTTGAATTGTAGGCTTTCTTTCATGCATGATTTTTTACATTGTATATGTATACAACACTTATTAATTAGTCACCTTTTTTCATTTCCACAGTTTCTCACTAGCATGAGTTTTTGGAGCTAAGCATTGAATTATTACTAAAGGCCTTGCCAAATTCCTTGAATTTCTAGGGTTTCAATTCCAATATGAATTCGTTGATGTCGAATAAGGCTTGAGCTATTATTAAAGGCTTTACCACATTCCTTGCATGCATAGGGTTTCTCTCCAGTATGAATTCTTTGATGTTTAATTAGGGCTGAATGATTATTAAATGCTTTATCACATTCCTTGCATTTATAAGGTTTTTCTCCAGTATGAATTCTCTGGTGTTGAGCAAAGGTTGAATAAATGCTAAAAGCCTTGCCACATTCTTCACATGCATATGGTTTCTCGCCAGTGTGGATTCTCTGATGCTTCCTCAGGTATGAAGAACAGATAAATGCCTGGCTACACTCTTCACATTTATAGGGCTTTTCCCCAGTATGAATTCTTTGGTGTAAAATAAGACATGAAGATTTAGCAAAGGCTTTCCCACATTCTTTGCATGTATACGGTTTCTCTCCAGTGTGAAGTCTCTGATGATACTTAAAATATGACGAGCATCTAAAGGCCTTGCCACATTCTTTGCATTTGTATGGTTTCTCTCCAGTGTGAATTCTTTGGTGTACAAGAAGGCTTGAAGAATTAACAAAGGCTTTGCCACATTCTTTGCATGTGTAGGGTTTCTCTCCAGTATGAAATCGCTGATGATTTCTAAGGTATGAAGATGACCTAAAGGTTTTGTCGCATTCTTTGCATGTGTAGGATTTCCCCCCAGTATGGAATCTCTGATGATACTTAAGGTATGACGAACAGCTAAAGGCTTTACCGCATTCTTTGCATTCATAGAGTTTCTCCATAGCATGAATCTTCTGGTGCTTATGTAGGTATGAGGAGCAGATGAACGTCTGGCCACATGCTTCACATTTGTAAGGTTTCTCTCCACTGTGAATTCTTCCATGCTGGTTAAGGTGAGAGGAACAGTTAAAGGCCTTGCCACATTCTTTGCATTTGTAGGGTTTCTCTCCAGTGTGAATTCTCTGGTGTTGAGAGAGTGATGAGCGAAATATAAAAGCCTTGCCACAATCTGCACATTTATAGGGTTTCTCTCCAGTATGAATTTTTTGGTGCCGAGAAAGGGCTGAGCAATTATAAAAGGCTTTGCCACACTCTTCGCATGTATAGGGCTTCTCTCCACTATGGATTCTTTGGTGTTGAGTAAGAGCTGAACAGTTATTAAAGGCCTTGCCACATTCCTCACATACGTAGCGTTTCTCCCCAGTGTGAATTCTACGGTGTTGGTTAAGACTTGAAGAACAGTTAAAGGCTTTGGTACATTCTTTACATTTGTAGGGTTTCTTTCCAGTGTGAATAATTCGGTGTTGTTTGAGATGTGAAGAACAGTTAAAGGCCTTGCCACATTCTTCACATTTGTAGGGTTTTTCTCCAGTGTGAATTCTCTGGTGCTGAGAAAGTGATGTGGGAAAATTAAAGGTCTTGCCACATTCTGCACACTTGTAGGGCCTTTCTCCAGTATGGATTCTTTGGTGTCGTGTACGGGCCGAGCAATTATTAAAGGCTTTGCCACACTCTTCACACTTGTATGGTCTCTCTCCTGTATGGATTCTTTGGTGTTGAGTAAGAGCTGAAGAATTATTAAAGGCTTTGCCACATTTACATTTGTAGGGTTTCTCCCCAGTGTGAATTCTGTGGTGTTGGTTAAGGCTTGAAGAACATGTAAAAGCCTTGCCACATTCTTTACATTTGTAGGGTTTCTCTCCAGTGTGAGTTCTGTGGTGTTTATACAGTGTTGATCGAACATTAAAGGACTTGCCGCATTCATCACACTTGTAAAGTTTTGCTCCAGGATGAGTTTTATGGTGTTGAATAAGAAGTGAGTTCCAAGGAAAGGTCTTGCCACATTCTTTAAATTTATAAGGTTTTATTCCTGTTGATTAAAGGTGGACAGATCAGTAAAAGATTAACCATATAGCTATAATTATAAAGTTTATCTTCCATACAGATACTTATACCCCAAGATACAGTTTTGATACAATTCTAAATGTACTTTACTCTCATATTAATGGGAAAATATAGACTTGGTTCCATAACTGTATTCATTGCAGCATTAGTCAAAAAATAGATGAGAAATAACACAAACTTCCACTGACAACAGTATAACATTACTCCATTTTAAATTTTAAAAGTAATTACTTTAAAGTCAGGAAAATGGTTCTGAGGATAAAGGTGTCTTATTACCAGGGACCCACATGGTGGAAGGAACAAACTGAATCCTACAAGTTGTTTTCTGTATTCTATATATGAACCAAAAGCCCTAGTAGACAGACAGACAGACAGACAGACAGACAGACAGACACACACACACACACATTTTAGGTAAACAATAATGAAATATTTATGATAAGGACAACTCTGAAGGACAGTATGCTAAATGAAATAAACCCATTATATAAGACAATATTATCTGATTAGAAATACATGAAAATTCTAAAATAGAAAACCTTGTAGAACACAGATTTCAATGGTGACTAGATTAAATGGCCCAAAAAACACAATAATTATTTTCCTAAGAATATGTTTGTTTTGAAGACTAAACTGTTTCTGAAAGATGAGTGGATACAATTTGAATGTAAGATTGAAAATTGTAAATTTCATGTAACATGTTTTTTAATCTTAGTTAAAAAAAAATAGATGCCGCTGAATGATTTTTTAAAATTTCTAGTTTACCTTTAAATCATAGAAGTTTCAGTAGAGGCAACATATTTATCAACTCTTTATGAAATGATAATAATTTCTAGAAATATTTATTTAGCAGGATAAAATAACTATTAAGTAACCAATGGGGGAAGAAATACACATACCATGAAAAAACATAGATCTAATATTCAATATATAAAAATGAGCATCAATTTTATTGACACTGGTCACATGGCTTATAGACATTTTATTATCTTACACTGTCCTAAAGAGCAACTACTAAAAGCTCTCATCCAATCGTAATGTAAAAGTTAGATAAGAATATTAGCAACAGACATGAGGAGGCCTATACAAAAATAAAACACAGAAAATGGAATTGCAAATTAAGAAAAATTCTGAATGAATATTGGTGAGCTACTAAAATACTCTTATACCTGTATATAAGGTTTTGTTATCACACAAAAAACAAGGCATCATAAATCATTGGCCATCAGTGTGTGGCAGAAAAACACAGAGAAATACATTATAATAATTCATAGAGGAGTCTGGTAAGAACTTTAATTACTGAGCATGTAAATGTAATTAGAAAAACTTATTTGTAGTGATACTGTTCTATGAAGCCTTGACAAATAGGTCATTATAACTGTGTACAAGTTTCTGAGTCACAGGAAACAATGGTAAGACCATAATGATCTCTCTTCTAGCCTACAAAAGGGCACTCTATAGTCACCGTACATGCACTCAGACATCACTGAGGAGCAAGGAGAGACTGGTGAAATAAACATGATAAATATCTGTCAGAAAATGTCCTATACTTTGAGAGATAATTGTCGAGGTTTGGTCTATTGCTGTGCATTGTAATGCTAAATTTTATACCAGAAGGTCTAGGCCTACCAATGACTTCTCAAGTTTAAAGTTTGCTTTTGTTTTGCAAACCTGGTCCCTTGATTTAAAACAGTTGGTTAAATCAAATTGGCTACAGCCACTTATTGGAGGGATTAGAAGTAGGTGGGTTTGGAGTGACCTGGTTGGATGAGAAACCAGGAAAACCATAAGGAGGGAAAGGTGGAGGAGGGAGAGAAAGTCTCCATGGGTTAGGTGAGTCATGAAAATGTGGCCCTGAGTGATGGCCAATTGGGTTAAGAGCAGCCAAAATAAAACACAGTAAGAAATAACTCGGGGTTATTAATAGGAAAGTAGATTCTAATAACATGGAGGGTAGATACCTACCCAGCTCTTCTGCTGTTTAAGGCTTACTGTAAATATAAAGGTTGTATGTGTCTTTTATCTATGAACTGAATGATCAAGGCAGGGTAGAAATCCCTGATTGGGATTAAAAATTTCTACAACAGATAATAAATGGAGCATTCTAAAACACCATTTTCTCAGAAACTGATCCCCTAATCCATCCAGCCTTTGATGCCTGCCCTCTCTGGAGTCTCTGGACCTCTCAGTCGTGTGCCCTGATTTACTCATTCCCACGTACCTGGGTATGCTGCTACTGTTGCTGGTTCCTTCACATTCCAGGGTTCTTTTCTTTGCTCGAGAAATGTGACCAAGTACGGCTTAGAGAAAGCGAGACCTATTAGAAGGAAAGGCAAACGTGATGACTGCATGTTGTTCTCTAGGACTGACATGAGTGTATTACTATTGTGTTTATAAGGAAAAGGGAAATAGAATAAAAGGGGGCAGAAAATAACTTTTTAAAATGTTTCCTTATAGATATATCTAATACTTGGAGCTTTACCTCAAGAGGAAAAAAAAATCAGAGCTGAAGGGTAAAATATTTCACTTTAAGATGTATTCTCCACTCTTGATGTCTCTCAGTTTCTAAAATTCCAAGCAAAAGTAAGGAGTCATACTACTAAAACAATAAAGTTAAAAACACAGTAAGAACTGTGACGAATTCATCTACTGCATCCACAACTCCCACTAAGTTTTCTTTAAGAGCAGGGATCTGTGTGAAAGGAGTTGGTAGGATTTCCTTTTCTACTTTATAGAATAATTTAAGAAATATTACTCTTAGTTCTTCTTTAAAGTTTGGTAAAATTGTAAAATAATCCATCTGCACATGGACTTTTTGAAACTGGAGGTTTGCTTTCTTTTAATTACTACTTCAATTTTACTGTTTGAGGGAGATCTGCTTCAATTATCTCTCTCACATTGCCCTGGTTTTGTTAGTACATATTATCCTGATATCAAAACCAGATAAAGACACAAAAAAAGAAGGAAAGAATGAAAATCTTCTCAATACTTGTAAAAACACATCACCATGATCATCATCATCTGTACATCATCCCTCACATGTTGTAATAGTTCAACATAGTTGAATCAACAGAATAATTTACTACATAAACAGATTCAAGGACAGAAATTACATTAACTATCACAATAAATACTGCAATTTGCCAAGAATTTTACTCTAAATATAAAAGACCTCAAGAACTCTACCAGAAAACAAGTAGAATTAAAAACCACTTTCAGGAAAATGACAGGATATAAAAATCAGTGTCTTCCTAGATACTAAAAACAAACATACTGAGAAATAAAGAAAAATTGGCTATCTACATGTATAAGAATGAAACTAAATCCAAACAGACTAAGGATCTCAATGCAAGACTAGAAACTCTGAAAGTGTCTGAGAAAAAAAAAGAGGGCTCTTCAATACAGGAATAAAGAAGGTCTTTCTGAACAGGACTCTGATCACTGAAGAAGTAAGGTCAACTGGACCTCAGAAATTTAAAAAAAAAAAAATACCCTCCCGAACAACAAAGAAAACTGCTAATTACATGAAAAGGTAGGCTAAGGGGTAATAGAAGATATCCAAAAGCTATACATCTGGCATGAAATATCATGAAAAACATACCCCAAGAAAGTAAATATCAAGAAATCAACACAATTAAATAATGGGCTCTGAAACTGAACAGATCTCAGAAGAAGATAAACTAATGGCTGATTTTTTAAAGTACTTGTTATCATTAATTATCAGGAAAAAAGTAGATTAAAACTACTTTGAGATGGTATTGCACCCTAATTGAAAAGTCTATCATCAAGAGAACAAATAACAAATCTTGGCAAGTATGTACAGAAAGAACACACTGTAAAGTGATGGAGGGATGTAAACTGTTGTATTCAGTATGGAAATCAGGGTGGAGGATTCTCAAGAACCTGAAAGGAAAACATCCACAACCACCGTATGACCCAGCTGTATCACTCTTGGATATATATTCAAAAGACTCCATCTCCTGCTACACAGATACTTGCATATCTATGTCATTGCTGCTGTTTACAACAGCTAGGAAATTAAAGCAGTTTATATGTCCACAGGATGGTGAATGAATAATAAAAATGTCTTAAATATACACACACAATGGAGTTTTATTCAGAAAAAAATGAAAATGTGCAATTTGCAGGTAAATGGATGAAAGATAGAAAGAAAAATATCTAATGTTCCCTCTCAAGTGTGGATCTTAGCTTTGAGTTTCAGATTTCTGTGTCTGCTTTAAAGTACCTGGAGAGGACTGGAAGGTGGAAAGGGGTCATTGGAGAGGGAATTCCTAAATGAAAAGTAATGTTACAATATAAATAACATTACAGCCAGGCAGTACTGGGAGTAGAAAGATTTAAGTGGAGATATGTAGGAGAATTTCCCTTAATTATTTGATTGGCTAATAAAGGTGACAAGAAGCCAATCGCTCGGTGAAGATGAGGTGGGTCTTCTGGGTCTGACAGAAGAAGGGGAGGACTGAAGAGGAAGGAATGCCTTTTGGCAGCAAGGTAGAGAGTGAGAGATGTGGAAAATGTAGGTCAGGGTATTGTCAGACCCAGTGGTGGCTTCTGCCACTGGAAGAATTTCTAACATAGAATAGCTGATGAATTTAGGACAATAGATTCTGCATCCAGAGGTTGTGTCATTCTGTTGATTTTAAATATGAAGATATCTGGTATTTTCCACTCTCAACAATTCAACATCAGTGGATTCACTTCCCCAGTAAAAAGACACAGGCTAACAGAACAGATGTGAAAACAGGATCCATCATTTTGCTGTATTCAAGAAATGCACCTCAGCATCCAAGATAGGCACTATCTCAGTGTAAAGGGCTGGAAAAATTGTTTTCAAGCAAATATACCCAAGAAGCAAGTTAGAATAGCCATCTTAATATCTAATAAAATAGACCTTCAACCAAAATTAAAGAGATAGGGAAGGAGACTTCATAATTCGTCAAAAGAAAAGTCCACAAAGATGACAACTCAATTCTGAATGTATAAACACCTATGCCCCAAATGGAAGGGCACCCAAATTTGTTAAAAAAAAATTCTAGCCGGGCAGTGGTGGCACACGCCTTTAATCCCAGCACTTGGGAGGCAGAGGCAGGTGGATTTCTGAGTTCGAGGCCAACCTGGTCTACAGAGTGAGTTCCAGGACAGCCAGAGCTATACAGAGAAACCCTGTCTCGAAAAACCAAAAAAAAAAAAAAAAAAAAAAATTCTAAAGCTTAAATCAACATCAAACCCCACACATTAATAGTGAAAGAGTTCAATACCCGAGTTTTACCAATTGACAGGTCATTCAGACAGAAAGTAAACAGAGAAATAATGAAACTAACAGATGTTATGAATCTAATGGACCTAATAGATATCAACAGAACATTTCACCTAAACAAACAAAAATTCCTTCTTCTCAGTACCTCATGGAACCTTCTCCAAAACTGACCATACAAAACACATCTCAACAAATACAAGAAAATTAAAATAAACCCTGTTTCTTATCAGAACACCATGGATTAAAGTTGGACTTCAACACCAACAAAAACAACAGAAAGCCTACAAACTCTTGGAAACCAAACAACTCCCTACTCAATGACCACTGGGTGAGGAAATAAATAAATCAGGAAATTAAGACTTTGCAGAATTCTATGAAAATGAAGGCACAGCATACCCAAAACGTATGGGATACTATAAAAGCAATCCTAAGAGAAAAGTTCATAGCTCTAAGAGCCTTCATAAAGAAATTGGTAACATACTAGCAACTTAATAGGACAAGTGAAAGCTCTAGAACAACAACAACAAAAGCAAACATATCCAATACAAATAGATGGCAGGAAATAAACTCCTGGCAGAAATAAAATATGAAATAAACACAAAGAGAAAAATACAAAAAAAAAAAAACCCAATAAACCCAGAGTCGGCTCTTCAAGAAAATCAACAAGATAGACAAACCCTTAACCAAAGGGAGAGAGAAGGGGAGGGGGGGAGACAGAGAGAGAGAGAGGGAGAGAGAGAGAGAGAGACAGAGAGACAGAGAGACAGAGACAGAGACAGAGAGACAGAGACAGATTATCACATTAACAAACTCAGAAATGAGAAATGAAAGGGGGGACATAACAACAGATAACAAGAAAATTCAAAGAATCATTAGCTCTTACTTCAAAAACCTGTACTTCACAAAATTGGAAAATCTAAACAAAATCCATTTTCTTGATAGATACCACTTATCAAAGTTAAATCAAGATCAGGTAAACAATTTAAGTAAATCTATATCCCCTAAGGATACAGAAGCAGTTATTAAAAGTCTCTGAACAACAACAAAAAAAGTAAAGCCATATGATTTAGTGCAGAATTCTGTGAGACTTTCAAAAAATGCTAATACCAACACATCTCAAACTATTCCACAAAACAGAAATAGGAGGAACATTGCCAAACTCATTTTATGAGGCCTCAGTTACCCTGATACTTAAACCACAGCAAGATTCAACCAAGAAGGAAAATTTCAGTCCAATTCAAACCTTATGACCATTGATGCAAAAATACTCAATAAAACACTAGCAAATCAAATATAAGAACATATCACAAACATCTTCTATGAAGATCAAATAGGCTTTATCCCAAAGATTCAAGGACCATTCAATATATGAAGATTTATCAACATAATCCACCACCATATAAACAAACTGAAAGAAAATAGCCTACATGACCATCTCACTACATGCTGAAAATGACTTTGACAAAATCCAACACCCTTTCATGATAAAAGTATGGAGAGATCAGGGATACAAGGCACATACCTAAATACAGTATAGGCAATATATAGCAAGCCAAAAGCCAACATCAAATGAAATGGAGAGAAACAAAGCAATTCCAATAAAATCAGGGAAAAGACAAAACTGTCCACTTTCTTTATACCTAAAGCAACTAATGGAGATGACTTCAAGCCTTTGAAGAAAGCAATTGAAGATATCACAAGATGGAAAAATCTAGTATGTTCATGGATAAGTAAGATTAACACAGTACAAATGGCCATCTTACAAAAAGTAATCTACAGATTCAACACAATTCTCATCAAAATTCCAACACAATTCTTTGCAGGCCTTAAAAGAACAATTCTGAACTTCATATGGAAAACAAAAAATGCCCAGGATAGCTAAAACAATCCTATACAATAAAAGAACATCTAAAGGTATCATCATCTGTGATTTCAAGATGTACTACAAAGCAAAAGTAATAAAAAACACATGGTATTGGCATAAAGACACAGAGGTTGATCAATGTTTGATCAATGGCATTGAATTGAAGACCTAGAAATAAAGCCACATATCTATGGACATTTGAGTTTGACAAAAAAAAAAAAGCCAAAACTATTCAATGGAAAGAAGAAAGCATCTTCAACAAAAACTCAAGTTCAACTGGATCAAGAACATCAACATAAAACCAGATACACTAAATCTGATAGAAGAGAAACTGGGAATAGCCTTGAACACACTGGTACAGGAGACAACTTCCTGAGTAGTACACCAACAACTCAGGCACTAATATCAACAATAACTGGGACCTCATGAAACTGAAAGTTTCTATAAGAATAAAGACACCACCTAGCCGGGCGGTGGTGGCACACACCTTTCATCCCAGCACTTGGGAGGCAGAAGCAGGAGGATTTCTGAGTTCGAGGCCAGTCTGGTCTACAAAGTGAGTTCCAGGACAGCCAGGGATACACAGAGAAACCCTGTCTCGAAAAACCAAAGGAAAAAAAAAAAAGACACCATCAACAAGCCAAAATGGCACCCTATAGAATGAGAAAAGATCTTTACCAATCCTACCTCCAAGAGAGAAATTATATCCAAATATATAAAGAACTCAAGAAACTCAACATCAACAAACCAAATAACCCAATCAAAAAATGGGGTACAGATCTAAACAATTCTCAACAGAGGTATTTCTAATGGCTGAGAAGCACTTAAAGAAATGTTCAACACCTTTAGTCGTCAGGGAAATGGAAATCAAAATGACTCTCTGACTCACCTGTCAGAATGGCTAAGACAAAATTCAAGTGACAGCACATGCTGGCGAGGATGTGGAGCAAGGGGAACACTCCTCCACCGCTGGTGGGAATTCAAAGTAGTACAACCGCTTCGGAAATCAATTTGGTGCTTTCTCAGAAAATTGGCAATAGTTCTACCTCTAGTGGCAGTTATGCCACTCCTGGCCATACATTTAAAAGATGTTCCACCATACTACAAGAACACTTGCTCAACTATGCCCATAGCAGCTTTATTTGTAAAAGGCAGAAGCTGGAAACAATCTAGATACCCCTCAACCAGATGGATATAAAGAATGTGGCACATTTACATAATGGAATATAACTCAGCTTTTAAAAATAATGGCATCATGGAATTTGCAGGTAAATAGATGGAACTAGAAGCGGTTATCTTGAGTGAGGTAGTACAGACCCAGAAAGACAAACAGCGTATGTACTTACTTGTGGATATTAGCTATAAAGTACAGGATAACCATGCTATAAGTCACAGACCAAATGAAGCTAAGTCAAAAGGAAGGCCCTAGAGGAGATGAATCTCACTGAGTAGGGGAAATAGAATACTCATCAAGGGTAGGGTAGATGGAGGGAGGGAATGGATGGTGGAAGGGTTGGGGAGGGGAGCAGGATAGAAGGCGAGAAAACTAGAATGGGTGTGGGGCATCTCTGAGAAGAGTCAGAAACCCAGGACAAAGGAAACTCCCAGTAATCTATGAGGGTGACCTTAGTTAAGACTCCTAACAATGGTGGCTATAGAACCAGAAAGAGCCATCTTGAGTAACAGAAAAGACTTCTAATGTAGGGATTGGGACAGCAACCCAGCCACAAAATCCTAGGCCCACAGTTTCTCCTATGTATGAGAAGTGCAGGGGTAAAGATAGGACAGAAACTGAAGGAAAGGTTTAAAACATTGACTGACCCAGTGTGAGACCTGTGTCCTGAAAGAGAGCCCACCCCTGACACAATTAATGATATTCTGCTATACTTGCAGACAGGAGTCTAGCATAACTGTCATCAGAGAGCCTTCACCCAGCAGCTGACAGAAACTAATGCAGAGACCCACGGTCAAACATTCTGTGGTGCATGGGGAATCCTGTGGAAGAGAGGGAGGAAAAATTGAAAGAACCACAGGGGTCAAGGACATCACAAGAAAACCTTCAGAATGAACTACCCTGGGCCCACAGGTGCTCACAGAAACTGAACTGCTAGCCAGAAGGCATGCATGGGATGGAACTGGGCCCTCTGCACATATGTAAAAGCTGTGCAGCTTGGTCTTCATGTGGGACTCCTAAAGAGAGAGTAGGGGCTGTCTCTGACCACCAGCCGCCTTTTGATCCCTTTCCCCTAACTGGACTACCTTGTCTAGCCTCAACAGGAGAAGGTGAGTCTAATCCTACTGCAACTTGATATGCCAAGGTTAATTGATATACATGGAAGGCCTCTCCATTTGTAAGAAAGGGGGAACTGGAGGATTGGGGGGAGCGCAAGTGAGAGGGAGGGACTGGGAGGAGAGAAGAGAAGGAAAGCTGTGATCAGGATGTAAAGTAAAAAAGAAGTTAATTAAAAAAAGAAAAGAATTCACAATGGAAGTGATGCTCACCCAGGAACACAAGGTTGCTGTAATTCTCCAGCATCACGTCCCTGTACAGACTCCACTGAGCAGAGTCCAGACATTCACACTCCTCTGCAGAGAAATCAATGGCCACATCCCTGAAGGAGAGCAGTCCCTGAAATAAAAATAAATGAACAATATATGTTAATTGAGAGCTTAATACAAATATGAAACTAAATATGTGGTTGAAAACATTTTTCAATTTTACACAAGATGAAGGAATAGTACAGCCCATAAGATACTTTTACACAATATCATATGCACTATCCATCTTCAAGGAAAGAGAAGGGCACATGTCCTAATGAACACATATAGATATTATGTTTCATAATAGACAAAATAGAATAACAATATTCCATGCACAGTGCTGGTACTGTATACATCTCTCACAGGAGAGTTACATGGTAGAGTGACACTTCTCAGTTGTTACATGGGAAATGAGAGAGCAGACTCTGATGCAGTAGACCCTGCCTATGTGCTGAGTCCAGGAATGTGTACCCTCGTCAGTACTGAAGTAAATAACAGTGCACCAAGAGACACTTCTTTGAGTATCCAAGGGGGCAGCAATAAGGGAAGAATTTATAGATAGAAAGGAACTGGAATTTTTTTTAAATATTTAAAAATATAAGTACAATGCTTTTTAAATATTTAAAATATATTAGATATCATTTTGAAGTTTTCTTTGTCTTTCTTCTTCCCCTCCTCACCCTGCATTTAGACAAGTATTCATGTATGTGTTGGGGAGACATGGAAAGGCTCACAGAGGGCTCTTTACAGAAGTCCCTAGGGTCTTCCTGGCTAGCAAGTCACCTATCTACCACTATAAAGTGAACCAAAGGCTAACCTGAAGCATCATTAGACCCAGATACATAGAATCTGGAACTGACTGAGGGGAGACACTGATCCCACAGTTGTTCTGAATTGATATTAAGATCTCACCATCTCAGAGTATCCACCGCATCATTCATAACATTGTGATCTCACCATCTCTGAGTATCCACCACGTCATTCATAACATTGTGATCTCATCATCTCAGAGTACACATCACGTCATCCATAACACTGAGATCTCAGCATCTCAAAGTATCCACCATATCATTCATAACATTGAGATCTCACCATCTCAGAGTATCCACCACATCATCCATAACATTGAGATCTCACCAACTCAGAGTACACACTATGTAATCCATAACATTGAGATCTCACCAACTCAGAGTATCCACATCATTCATAACACTGAGATCTCACCATCTCAGCATACCCACCACATCATCCATAACACTGAGAGCTCACCATCTCAGAGTATCCACCATGCCATTCATAACATTGAGATCTCACCAACTCAAGTACCCACCATGTCATTCATAACTCTAATCATCTCCACTATAAAAACAGAATGTTTAACTGAGGTACACAAGGTCAAGTGTTTGCCTTTGTGGAATCACTTCAATATTTCTGCTTCATGTTGTGCTAAAGAATACACTGTACAGTTAATGTGCACAGAGCTAGGAATTACTGAACAGATGTGTTCGACATGACAAACTGTACAGGTTTGAATGAGATTGACCCCTAAAACTTATGTCTGAATACTTGGTCCAAAGTTGGTTCTCCTTCTCTCTTCTCTCCTTCCTGTCTGTCTGCCTGCCTGCCTGTCTGTTTGTGTGGTTATGTCTTCAAGATGTTAGCTCTCAGCTAAGACTCCAGGACCATGTCTACATGCCTGTTCTCACTCTTCCTACCACGATGGTCATGGACTCTAACCATCTGAAACTGTAAGCTCCGTATAAACCCTTTCTTCTACAAGCTGCCACGATCCCAGTGTCTTATCAGAGCAATAGAAAAGTAACTAAGACACAAACCCAGAGACAGTTCTGTTGGGTAAGACAGAAACACTTGTGATTCAATTCAGACTTGGAGTTCTAGCCCTGGCTTGCATTCCCAAATCTGTAGCTCACAATGGACTCAGTACGCACTTCTCTGAGACATACAGTGCTGATCCTATGTTTCCTTTCATGTTTTATTTTAATTATATTTTTAGAGTACCATACAAAAATAATAGGTTTTATCATGGCATCCTCATATACGGGCCATTATTCTTTCGTTGAATTCATTTTCCTTCCCAATTCTTCAGTAAAAAAATATAAGTAGTTTAACTTTTCTTTTTTAAAAATTGAGCATCTTCAGCTACTCAGCAAAGTTAAGCAGGAGGTATACAACCTTCCACGTAGGAGTCCATAGCTTATGCCACGACGTCGTGCATCAGAGTGGTGGAGGGGTACGTTTACTACAGTGGCAAACCTACGGACGGATATACCCAGCAGGCCTCCTGAATAACCTCCTCCTTTCCAGCAGGCTCCCTTTTTTCCCGCAGTTAATTCCCACTTATTCACATCATATATGTATTCTACCCAATGTGTATATGGACCACACTTCCTTTGTCCAAGTGTCCATTAGTGGACCTCCATGCTGGCTTTACATAGAAGTCACTGATAATGATGCAGTTGCAAACATGGAGGGGGTGGAGGGCAAGCGTCTCTCCAAGATGTTGTCTTAAAATCCTTCAGGAACACAACAGAGTGGCACAGTCAGGTCATTTAATTCTCTCACTTTCCATATTTTGAGGAAATACTGAGTTCTGTCATGGCTACACATGTTTACATAGCAACCAGCAGTGAATGAGGTTTCTTCTTTCCCACACGATTTTGTGAACAAGTATGTTCAACCGTGCCGACTGGGGTGAGAGAGAATATGAAAGTAGGTTTAATCTGCATTTCCTTGATGATTAAAAATTCTGAACATTCTGAGTATTTCTTGCCATTTGTATTTCTCCTTTTGCAAAATGTCTATTGGACAATTTACCGATCAAATGGCTTAGTTTTGGCCTGCTTAATTTCTATATAACTTTTTATATATTTGATATTAGTGCCCTGTCTGATGTGTCCTTAGCAAAGATTTTTCCCATTCCATAGGCTGCCTTTTCACTTTAGTCAAAATATTTAATTTCATATCATCACAATTGACAACTCATGGGACTATTTCCTATTCTAACATGTGAAATCCAGTTTCCCCCCATAGTAGCTGTTAAAAGACACTGACTTTTTTGCAGTATGTTTCTGACAGCTTTGTCAAAAGAGGTTTAAGTAACAGGTTTAATCTGAGTCTTCTATCTTATTCCACTGGTATATATATATATATATGTCTGTATTTGTGCAGTACCATATTGGCTCTGTTAGTACAGTTCTGCAATATAATTTGAAATCAGGTATTATAATATTTACAGCATTGCTCTTTCTGCCAAGGATTCCTTTGACTCTTTGATAATTTTGTTTTCCTCTTATGTTTCCATATGAATATTAGGACTGTTTTTTTTCTAGTTTATGAAGAATGTCACTTTGTGGGGAACTGGGAGTCAAATCCAAGACTTTATGCATACTTGGCAAACACTCCACCAACTAAGTGACATCACTAGCCTGAGTCTGTATCATGCCATCTGTGTCTAGAGATTTATTCATTCCTTCTCAATTTTTATGATATGGCAAATGTAGCACAAGAAAAGGCAGATAATGGAGTAAGCTGCACACATACACACACACACACATACACACACACACACACACACACACACACACACGATCAGGCATTTTAGAGCTCACAGGGAGAACTAAAATTGTAGAAATATATCCCCAGCCTGAGGAAGATAACATGCTGCAGAAAGAGTTCCTAGATATGAAAGTTTCTGTGCTATGTATTTAGAAAACGTAATGGGGAATGGGTAGCCATGTGGAGAAAGAGTCTGGAGGCACCATGGATCATAGATCCTTTTACCCATAAATCCCACCTCTGACAGAATCCTACAACATTCCTAAACCTTAAACCCTCAGTGGAAATATATGACTATGGCCAAGAACTGCCAGTCTTAGGACACAAAGAGCAACAGGTTGACATTGTCAATCCCCAGCATGTGAGAGGAACTGAGCTGTGGGGAACCATATTGAAGACTGACCCCAGTGTAGTCCACAGGCCCACCAGATGCTATTAGTCACGTTCCACTGTTCCTTGTCTCGTTTAAGAATGCTCAGTCCTATACACTTACTATTTCCCGGCACCTATGTGACCCATCTCCTTTCTATCTTTTCCACAGCAACGAAACAACTAGTGCCAGGGCCATCGGAGTTTATCTAAATAAAATGGTGTCAGAATAACTAGTTCTTGGTTGTGGCCCTTTTCAGTCAGAGCTTCATACATATAGGGCACATGAACCCTGCAAGAAGACACTGGGCTATTAATAAGGTTGCATTAACTTTCTAATTACACATAAGACTATGTCTGGTATTCACAAATGAAATGGTTAGAATAATCAACAGTAATAGATTACACACATATTTTTGCAGGAAGAAGAGGAACTTCATAGAATTAAGTCTCATGTATTTAGTTTTCACCACTTTAACAACCCATGATCTAGGACAGGGCTTTAGTATAATTTATTAGATTTAGACTATTTTCACTATTTGATTGAGGATACTTTATTAAACTGGCTACAGTTATCTTATCTTTTTCTACTAATAGGAATTTATTAATAGAAACCATGCTAGATTACTATGATCTAAACTTAGACCACACAGAATTTTATTTAAAAAAAAAATCAGTAACAGCATTTATGCCTTTGTGAGGTCCTGATCCAATGCCAAAGTCATCACTGTGGATATAAACACTAGAATAGGTCTGCTTAGAAAAGTGAGGTCAATAAGTGATGTATGGACTACTCTAACTTACTAATCTGGGATTAAATAATTTAGGTTACATTATTTTTGGCTCCAAAGTCACTTCAATCAAAAATTTTAATACAACAATAACATTATTAATCCTAGATGCCTGAAGTAATTTATGGGAGATTAATAAGTTACAACTCTACACGGGGCTTCTTGTTTTACTGTTCCAGTTTTTCCCAACCTCCTCACAGTGAGGCCACTATCACTGACTGGGAAACTAGAGGCAAACGGGTGACTATGTGGCAGAAAGGAGAGTCTGAAGACTATGGATCACAGTTCTTTCCATTCCTGAATCCCACTAGGGAGAGAGAACTGCAAACATCTATGAAAAGCCCTGAATGGCACTGTGATCATACACCTGCTAGTTTGAGGTAACAATGTAGCAACAACTCAAAACATCCACGTTCCCAGCTCCCAGGCCCACAGCCCGACTTTTGGAGTCATTTCCTCATCTGAGGTTCCTTAGAAAGCCTTGGCATTCTAACTTGAGAGCCAGCAAAATGCTACACAGAGATATGGCAAAGACACTCATTTGAGAAATTCACACCCACGCTTCCTGAGGTGCCTTATTCTTTCCCTGATTGCCCAACTCGGTTTTAATAAACTCCATTTCTGCTTCATACTGGATCATCTCAACATTATTTTCTACAACAAAATCGCAGAATCAGCTTTATGTGAGTGGAAGTCTCTAGTAGAGTAAGGAAAGTCATTGGACTATTGGTAGTAGTTCTTGGTTGTGTTACCCACTACACCACGGATGAAACGAGTTGTATTTCCCATCTCTAGGTAGAATGATCATAAACAACTCTGCACATCAACAAACATTTTTAGCAGAATACAGTTAGCACTTACGCTTCTCCTGGGACATAGTCAAAATGTAAGAAATGTCTTCATACTATATAGTTTATTCTGATCTTAACATTCTACTCTTATTCCTTCATCCCTACTATATGCCTTTCTTCTCAATATAAATTCTCTGGCTTTGAGGTCACTTAAGCAATCCAACAGCTAATGAACAAACGACACCCACACACATTATAAATGTAACATAGCATCGTGTCTTGATCAATACTGAGCTAAGCACCTCTCACTGATATTTATAAATCTATAAATTAAAACTCATAAATATATGAGCACCTCCAAATTTCTTTCCTACATCTCAAATGTTGTTTCCATACCCTGTGGAATTCTGCTACTTCCCAAACAAATTAGTAATTAGGTCCTGTCTTAACCAGTAAGTTATGGTTCAGTAGTCATCAGAATAGGGAAGGTTTACGGGGCAAGTCACAAAGGAAGAGAACAAAGTGACATATGGCCATCTTCATAGGGCCATCTTCAGAGGAGTAAAGATACAGAACAGAAAAGTGAGCAAGGTTCCCTGTGGGACCTTAATGAGACGTGTGGCCATGCCCCAGGTTCTAGCCTGACTCTGCCTAGGCAGTCACCTGCCTGCAGCCACACTGTCCCCGCCTTCTGGTTACCTGACCGCCCAACTCACTATAAATAACACCCCTCAGCGCGTGTTCTCTCTCTCTCTCCTCGCCTGTTCTCTCCAGGCCCTCTTCTTTGTCTATCTCTCTGTCTTCTCCCCTTTCTACGTGGTCATGGCTTTTCTTATCTATTTTCTCTTCTTTCTTTATCTTTCTATCTCTTTTCTCTTTCTATTTTCTTAATAATAAAATATCAAAGCTATGGGCCGCCTCTCATTAAACTCGCCAAGGAGCTAGCTGGTACCCGCCGTCTGAGACTCTGGGATTCAGCTACGGACAGTCTGAGCACAGGTAACTCGCAGAGAGGTCCGGGATCTCTCTGCGCCCCCCGCGCGCCATGTGCAGGACCTGCCTGCAGTGTGGCCGCCCGCTCCCCGTTAGGCCGAGGCACACGTGCATCTTGCCTGTTTCCCCAACCCCCCCACCCCCCACCCCCACGGAACTGTGTCTGCCTGCGTCCTTTGCATATGTACGCTGCCTTGGCCCTAGAGCGAGGCCTGCGCACCGCCCGCCCGGCCTGGCAAATGCCCTTGTGTCCACGCACGCCAGGCCCCGCGCCCTTTTCTTTTTTTCCCACAGTTCCCCATTACCTGTAATGCCAACACACAGGAGGAGGAGTCAGGAGGAACAGAAGTTAGTCTGGGCAGCCTGGACTACACAAGAACCTGTCTCAAAACCCCAAGACAAACACAAAAAGCATGGGAATATGAAGGAAAAAAGGGGTAGTATGGTTACCTGCATAACACACAAGTCAGTCAAAACTTCAACAGGGGAAGGGGAGGGGTTCACAAGGCCTCACCCTTATTAGCTAAGGAGCTGTTAGAGTTGATGACTACTGAAAACGAGATCCATTTTTGCTTGGAGGTGTGGCCCGTGAGTGTCCATGTTCTAGGGGCTGTCCACCACCCTGCCCCATACACACAGGTATGCACACTAGAGCAACACTAAGTGTTTTTAGTGGGTTATAAAACAAAAACAAAACCACCAGGACAGGAAGTTGGGAGGGGAACATTTTGGGAGATACCTGGGACTGTTGAAGTGGGGGCAGTAGGGGTGGATGTGCTCAAACTGCACTGTATATACATCTATTAAATTCCGGGTAACAGAAGCCATCAAGACAGTGTCAGCTAGTAACGCAAGCTTCCACATCTCAGGAACAAGCTGACAGCAGATGCACCCTGCCAGGCACCTTCTCCATTCCTAGGCTACGGAGCCAGCTCTTCTGCCCCAGAAGCGCAGGACAAGGGCACCTCAACAGAGCAGCCACTCCCAGCTCCACCCCCATGACCCTCTGTCCAGCGCTAACCAGCACCAGAATGGTCCAGCCTAGGTCACCACAGCACCTCCCATTCAGCTTCTGCCCGCCTCCCACCAACCCCAGGTCCGCTCCCTCCACGGCGGACCCGCCCACCCCGCAACGTCCCTCTGGCCGCTCTACATCCTGGGACCAACCTCCATGTCAGAGATGCGACCAGAGCGCCCACAGGACCGGACACTGGCCCAACTTTGGAGAAGAAGGCCAGAGAGCAAGAGACACACACAGGCGCAGAAGAAACACGGAAGCGCTCTTCCCAGAGTCCCTGTTTGTGACGTCGCCGCGGGCGAGACTACATTTCCCACAATTCTCTGCGAAGCGAGTTCTTGAAGCCAAGGAAGGTAATTTGAAATGTTCCTGAGTTACTGTCAGCTATTGGCGGAAGAGAATGGGTAGATACAAGCCACTTCTGCAGGTGGATAGCCACTGGGAGTCAGGCTGCCACGTTTAAAATCTCGGATTTTCAAAATGAGATGTTTGAATACGAGTTGACCTTTGACAGCAATATGTATTAGGTGTACTAGATACTTTAGGTCCATATATTGTAATTTTAAAACTCAACCTGCTTCCTAAAAAATGTTTTAAATATTAAAAATTCCTCCCAGGGTCTGTATACAGATATTCAAAGACACATTTTGTAAGGTCCCGTCTTTTAATAATGATGGCTTTTAGCAGTGGGAAAGCTGGATTGTCCAGTATCTTATCCAGCAATCTAGCAGCAACTCAACAGAACAAAGGAAACTTCTTGAGTGTAGATCAGAGGGGAAACCTAGAGATTATCAGATAAATAGAGGCATTGGGCCTGATTTAAGGTTGTAATTCGGAATTCTATTGTACTACCTTACCTAGGTGGTACTATACCTAGAAATTTAACAATTGAAAGATAAATAAAAGGCTGATAGCTGTTCAGGGAGTCTGCTATCTGATTTGAAGTGTTGATATCAATCCATGCCCTAATTAATAGTTACTCCATCTTGTGTAAAGGGGGGTTGCTAGGCTACGCAGCCACGCCCTCAGAGGCTTCAGGGTGGAGAAGGATGGACCTGAAGTGGACATGTGACATATATCCGGCTAGATTTCCCTCTGCTTTAGACTTGACCTAGCATGGTCAATTCCCAGCGAGTTCCCTGATCCTGTTGAGGGATCCAGCACAACTCAAACACCAGGTCATTGCAGATGGCAAAAATCTATTGTAATCAAGCCACTTCTGATTGATTGGGGCCACAGAACAGACGGGGGGGGGGGGGGAAGCAGAACTATGAGCCCGCTCCGCAGCCTGAATGTTATCGATCTTTCAAACTTGAAAGTCATAAACATCTGAGCCAAGTTAGAGTGACATTTTTATCACCAATCAGGATTTAGGGATAAGAGACTTCTTAGGAATTTGTGGTACACTAATCCTGTTCCCAGTGATTAGTCATGAAATAGTTTCACATTTCTTTACTTAGGGAGTCTTCCATGGTTGGCTTATTCAACTGTAGTGGGGCGACTTGCCTAGAATTCATGTCTCAATTTGCCAAACAGGATGTCAGTTACCTAGGGAGGTCTTGGGAACTTAAACTTTATTTGACCTCTATTCAATATGGAAGTTTTATTTAAAATGGCTTCATTTTGGTTCCTTCTTACAATCCTGAAACCGATCCTCTGAAATAGTACTATGAAAACCCAGGATATCCCCATTGAACTTCTTTTTTTATCATTAGATATATTCTTTATTTACATTTCAAATGTTATCCCTTTTCCTGGTTTCCCCTCTGAAAATCCCCTAACCCATCCCCTCTCCCCCTGCTCACTAATCCACCCACTCCTGCTTCCCTGACCTGGCATTCCCCTATACTAGGCTATCGACCCTTCTCAGGACCAAGAGCCTCTCCTCCCTTTGATATCCAACAAGGCCATCCTCTTTTGCATAAGCATCTGGAGCCATGGTCCCTCCATGTGTACTCTTTGGTTCGTGGTTTAGTCCCTTGAACTTCTCTTGCTACCTCCTATTCAGGATGAAGAAACGATTATACCCTGAATACAAAGCCTTCAGAATTATGTTCTTGAGAATATAAAATGAACTAGATGGTGATCCAGGGAAAGGGGTGGGGAACAGGCAGGCTACCATGGCCATTTAGGAGGAACCATCCCATTTCTATCAGGGTCTTTGCCATAGTTGTTAAATATTGTACCTAGAACCCCCAATGCAATAACAATTGCAAGACCCATCAAGAACGTGGGAAGGTTCTGAAGGATCTTACCAGAGGAGTGAGTCACCAGATACCAAATCATGAATAAGGTCACTAAACTTCCACAGAGGAAGGAGGAAGATCCTGGAAAGGCTTAAAGGTCAAATGACAAAGATCAAATGACAAGGCTGAACATGGAAGACTCCCTAAGTCAAGAAATGTGAAAATATTTCATGACTAATCACTCTTTAGACATGTCTAAAAAGCTACAAAGATAGAAAACTAGATAGAGGAATGGAGGAATTACTTGAGAAGTTCAGAAAGTGATTCTAAGAAGGACTGGAAAAAGTCCAGTGACAGTGATCACCAAGATAGAAAATGAATCAACTTAAAAATCCACAAGGAAGCACACAGTCTCTGAATAGCTAAAGAAGCCTCTAGTAGAAGGAGTACTGTTGGAAGTAACACAGTGCCCAAACCCAACTTATATTACAGAGCCACAGTAACAAAAACTGCAAGGCATATCACAGAAGCAGACTTGTAAACTGACAGAAAAAAATACAAGACTTCAAAATAAATCAAATGGTGATAGTCCCAGTTTTTGACAAAGCTCTCAAAAACACGTACTAAGGAAAATACCTCTTTAACACATGATGCTTAGAAACCTAGATTCCACAGAGCAAATACTGTGAGTAGATCCACATCTCTAACCCTGCTGAGAAAAATCAAAGATCCAAGATATTAAACTCTTAAATTAAAGGGTTAGGTAATCAGATTTCACCAGCATAAGAGCTGATCTCTGGAACTGACAAATGGGAACAAACAAAATTAAAAAACTTCTTCACAGCAAAGGAAACAACACCAGCAGGAGTGACGGATGAAAGAATGGTGAAGATTCATGACTAACTATATTAGATAGTTTAATATGCAGGGTATATGGAGAGCTACAAAAATTTCATATCATAAGGCAAACATGGATTCAAAAAAAAGAGATAATGTTCTGAGAAGACAATTCTTAAAATGAGAAATTAAAACAGAAAATGAACATGTGAAAAAATGTTGGTCTGAGTAATTGGAAATTCAAACTAAAGGTGCTTGCATAGAAGCAAGTATGATTTTGAATGTTGAAAATACCAGATTTTGGGTACTGTAGACAGGAATAGGAGTCCAAGGTTACCTTTAGATATAGAGCAAGTTTGAAACATATTTGGTATACGTGACACTCCACTTAAAAACAAAACAGATTCGGAAAATGAGAACACAGAATGTATACGCTTTGAGTAAAATTCTGAACTAAAGTGTTGTGTATAGCTTTTGCTACCATGCCTAAGCTTGGGGCAACAGGCGGCGCTACCAGCCTCTGCCTAGAGAATATTGGATCAGATGAAAACCACAGGCACACATGGCAGTTAATATTAAAATGTCTTTGCTAACTCAATGACTTGGCACTGCTAAACCTCAAACTCAAGAAGTTCTAGAGTTCAATGAGGCATTTTTTTTTAGTAAAAAAAAAAATGAATCACTTAATGGTTAATTAAGTTGATAGCATTGTCAAACATAACAAAACCACATAACATAAATGACTGAAATAATGCAGGTCAAAAATTCAGCAATAGATGTGGAAAATGAGCCATACTAATATCTAATATATATGGAAAGTACTCAATATCACTAATGGATATTGATAGCTATAATAATTTGCAATCCATAACACAGTAGCCTGAAGGGTCCTAAATGTTCTTACCATGAAAATCACAAATGTTTGACGAGCTAGATCTTCTCGTATTGATTATATAACTGACGACTATATTGGAAGCATATTCTACAGCATATACAGCTACAGTTACTATGGGTCAACTAGGAACCAGCACTCAAAATGAAGAATGATATGAATACCTAAATAAAACTACCGTGGTGTGGGGGAAATTGAAAGTTCAAATCAGAAATTTAAATTTCTGATAAGATGAAATTGAGTGAGGAGAAAAGAGAAAATGAGAGCCATAGCTGGTTCTAAAGGACAGTGGCAGTATCGTACACAGAGCTGGAGATTAAAATGAATAGTCACAGAATGTGAAGATAGGCAGGAAGCAGAAGGTTCTCTTCATAAACTTGGTGTTTTCTCTGGAATGATAGCACAGTTGTCTTCATACTGCATGCAGAGCTCATACAATTTCTTCATCACATCTTTCTCAAAAAAGCAAGAACCTCATTCTGAGATTTTCTACTTGCTGTGAAAGATTATTTTGTTTCTGTTGTTTCTAACAGTAATTTGTATGAAGCTTTCCAAGTTTACCTCTACATAGTATCTCCTAAGCATCCAATATTATGAAGTATGTTACCAAAAGAAAAGGATTTTTTTAATGAGATGTAATAATAAATGAATGTGTATCTTAGTATGTTCACTCTGGTACCAAAATTTAAAAGCAGTTCTGATAACCATTAAATAATATTAAACACTATTAAAAGTACATAATTGGTAAAAAATAAATCCTACTTAATATACTCTTATAAATTATGTGATACGTGACTAATAATATTAGAGTTAGCATTAAAAGATTGGAAAGCAATCATCTAACAAAGAAATGAGCTCTATGAAGGTGTGTGTGTGTGTGTATGTAGTGTGTGTGTGTGTGTGTGTGTGTGTGTTTCAAGATGTGTTTGACTGTTTGATAAGGAGATGTCAACCATATCAAAATTAAAAGCAGACCAAAACCTTGGGGATGCTAGAGAGAGCTAGTCCTGAAGACTTGGGTGAAGGGCTAAAGCCATGCAGAAGCGTGGCTGTTGGAGAGGCCAGACCTGGCAGAAGACTGAACCAGTTGGGCAGGCTTCTGTACTTGAGCAGAGGGGGCAAAGATGGCTGCCACAGACACATGCTCGCTTGAGGAGCTTGTAGACACACAGAAGTTCAAAGGGAGCATTCCCCAGGAGCTGCAATAAGACAAAAAGTTCCAAACTTCTGAACTGGTAAAGGTATTAAGTTTTAAATTCGTAATTTGAAGTCCTTAAGTCACATATCAAAAGGAAAAAGTATTTTCCATGTTAAAAATGAAAAACACTACAGCAGAAGGCGCCTGGACCTTGTATAATCCTGGTTTGAGTTGTCACCGTGGAGCTAGTTACAGTATGTTCAGTCATGATCACAGCTTTCTCTGCCCTTTCTAAGAAAGTTCAGAACTAAGCAAGACTTAGGTGAGGACTGAGAGATAGAATGCTAATTTACAAGTGGTAAAATTAGCAGAAGGAAAAGGCTCTTCCCAATAGAAAAAAAGGAAATTGGTGGAAGCTGGAGCTTGGAGCTCGGAGGCTATGAGATGTTTCTCAGGTCTTTCTGCTAAGGGCCCGCCAATACAATACAGCAAGACCTAAATTCCAAGGACTAATAGACAAGGATTGATGCTACAGCATAAGAGAACACAACTGGCCCCCAAACTTTTCTTGTTTCTTTGCTTGATTTTTTTTTTGTTTGAAAGTTTTTGTTTTACACTAATAGTAGGAAATAGAAAGGACATTTTTATTGTTTGGAATTACTAAAACATAGGCGGGTTTTAAAGATTTTAAATAAATCCAGAATGTCATTACAGTTCAAATTTGTTGTTTTCTTATAAGGAATTACAAGGATTTGGAGTTGAGGTGCAGAAGGGGTGGCAGCACTCACCTTTAACCCCAACACACAGGAGACAAAGACAGGCAGATCTCGGCAAATTCTAGACAGTGTGGTCTACACAATGTTGCCAGGGCGGGATCCACAGCTTATAAAATACAATTACAAACAACAGTCTAAAATCCAAAAGACACATATTTTCCTTAAAAGTACTATATAGGTCTTTGCTTAGTAACAAATAATAATTTCCTTAGTGATCTAAAAGATAAATATACATCAATCTTAAATTTACATAAAGAAAATGAGGAATGTAGCTATATTAGTCCATATAAGGTATACTTATTATTTCAATTTGAAAGATGCTTTTTCTGTTGCCAAAAAGAATGTTGCCCTAGGAAAGATATATTCCACTAGTCAATGTAAGGACCCAGAGTTAGGGTTGGGATAGGGTTGTTTTGCTTTTATCCAACAGGAAAAGAATAGCTGTAACTGGGAAAAACTCCCTGAAGTTCTTGGCTACAGAGAAACAGAAGGAGATTAGGAAGATCAATACTACATGTAATATATATGCTGATTCCTCTATATGAGAACAGCTCTGAGACTGGCTAAGCCAGGAATATCTATATGCAGGCAATAAATCTTATTAACTACAAAGTCCGTGGTACTAATGCCATTCTCTTGAATGGCATAGATAAAAATGTATATTGCAAAGCTAGGTGCTTCCTCTCTCACTGAGGCTGGATCACTTTGTCTAGCCTCAGTGGGAGAGGAAGCACCTAGCTTCACAGAGACTTGAAGTTTGAGGGGGTGGGGGTGGGGTAAATACCTAAGGGGACACCCACACATTTAGAGAAGAGGAGGGGGGATGGGAGAAGGAGGAAGGATTTTGAGACTGGGTGGCTGGGAGGAGGGCAGTGGGCATGATGTAAAGTGAATAAGTAAAAAAATAAAATTAGATTTAAAAAGTAAACACTTAAAATATTGCATTGCAATTTGCTTACAATGTAAACTAGCTTAAGAAAGACAAATACCTTTCACCTGTTCAAAGAACAAGGAATCTTCATTAACTTATCTGTGCACCTTGCATATCCCATACAATACAGTGTATTACTTGTTATGTTATTGTTATGTTGTTAATACTTTTATGTCTACCAAAAAGAAAATGACAACCAAAGAACCAGCCCTAACAGGACACCTCAGGGATGCTCAAGCACCTGATCCTGCTTCAGAGTGCCTCGGTGCTGTTTCCTCAGGAGACATATTCTATAATAAGAATAATGAAGCTTCCAGAACAGCTTCAGGGAGGGCTGTTGACCCCAGATGACCTCAGTTCATTCAGCCTTTCAGACAGATCCAGCCAGGACTTCACTTAAACCCGGCACTTTCCCGTCCCACAGAGACTGGACAACAAATGATACAGCTACTTCTCCCAGGACTTGGCCAATATCATAATTTTCTTAGGGTCTCCAATTTTCTTATGGTACCCAATTCTCTTAGGGTCCCCAAAAGAAGCCCTATCCCCTAAACACCAGGAAACAATTTTAAGAGACCATGCTGCCCCATTCCCAGGAGGTGGGATGGATGGTTTTTGGTTTTTCTATGGGTTGATGAATGCTTGTGATACAGTGGTTGGTTACAAGTTATTAAATGGTCTTGGCCCAGGAACAAAACAATAGGAGGTTAAACTCAGGATTTCTCCCTCTCTTTTCTTTTCTTTTCTTTTCTTTCCTTTTCTCTATTCTTCGCATTCCTATGTAGGGGGGAATGGGTTTGAAAAGAGAAAGGGGATATAGGAAATATAGGAAAGAATGGGGATTCAGGAATATCATAGAAATAATAGGAAAAAGAAATAGATTATTGAACCTACTCTTAAACCAAAAAGCATTTTATATTCATGTTACACAAGTATAAATCTTTGTATATTGGTTCAATATTGAGACAATATTTATATTACACTGGTATAGATCTTGTATATGGATACAAAATTGAGATTATATTTTGCTACAACATTATATATACATGTTTTCAACTTTTATTTGAGGTATTGTACGTAGGTGGTTATTAAGAATGTAATATTAAGTTCAAGTTCTTTCAAAAACTGCTATTATGGCCACCGCATGCCCTTTCTGCTGTGGCACACTCTTGCCAGGTCTGCCACAGTGAAGACATCATCTCCTGATACTTCCTAGAGAACCAGCCACACTCAGGGCATTTAGAGTGTGGAGGAGCCTCGGAGCACAGGAGAGCTGGTCTCCTAGGACTGCCTACATACCTGTGTGCACAGAGAGAACTGGAATCCCAGGAGTAAAGTTACACAGGCTTGCAGGACAGATAAGGCACAGTCAGAGACAGCAAAACCAGCTAATACCACAGATAACTGAATGGCAAAAGACCAACACAAGATCATTACCAACAGAAACCAAGTCAACATGGCACCATCAGAACCCAGTTCTCCCACAACAGCAAATCCTGGATACCCCAACACACCAAAAAGTAAGAGCTGGATATAAAATCACATCTCATGATGCTGATAGAGGACTTCAAGAAGGACATAAAGAACTTCCTTAAAGAAATACAAGAGAACATGGGTCAAAAGGTAGAAGCCCTTAAAGAGAAATAACAAAAATCCCTTAAAGAAACATAGAACATGGGTCAACAGGTAGAAACCCTTAAAGAGGAAACACAAAAATCACTTAAAAAAACACAGGAGAACATGGGTCAACAAGTAGAAGCACTTAAAGAGGAAACACAAAAACCCCTTGAAGAATTTTAGGAAAACACAAACAAACAAGTGAAGGAACTGAACAAAACTATACAGGATCTAAAAATGGAAGTAGAAACAGTAAGAAAATCACAAAGTGAGACGTCTCTGGAGATAGAAAACCTTGGAAAGAATTCAGGAGTCATAGATAAAAGCATCAACAACAGAATACAGGAGATAGAAGAAAGAATCTCAGGGGCTGAAGATACCATAGAACATTGACTCAACAATAAAAGAAAATGCAAAATGCAAAAAACTTATAACCCAAAACATCCAGGAAATCCAGGACACAATGAGAAGACCAAACCTAAGGATTATAGGTATAGATGAGAGTGAAGATTTGCAACTTAAAGGGCCAGTAAGTATCTTCAACAAAATTATGGAGGAAAACTTCCCTAACCTAAAGAGAAAGATGCCGATGAATGTACAAGAAGCCTACAGAACTCCAAACAGACTGGACCAGAACAGAAATACCTCCCATCACATAATAATCAAAACACCAAATGTACTAAACAAAGAAAGAATATTAAAAGCAGTAAGAGAAAAAGGCCAAGTAACATATAAAGGAAGATCTATCCGAATCACATCAGACTTCTCACCAGAGACTATGAAAGCCAGAAGATCCTGGGCAGATCTCATGCAGACACTAAGAGAACACAAATGCCAGCCTAGACTACTATACCCAGCAAAACTCTCAATCACCATAGATGGAGAGACCAAGATATTCCATGATAAAACCAAATTTTCACAATATCTTTCCACAAACCCAGCCCTGCAAAGGATAATAGGTGGAAACCGCCAATACAAGGAGAGAAACAACACCCTGGAAAAAACGAGATAGCAACCTTCTTGCATCAAACCCAAAAGTAGATAACCACTCAAACATAAAGATAGTGTCAAGATAGCAGGTGGCAATAATCACTACTCCTTTATCTCTCTTAATATCAATGGTCTCAATTCCCCAATAAAAAGACATAGACTAACAGACTGGATACGTAAACAGGACCCAGCATTTTGCTGCGTGCAGGAAACGCACCTCAGTGTCAAAGACAGACACTACCTCAGAGTAAAAGGCTCGAAAACAATTTTACAAGCAAATGGTCCCAGGAAACAAGCCGGAGTAGCCATCCTAATATCAGAAAAAATTGACATTCAACCTAAAGTCATCAAAAAACACACAGAAGGACACTACATACTGATTAAAGGAAAAATCCACCAAGAAGAACTCTCAATTCTGAATATCTATGCTCCAAATGCAAGGGCACCCTCATTCGTAAAAGAAACTTTACTAAAGCTCAAAGCACACATCGCACCTCACACAATAATAGTGGGTGACTTCAACACCCCGCTCTCTGAAATGGATCGTTCAGGAAAGCAGAAACTAAACAGGGACACAGTGAATCTAATTGAAGCCTTGGACCAAATGGAACTAACATATATATATATATATATAGAACATTTCATCCTAGAGCAAAAGAATACACCTTCTTCTCAGCACCTCATGGTACCTTCTCCAAAATCGACCATATAATTGGTCACAAATCAGACCTCAACAGATATAAGAAGATAGAACTAATCCCATGCCTCCTATCAGATCACTATGGAATAAGGGTGGTCTTCAGTGGCAACAAAAACAACAGAAAACCCACATACACATGGAGGCTGAACAATGCTCTACTCAATGATAACTTGGTCAAGGAGGAAATAAAGAGAGAAATCAAAGACTTTGTAAAATTTAATGAAAATGAAGGCACAACATACCCTAATTTATGGGACACAATGAAAGCGGTGCTAAGAGGAAAATTCATAGCCCTGAGTGCCTCCAAAAAGAAACAGGAGAGGGCATACACTAGCAGCTTAATGGCACACTTGAAAGCCCTGGAACAGAAAGAAGCAAATACACCCAATAGGACTAGAAGGCAGGAAATCATCAAACTCAGGGCTGAAATCAACCAAGTAGAAACAAAAAGAACTATTCAAAGAATCAACAAAAAAAGGAGTTTGTTCTTTGAGGAAATCAACAAGATAGATAAACCTTTAGCCAGACTAACCAGAGGGCACTGAGACAGTATCCAAATTAACAAAATCAGAAACAAAAAGGGAGAGATAACCACAGAAACTGAGGAAATTCAGAAAATCATCAGATCCTACTACAAAAGCCTGTATTCAACACAACTAGAAAATCTGGAGGAAATGGACAATTTCCTAGACAGTTACCAAATACCAAAATTAAATCAGGATCAAATAGACCATCTAAACCATCCTATAACCCCTGAAGAAATAGAAGTGATCACTGGAAGTCTTCCAACCAAAAAAATCACAGGTCCAGATGCTTTTAGTGCAGAATTCTATCAGACCTTCAAAGAAGACCTAACACCAATACTCTTCAAACTATTCCACAAAATAGAAACAGAAGGAACACTACCCAACTCGTTGTATGAAGCCACAATTACACTAATACTAAAATGACACAAAGATCTGACAAAGAAAGAGAATCTCAGGCCAATTTCTCTTATGGATATCGCTGCAAAAATAATCAATAAAATTCTTGCCAACAAATCCAAGAACACATGAAAACGATCATTCACCACAATCAAGTAGGCTTCATCCCAGGGATGCAGGGATGGTTCAATATAAGGAAGCCATCAATGTAATCCACTACATAAACAATCTCAAAGAAGAAAACCACATGGTCATTTCATTAGATGCTGAGAAAGCATTTGACAAAATTCAGCATCCTTTCATGTTAAAGGTCTTGGAAAGACCAGGAATTCGAGGCCCATATCTAAACATAGTAAAATCAATTTACAACAAACCGGTAGCCAACATCAATCTAAATGGAGAGAAACTTGAAGCAATCCCACTAAAATCAGGGACTAGACAAGGCTGCCCTCTCTCTCAATATCTTTTCAATATAGTACTTGAAGTTCTAGCTAGAGCAATTAGACAACAAAAGGAGGTCAAAGGGATACAAATTGGAAAGGATGAAGTCAAACTATCACTATTTGCAGACAATGATAGTATACTTAAGCAACCCAAAAAACTCCACCAGAGAACTCCTACAGCTGATAAACAACTTCAGCAAAGTGGCCGGATATAAAATTCACTCAAGCAAGTCAGTAGCCTTCCTATACTCAAAGGATAAGCAGGCTGAGAAAGAAGTAAGAGAAATGATACCCTTCACGATAGCCACAAACCATATAAAGTATCTTGGTGTGACTCTAACCAAACAAGTGAAAGATCTGTATGACAAGAACTTCCAGTCTCTGAAGAAAGAAATTGAAGAAGACCTCAGAAGATGGAAAAATCTGCCATGCTCATGGATTGGCAGGATTAATATAGTAAAAATGACCAACTTGCCAAAAGCAATATACAGAATCAATGCAATCCCCATCAAAATCCCAACTCAATTCTTCATAGACTTAGAAAGAGCAATTCAAAAATTCATCTGGAATAACTGAAAACCCAGGATACCTAAAACTATTCTCAAGAGTAAAAGAACTTCTGGGGGAATCGGTATCCCGGACCTCAAGCTGTACTACAGAGCAATAGTGTTAAAAAATGCATGGTATTGGTACAGTGACAGGCATGTAGATCGATGGAACAGAATTGAAGACCCAGAAATGAATCCACACTCCTATGGTCACTTGATCTTTGACAAAGGAGCTAAAACCATCCAGTGGAAAAAACATAGCCTTTTCAACAAACGGTGCTGCCTCAACTGGAGGTCAACATGCAGAAGAATGCAAATTGACCCATTCTTGTCTCCTTGCACTAAGCTCAATTCCAAGTGGATCAAGGACCGCCACATAAAACCAGACACACTGAAACTAATAGAAAGGAAACTAGGGAAGAACCTTGATCATATGGGCACAGGGGAGAATTTCCTGAATAGAACTCTAATAGCTTATGCTCTAAGATCAAGAATTGACAAATGGGACCTCATAAAATTACAAAGTTTCTGTAAGGCAAAAGACACTGTCAAAAAGAGAAAGCGGCAACCAACAAACTGGGAAATGATCTTTACCAACCCTACATCCGACAGAGGGTTATATCCAATATATACAAAGAACTCAAGAAGTTAAACTCCAGAGAGGCAAGAAACCCTATTAAAAAATGGGGTACAGAGCTAAACAAAGAGTTCTCACCTGAAGAATATCTAATGGCTGAGAAGCACCTAAAGGGATGTTCATCATCCTTAGTCATTAGGGAAATGCAAATCAAAACAACCCTGAGATTCCATCTCACACCAGTCAGAATGGCTAAGATCAAAAACACAGGAGACAGCAGTTGTTGGCGAGAATGTGGAGAAAGAGGAACACTCCTCCACTGCTGGTGGGATTGCAAGCTGATACAACCACTCTGGAAAGCAGTCTGGCGGTTCCTCAGAAAACTGGGCATGACACTCCTGGAGGATCCAGCTATACCACTCCTGGGCATATACCCAGAGCCTTTACCTGCATGCAATAAGGACACATGCTCCACTATGTTCATAGCAGCCTTATTTATAATAGCCAGAAGCTGGAAAGAACCAAGATGTCCTTCAATGGAGAAATGGATTCAAAAGATGTGGTATATTTACACAATGGAATACTACTCTGCAATTAAAAACAATGAACTCACGAAATTCCTAGGCAAATGGTCAGAACTTGAAAATATCATCCTTAGTGAGGCAACCCAATAACAAAAGAACACACATGGTATGCAGTCACTGATAAGGGGATATTAACCCAGAATCTCGGAATACCCTAGACACAATTCGCATATCAATATTTTCCAAGAAGATGGAAGGAGAGACCCCTAGTCCTGGAAAGACTGGATGTAGGGGAATGCCAGGACAGAGAAGCGAGAGGGGGTTGAATGGGGAAAAGAGGGAGGGAAGGGGGCTTATAGGACTTTCGGGGAGGGAGGAAACGGGAAAGGGGAAATTATTTGGAATGTAAATAAAAAAACTTAGAAAATAAAAAAAAACAATGGAAAAATCATGGAAACAGAAACTAAGCAGAGACACAGTGAAACTAACTAAAATTATGGACTAAATGAATCTAACAGATATTTATAGAACATTCCATCACCGATCAAAAGAATACACCTTCTTCTCAGCACCTTATGGTACCTTCTCCAAAACTGACCATATAATTGGTCACAAAACAGGCCTCAACAGATACAGGAATATTGAAATAATTCTAACCACCCTATCAGATCACCAGGGCCTAAGGCTGGTCTTGAGTTCAAACAAAAACAACGGAAAACACACATGCATGAGAACTTTGAACAATGCTCTTCTCAACGATAGCTTGGTCAAGGAAGAAATAAAGAAATTAAAGACTTTTAGAATTTAATGAAAATGAGGACACATCATACCAAAACTTATGGGACACATTGGAAGCAGTGTTAAGAGGAAAACTCATAGCTCGACGTGCTTCCAAAAAGAAAATGGAGAGAGCTTACACTAGCGGCTTGACAACACTCCTGAAAGCTCTAGAACAAAAAGAAGCAAACACACCCAGAGAAGTAGATGACAGGAAACAATCAAACTCAAGGCCAAAATCAACCAAATAGAAACAAAAAGAACTATACAAAGAATCAACCAAACCAGGAGCTGGTTCTTTGAGAAAATCAACAAGATAGATAAACCCTTAGCCAGACTAACCGGAGGGCACAGAGGCACCACCCAAATTAATAAAATCCGAAATGAAAAGGGAGACATAACAACAGAAACTGTAGAAATTCAAAAAATCATCAGATCCTACTACAAGAGCTTATACTCAACAAAATTGGAAAATCTGGATGAAATGGATAATTTTGTAGACACATACCAGGTGCCAACATTAAAACAGGATCAAATAAACCATCTAAATAGTCCCTTAAGTCCTGAGAAAATAGAATCTGTTGTTAATAGTATCCAAACAAAAAGAAGCAGCCCAGGACCAGATGGGTTTAGTTGGGAATTCTATCAGATCTTCAAAGAAGAGCTAATACCAAAACTCTTCAAACTATTCCACAAAATAGAAACTCAAGGAACACTACCCAATTCATTCTATGAAGCCACAATAATGCTCACATCTAAACCAAACAAAGACCAAAAAAGGAAAGAGAACTTCAGACCAACTTCCCTTATGAACATTGATGCAAAAATACTCAACAAAATTCTGGCCAACTGAACCTAAGAATGCATCAAAACGATAATTCACCACAATCAAGTAGGCTTCATCCCAGGGATGCAGGGAGGGTTCAATATACAGAAATCCATCAATGTAATCCACTACATAAACAAACTCAAAGAAAAAAACTTAGACATTAAAAACTCAACATTAGATGTTGAAAAAGCTTTTGATGAAATTCAGCATCCCTTCATGATAAAAGTCTTGGAGAGATCAGGAATTCAAGGCCCATACCTAAACATAATGAAAGAAATATACTGCAAACTGGTAGCCAACATCAAACTAAATTGAGAAAAACTTGAAGCAATCCCAATATCCATTCAATATAGTACTTGAAGCCAGAGCAATTAGACAACAAAAGGAGGTCAAAGGTATACAAATTGAAAAGGAAGAAGTCAAACTATCACTATTTGCAGATGATATGATTGTATGCTTAAGTGACACCAAAAATTCCACCAGAGAACTCCTAAAGCTGATAGACAACTTCAGCAAAGTGACTCGATATAAAATTAACTCAAACAAATCAGTACCCTTCCTCTACTCAAAGGATAAACAATCTGAGAAAGAAATTAGGGAAATGACATCCTTCACAATCGTCACAAATAATATTGCATACCTTGGTGTGACTCTAACCAAGCAAGTGAAAGATCTGTATGACAAGAACTTCAAGACTCTGAAGAAAGAAATCGAAGATCTCAGAAGATGGAAAGATCTCCCATGCTCATGGATTGGCAGGGTTAATATAGTAAAAATGGCCATCTTGCTGAAAGCAATCTACAGATTCAATGCAATCCCCATCAAAATTCCGAATCAATTCTTCATAGAGCTAGAAAGCACAATCTTCAAATTCATTTGGAATAACAAAAAACCCAGGATAGCGAAAACTATTCTCTACAAGAAAAGATCTCCTGGGAGAATCACCATCCCTGACCTCAAGCTCTACTACAGAGCAATAGTGATAAAAACTGTATGGTATTGGTACAGAGACAGGCAGGAAGATCAATGGAATAGAATTGAAGACCCAGAAATGAACACACCCACCTATGGTCACTTTATATTTGACAAAGGAGCTAAAAACATCCAGTGGAAAAAAAGCATTTTTAACAAATGGTGCTGGATCAACTGGAGGTCAGCATGCAGAAAAATGCAAATTGACCCATTCTTATCTCCTTGTACAAAGCTCAAGTCCAAGAGCATCAAGGACCTCCACATAGAACCAGACACACTGAAACTTATAGAGGAGAAAATGGGGAAAAGCCTTGAACACATGGGCACAGGGGCAGTTTTCCTGAATAGAACACCAATGGCTTATGCTCTACAAACAATAATTGACAAATGGGACCTCATAAAACTGCAAAGCTTCTGTAAGGCAAAGGACACTGTCAATAGGACAAAACGGCAACCAACAGATTGGGAAAAGATCTTTACCAATCCTACATCCGATAGTGGGCTAATATCCAATGTATACAAAGAACTTAAGAAGTTTGACTCCAGAGAGTCCAATAACCCTATTAAAAAATGCAGTACAGAGTTAAACTGGGAATTTTCAACTGAGGAAACTCGAATGGCTCTGAAGCACCTAAAGAAATGTTCAGCATCCTTAGTTATCAGGGAAATGAAAATCAAAACAACACTGAGATTCCACCTCACAGCAGTCAGAATGGCTAAGATGAAAAACTCGGGACAGCAGATGCTGGAGAGGATGTGGAGAATGAGGAACACTTCTCCACTGCTGGTGGGATTGCAAGCTGGTAAAACCACTCTGGAAATCAGTTTGGCAGTTCCTTAGAAAATTAGACATAGTACTACCTGAGAAACCCAGCTATACCACTCCTGGGCATATACCCAGAAAATCCTCCAACATGTAATAAAGAAACATGCTCCACTAAGTTCATTGCAGCCTTATTTATAATAACCAGAAGCTGGAAAGAACCCAGATGTCCTTCAACAGAGGAATGGATACAGAAATTGTGGTATAGATATACAATGGAGTACCCGGTAAAGCATGATTCTTAATATTAAATAGTTAACCAATTGTATTTATGTATATGAAACTCACAATTACAAGATGCCAATTTACAATGATAAAAGTCTTATTCCAATTTTCTAATCTTTGAATAAATTAACGTCTGACTCCATTGCTCCTTTGTTCTTCTCCCCGCCAAGCGCTTCTTCTCTCATGTGCTCCTGCATCTCTGACCTCCCAACCCTGAGCTCCACCTCCCATTTTTCTCTCCAATCACAGGCCTCTCACTGCCTCAATGTCATTGGACAGGAAATATCTTGCAACAGGCATCCAATATTAGCCTTCGCACCTCACTAAGGTAGTTTTTCTATCTTAGTAAAAAAGCTATGTAAAACTCATTAAGAAAAAAACTTAGTAAAAAAAGAATGCAATACGAAACACAACAATGACAATACATTAAGAACATCTTATTTTTATTTACAGAAATTACTCAACTTCATATTCCAATAATGTATCTATGGTCTTTAGGGGAAAAAACAGATCGATACCTCAGGACTCAGTCTTGTTCTTCTGATAAAATCACTAGTTATGTGATATTATTACTTTTCAAAATTGAGCTTGTTATAATTTCAATTTATAATGTAACATATTGATGTCCTCACAAACTTATCTGCATGATTCCAAAGTCTATAATGAGTTTTTATATCACACCAAACATTTCTTAGTGAGTTCACAGTTCTGTATTAATTCTGATGGTTTGCTAAATGCTATCCAGTTCCTGGAATTTGTCTCTTATGATAGATAATTCTCTCAAATCTCTTAAGATCTACACTGTTTACACAGTGCTTTTTACTGAACCAGTTTGGTTTTCTCAGTTTTATATACTTGTCAGTGTTCCTTCCCAAGTCATTTTGCATGTGTAACATTTGGTTATATATTACTCATGGTTAATGAGCAGTTCCTGCATTACCTGCATTTGCAGAGTTTCTCTAAAAATTTTGATGCGCCGTAAATATAGATGGCCATCTTCTTCGCCATTACAAGATCTCTCTATTACTTATTAAAGGTCTTCCCTTATTCCTTTTATTTCTAAGGCTTTTCTTTCATATGAATTCGTAAGTGTTGAATTGTCAATGAACAATTTCTGAAAGGCTTACAAAAGTGTTTGCATTAATCTGGATTATCTCTCGTATGAATTTTGTAGTGTCGAGTGACGTTTGAACTATTTTTAAAGGCTTTGCCACATTGTTCACATTTATAGGGCTTCTCGCCAGTATGAAGTCTCCAATGATATTTAAGATTTGAAGAGGAAGTAAAAGCCTTGCCACAGACTTCACATTTGTAGGGTCTCTCTCCGGTGTGAATTCTTTCATGTTGAACAAGGGGTGAAGGATATTTGAAGGTCTTGTCGCAGTGTTTGCATTTGTAGGGTTTCTCTCTGGTATGCATTATCTGATGTTTAGAGAATGTTGAGTGAACATTAAACGTCTTTCCGCATTCATCACATTTGTAAGGTTGCTCTCTAGTATGAATTCTCTGATGTTTAGAGAGCGATGTGTGAACACTAAAGGCCTTGCCACAGTCTTCACATCTGTAGGGTTTCTCTCCAGTGTGAACTCTTCGGTGAACAATAAGTCCTGAATAGTTAGTGAAAGGTTTACCACATTCTTCACATCTGTAGCGTTTCTCTCCAGTATGGATTCTTTGATGCTTATGCAGATACGTAGAAAAGCTAAAAGTTTTGCCACACACGTCACATTTGTAGGGTTTCTCTCCAGTATGGATTCTTTGATGCTTAACCAGATAATCAGAACAGTTAAAAGCTTTGCCACACACTTCACATTTATAAGGTTTCTCTCCGGTATGGATTCTTTTGTGTTGTTTAAGGTGAGAAGAATAGTTAAAAGATTTGCCACATTCTTCACATGCATAGGGTTTCTCTCCAGTATGAATTCTTTGGTGTTGAATTAGATTATAACAGTTAGTAAAGGCCTTTCCACAGTCTTTGCATTCATAGGGTTTTTCTCCACTATGTGTTCGCTGGTGATTCATAAACGTTGAGTAAATGGTAAAGGCCTTCCCACATTCACCACATTTATATGGTTTCTCTCCAGTATGAATTCTCTGGTGGTAAATAAGATTTGCAGAACAGTTAAAGGCCTTGCCACATTCCTTGCATTTGTAGGGTTTCATGCCAGTATGGATTCGACGATGCTTATACAGATAGGAAGAGCAGCTAAAGGCCTTCCCACAGTCATCACATTTATAGGGTTTCTCTCCCCTATGAATTTGTTGGTGTTGGTGAAGGTTGGAGGAACAGCTGAAAGCTTTGCCACATTCATTACATTTGTAGGGTTTCTCTCCAGTATGGATTCGCTGGTGCTTAGAAAGAATGCAGCGACCGGTAAAGGCCATGCCACATTCTTCACATTTGTAGGGCCTCTCTCCGGTGTGAATTCTTTGATGTTGAATAAGGACTGAGTTCCTATCAAAGGCTTTCCCACATTCTTTACATTTATGGGCTTTTGTTCCTGTTAAAAAATTGTTAAAGTATCAGTAAAAGTAATATCATCATACGTTATATTTATACTGCCCAGCCTTAATATGAATACTTTAAAACTGTGACTACATTTTGACATAAAATTAAGCATCATATAAATGGGAAACTAGAGACATTTGCATACCTATATTCCTAGTAGCCTCATTCAGATACTACAGGTTTAAACAACATAATCCACCACGGAACTTAAAATATGAAGACAATGTTGAACAAACAAATAATGGGAAACTATGAAAGTTAAAAGCCAAACTTGATGTAACACCTAAATAAAAAACAACTAAGGGGCATTTTATTAAATGAAAGAAACCCTTATTTAAAGATGTATTGCTGATCTGACAAAATTCAAAGTTCGAAAATATATCAAACAGGAAGCCAATGTTGATTGTGATAAATTGGTTAGAGGTAGAAAGACAAAAGATTTTTAAGTATATAGTTACAGTTTTCAAAGCTATAAAATTGTGTAAAGATGTGCTGCATAACACCTTTAAATCAATACATGAAATCTTTAAGGCAGTGTTAGGTTTTACCAAAAATAATATAAATACCTTAAAAAATCAGATTATGAAAAATTTCTAGTTTAACTAGAAGGGGCATAAATTCAGGTAAGGAAATTATGTCAGTAAACACAAAAGTTATACAATTTCTAGGAATACTCATTTAAAAGATTACAACAACTAGTAAGTAACGCAGGAAGGGAGAAAATACATGGTTCTTGAAATTATGAATAATATTTTTATAGACAAATATAACATCACTTTTAACAGCATCGCTCTCTTTATCTTATATTGTCCTTATGGTATATAGTAATTAATAGGGTACAGCTAAGCATGTTATCTTATAATGTAAAAGAATCTAGACTTAAAAAATCAAACAAAAATAGAGTTGTAAAATGACAAAAGTAGATTAAATTGGGGAGTCATAAATTTTTGAAACATTATCAAAGATCTACTAAACAAAGCTTATCTAAATTTGTAGTTTTCAGCTATGACTACACACTTATATAAAAGCAAAGCAAAATATAATATACTGCCATTGAGTGGCATAAATAAACAAACAAGCAAACAAACCCAACCCTCATAAGATATATAGCAAGATTACCTGGAAGGCAAGGAACACTGATCTCCATCCCCACAACCCACACATTAGAAGGAGAAAATCAACCCTTATATTTTGTCATCTCACCTCAAAATGAGTACTATCATGTGCACACACATGCACACACACACACACACACACACACATACATATACACACATGAAAACTCTTATGAAACTAGTTTAGCCAATGATTATGTAAATGAAGCTAGATATGCTTATCTGTGGTGTTACTGTGTTACTAGGGATGTTAGAATAGTGTACCCATTTTCTGAGTCATAGAAAGTAAAGTATGTTGTAATTTAGATGCTTCCAGGAAAAATAAAAGGACTGGGACCATGGAGATGGCTCACAAGTAAATGTGCCTGCTACACAAGTATGAAGACTGGAGTCTGGATACCCAGAAGCTTTGCAAATGCAGAGTGGGCAATGTGTCCAGCTTGCTATCTAGGCTTGGAAGATGAAGACAAGGGCATCCCTGAAGCAAAATGGCTAAGAAGGCTAGCTTGGAGTTTGACTGAGAGATCCTGCCTCAATGAATAAGGTAGAAGAGCCATCAGAGAGACTCTCAACATCAACATTGGTCCTCCACAGGGACGATGGACGTGTCAGCCTGTATGTACATACGCACTCATACACATGCAAATGTGTACACAGATGAGAACACTACACACACAGACACAAGAAAATAAGTTAAATAAAGGATTTTAGCAGTAACTGTAAGCACATATAAAGCTTTTTTGCGGTAAAAGAAGAGGATAATGGTAAACACCACAAAATCCGTTTGATAGCAAGAGACGTCCACCAAAACATCACTTCTCAATGCATATTTTCCAAATTGACTTGTCACTTGTGAGCTCTGCTCACCCATTCCTACACACCCAGATGGATGGACGCTGATGCTCTTCTCTTCACACTCCACGGATCTGAACTCTGCTCCAGAAATGTGACCAGGTACGGCTTTGAGAAAGTAAGACCTGTTTGGAAAAGGAACAAGATGCTTGGCTATATTTTCCTGGAAATTAACATTTGACCCAGTTCTGTTGCTTTGGAGGAAAGAGAAGATAAAAAAAATTGTAAAATTCTATCTGTAAGCATTTCCTGAAAGACAGAATGCTTAGGGATAATGAACAGCCTACAGATCCCGAACCTCCTGACAAGAAGAAGTGTTAATGCTCATGGTGAGACTCCTTAACACGTGCGCTCTGTGCCTCAGGCTACTGAGCTGCTAACATTGCCACCACAGGAAATTACTTTGAAAACAAACCTGTTAGAAACACAAGAAAAAGAGTTTCATGGCTATATAACAATTCCCTAATTTGCCCTTTTAAAATGGACACATGAAACGAATCAATAAGCCGAGCTGTGGTGGTGCACACCTAAGTGATCCCAGCACTTAGGAGGCAGAGGCAGGCAGATTGCTAAGTCTGATACCAGCCTGGTCTACAGAGCAAGTTCCAGGACACCCAGGGCTACACGGAGAAACCCTATGTTAAAACCCCGAAAAGAAAAGAAAGAAAGAAATCAAAAGCACAAGCCCCATGAGATATTCTTCAAAGCCAGGGAGGCAGTCACATGTCGACAGTGAAATAAGAGTTCACTATGGAAGGTATCCTCACCCAGGAACACAAGGTGGCTGTAATTCTCCAGCATCACGTCCCTGTACAGATCCCACTGAGCAGAGTTCAGACATTCACACTCCTCTGCAGAGAAATCAATGGCCACATCTGTGAATGACAGAAGGTCCTGAAATAAAAATAAACAAACAGTATAAATTAAATAAATAGGACAATTAATGATGTCAATACTGAAGTCAGCAAGCTTGCAATCACCTTTTGCCCAAGGTGAGGGGAGAGATGGGAATGCTTCTAAATTGATATGTAATGTTGTCTACATTCTTCAAAACCATCTCTACTCAGAAATCCCACCCTGAGAGTGAAGTGCAGTGGAGATAGATGCAGACCCGATGCAGCAGCTCTGGGCTGAGGTTTCCGAGTGTGCACTCGTCCACTGGTGGAGCGAGGACAAGTGTACCAAGGGACAGGAGTTTGAGCAGCCAAGGGGAGAATAAAGGAAGACTCAGGGATGAAATGGAAGTGCAAGAGTGTTACACATTTGCACATTTCAACCAGCAAAAATAGCACATGGAATATATTTACACTAAATGTGTAACTAACCTTTAAATACACTAAATGTAATTCCAATACTTTGTTCTCTTTCTCCCTCTCTCTGTCAGGTATTCAGACACCTGCTATGTTCCTAAGGCAGAGTTTGAACTCATGGCCCAATTGCATTGCTCTTCAAAGGTCTAATGTTATCAATACGTGACGCTACATTTTATTTTTTCTCTTATTTTAAAATTTTCTACATTTCAGCTCACCTGTTTTTGTCATCTCAGTATATAAAGTTCCACAATGATCTATGAGGATTCTAATATTTTGTTTATGATAAGCATATAAAAATGAAAATTTACATATTAATGAAGGATTATATAACATTAGATAAGTCTTATAGGATAACACTTATAAGTCTTGTAGGATAACAGTCCATATATCTATAGTATGATTTGTAAGTATGTTTTATTTTATATTGAAAATGCTCAAAAGCCTGTCTTCCAGGCTTCTGTAATAACACACTACAGTACCTTTACATAGAGTCTCAATTCTGTGCAATACTATCCTAAGCATCCTGCTCTTACCTAAATGCAGTGTGCGCACACTGGCCAACACTTTCTGTGCTTCTCTTCCCCAGCTCACAGGCTGGAAATGCCCTTATCATCTTCAACTCTTGTGAGACCAAATTCTTTGGAGTGTGTCTATGGCTGAGATCATAGGCTACTTGTCTTTCCAGGTCTGAAATAATAACCCAATCTACACTGTCACAGATAAGCTCTCATGCTTTGAGGATAAACAGGGCTGAACTGCACATGTATGTCAGGGCTGAACTGCACATGTGTGCCAAGAGCCATGCGGGAGAACAATAAATGGCTTTAGAACTCATGGAATGCGGCCCACCAGTTAGCACAACCACAATGGATGTCTCAGAGAGGTATGGCCCCAAGAGTTCCATGCCCTGAGGACTTCATGATCTTGTGGAGTTTTACTCTGCTTGTTGCCTTCACAGCCCTCTTTATCTTGTCGGGGTCTGGGATTCATCGTATAAACCACTTTGACACTAATCTCTGTCAAACAGGGCTGGTTTATTGAAGGTATACCTTGGAAGTGATTGATCAGGGACACAGTGTAGACTTGGGAGCTGAATTGTGACCCACAGCTAGAAATCCTATAGAGAGCTTTTAGGCCTGAAATACATAAACATCTATGCCATCTTATTCCACTCATCAGGATTTAGGGATGAGGGATTTCAGCTCTGTGCGCTGAAAAAAAAAAAAATACTCACATACGACAGTACCTCAGTGTTGCTGGTCCCTTTTTAATCACAGCTATTTCTCAGTCCCAGCTAACAAATACTAATTGTTCCAGTAAAGTAATGGGTTCATGTCAGTAGTGCTAGTCTTTTTTTTTTTTTTTTAATTACAGCTCATTCTTCAGAGCCAGAGGAAGAAAAAATAGCAGAAGGCAGGGGGAGAGAACTGGGGATTGTGGGAGTCTTTTGAAATCTGAAGCTTGCCTCTAATGACACACCTCCAACCAGGCCACACCTCTTAATCCTTCCCAAACAGCTCACCAATGGAGACCAAGTATTCAAGCATATGAACCTATGGTGCCATTTTCATTCAGACCATCAAAGGTTTTTCCTGTTTTATACAGTGTTGAAGCAAAACTCAAAGTATACTATGGTACATTAATTATTCTGGTTTTAAACCTTTACAGTCATTAATAATTAACATAGAAATACAGATGAAATATGCAACAAAGTGGAAAACAGCGGCAGAATTAATCGGAACAGTCTCTAGACAGTTTCTTCTCAGAATGTGCCAAAATAAATGCTTGTGAGAAATTCACCAACTTTGCTGGGTTGCAGCACTCAAGATGACAAAACGAAGACCAGTTCATAAAATAGAAAAGGACTGGGCTAGGATACAGCTCATTGGACAGATACTTGGCAGATGTGTGAGGCCTGGGTTCAATTCCTAGCAAAAAGCAGGAGACAGTAGGGAAAGTCATGATGTTTTGCTTGCTTACACCTTGCTCACATGTAAACCACCAAGGAAAGAATTGGAGAATAGTCTCCAAATTTCTGGCTCCTTCCACAGAGTGGATTAGGCATACAATTTTGGTCTTGTTTCAGACCTGATCAGGATGTGAATTCTGACTTGCATTCCTTAGAGAGCCAATGAAAAGAGCATTATAACTTAAATACTAGGTTCAAAGCCAATGAAAATACAGGTCACAGGTCATTATACATGTTCCTAGAATAGGTTTGAGAAGTGCCAGAAATTCTACCCCAGCAAAGGTCACTCTTACACCTGAAGTCCACATATCAATGAGAGTTATAAGGTGTTGACATGGTGGTGCATATTTAATCTCAATATCCAGGAGGGAGAGGTAGGCAGATCTCTGTGTGTTCAAGGATTACCTGGTCATCATAGAGAGTTAAGGTCAGCTGAAGTTGCACAGTGAGACCTTATCCAATAAGAACTAAGGCATAAATCAAACAAGCAAAAATTTATTAAAAAAGAAAAGAACACCCTGATCCCTAATTTCCTGAAGAAGCTATGTTATCTGAAGGGTAGTCCAGTTAGACCCATCAAGAATATGACTGCTAAATGAGTAAAGATGTCAATAAATCAACACTGAAATGCAGTAGGAAAAGAAAAGCCACGGAGCTTAAATGACACACTGGGTGGCCAGATACAATACAGGAGACCAACCCCAGACACGAGCATTTGGAAGGAAACCTAAGCAAACATGGTAGCTTTCCTCGTGCAAGAGGACTGTGGGGCCAGACAGAAACAGAACAGTGAAGTAAGTATAAAGTGGAAAAAAGAAAGAGGAAGCCAGGCAAGTGTTACAAGATATTTCCTATCCAATGACGTGGAGGCAGTGAGAGACCAGTGATTGGATAGAGAAGAAGAGGTGGAGCGAAGAGTTGGGAGGTCAGGGGAGACCCAAGAGAAGGGAGAGAGACGCAATCCAAGATGGACTCAGAAGTATATTTATCCAAAGGTTAGAAAATTGGGATAAAACTTATACGATAATTGTTTGGCTCAATTATTACTGAATTGACATCTTGAATTTGTGTTTTAAATATTTATAAATCTAATTGACAAATTAACTGAGTGTTAAGAGTTTGTTCTACCGGGTAATTTGGAGAACCACGGTCTGGGGAACTATAAGAGCTGGTGGCTCCTGGGTAGTGTGGGTGCTGGTTGGAAGCAAGAGAAACTCGGGGTCCCCCACCAGAGAGATCATGGTCGGAGGGACCACTGAGTGAGACTACACTAGTCCGGTAGCCACGGGAGACCTGGATTGAGCTCTGTGGGCCGTTGGTTGGTTGGTTGTCTTGTAGCAATGGCGGGCGAGGGAAAGTGTTGGGTCATTTTTTTTAAATAATACCCACTATAGGCAAGGGAATGCAACATTTTCTTGACTTCATGTTGATGTTAGGAGGACCAATCTCATTGTGGGTGGAACAAGTCCTGGGCATGTAGTCCTGAGTGGTATAAGAGAGCAGGCTGGGCAAGCATGGGAACAGGCAGAAAACAGGGTGGAGCCCGTATGGCCTCTGTTTCATCTTCTGCCTCTGGATGCCAGCCTTGAATTCCTCCCCTGATTTCCCTGCATGATGGAAGTGAAATTAGCCTGTTCTTCCCCGGGCTGCTTTTGATCATGGTCTTTATCACAGCAGATGAAACTCAAACTCATAAACTTGTACCAGGAGTCCAGCATTGCTGCAGCAGATCTGACTTTGTTGTTAGGGAGGGAAATGTGAAAGGAGTGTGGAACTTTGGCCTGGAAAGTTCCTTGAGTGCTTAGAGCTTAATAGGCTGTTCTGTGGGAACTTGGAAGAAAAGAATACCAGAGGAAGCCCCACTCCCAGGGGCTCTAACACGCCCAGGATCATAGGATTAGAGGTGAGGAGGATGCAACATCTGTCCTAACACCTGGAGTTACTGTGACCACTAGGATCCAGGCATGCAGGAACTCCTCCAGACCAGTGGCGTGGGTTACTCCTGGTCGGTCTGGGACAGTGCCCTGAGCAGACCTTGGGCGCAAATTCACAGCCAGTCCCACAACACCCAGAGGAAGCTCCACTCCCAGGCACTCTAACACTCCCAGGAACACAGAATTCCAGGATCCCAGGAGCTTGGTCACACTAGGATCTCAGAGTCTCAGAGGCAGCTTGACTCCCAGGAGCTCGGACACACCCAGGATCACAGGATCACAGAGACAGCTTGTCTCTGAGGAGTTCTGACACAACCAGGATCACAGGAAGGACAGGCTACAGTCACATATAGCGAGGTCAGGTAGTATAAGAGATAATCATATGGCAGGAGGCAAGCTTAAGAAGAGAAGCAACAGAAACCAAGGTAACATGGCATCATCAGAACCCTATTCTCACACCATAGCAAGTCCTGGATACACCATCACACCAGAAAAGCAAGATTCAGTTCTAAAAATCACATCTCATGATGATGATAGAGTACTTTAAGAAGGACATAAATAACTCCCTTAAAGAAATACAGGAGAACACAGGTAAACAGGTGGAAGCCCTTAAAGAGGAAACACAAAAATCCCTTAAAGAATTACAGGAAAACTCAATCAAACAGGCAAAGGAAATAGACAAAATCATCCAGGATCTAAAAATGGAACTAGAAACAATAAAGAAATCACAAAGTGAGACAACCCTGAATCTAGAAAATCTAGGGAAGAGATCAGGAGTCATAGATGCAAGCATCACCAACAGAATACAAGAGATAGAAGAAAGAATCTCAGGTGCAGAAGATACCATAGAAAACATTGACACAACAGTCAAAGAAAACACAAAAAGCAAAAAGCTCCTAACCCAAAACATCCAGGAAGTCCAGGACACAATGAGAAGACCAAACCTAAGGATTATATGTATAGAAGAGAGCAAAGATTCCCAACTTAAAGGGCCAGTAAATATCTTCAACAAAATTATAGAAGAAAACTTCTCTAAAGAAAGAGATGTCCATGAACATACAAGAAGCTTACAGAACTCCAAATAGACTGGACCAAAAAAGAAATTCCTCCCGTTACATAATAATCAAAACAACAAATGCACTAAAGAAAGAAAGAAAATATTAAAAGCAGTAAGGGAAAAAGGTCAAGTAACATATAAAGGCAGGTCTATCAGAATTACACCAAACTTCTCACTAGAGGCGTTGAAAACTAGAAGATCCTAAGCAGATGTCATACAGACCCTAAGAGAACACAAATGTCAGCCCAGGCTACTATACCCAGCAAAACTCTCAATTACCACAGACGGAGAAACCAAGATATTCCATGAAAAAACCAAGTTTACACAATATCTTTCCACAAATCCAGTCCTACAAGGGATATTAGACAGAAAACACCAACACAAGGAGGGAAACTACACCCTAGAAAAAAAGCAAGAAAGTAATCTTTTACAACAAACCCACACAAACATAATTCCACCTCTAATAACAAAAATAACAGGAAGTAACACTTTTCTTAATATCTTTTATTATGAAAATTAATATTACCAACATACCCTAATCGACTGAAATTCAAAAATATGAGGAATTAGAAATTTGTTGGCTGTCACCCAGTGGTGTCTCTAATTTGGTAATTGGAGAAATATGTCCAATATTGTACAATCCATGTACACTTTCTGTTTGTTTGTACATGACAGTGTCTTGCTGTGTACCACATCTGTTTTTTGGTTTTTTGTTTGTTTGTTTTTCAAGACAGGGTTTCTCTGTGTAGCCCTGGCTGTCCTGTGTGCCCTTCTCCCACTCCACATTCTGAGTGGGAACTTCCAGACCTCAGTGAGCCACACCTCCTCCACCTGGCAGAGCTCTAGAACCAAGGTGAAATCCATTGTTCTTCAAGGATTTGCAGTGTCCTGAGGGAGGAGCCAGCTGCTTGCATCCTTTGAATAACACCTCAGTCTCCCCGCAGGGCAGCAGACCCGTGGAACTGACATCCACCGAACAGTGGAGTCGAAGCCCTGATGAGCAGACTCTCAACTTTGGGGTAAGGGTCTTGTCCCAAAACCTTAAATTGTCAGTCCCCCATTAAACCATGGATTTTGAACAGCCATGTTGTCTTGATCCATGTTTTTCCCTCATCACCACGTTTTATCTCCCCAGCTCTCCATCCAGAGAACCCGATGACCCATTTGTATGTCACCACCGGGAGGTTACAGTCCTGAAACTCACTCTGTAAACCAAGCTGTCCTTGAACTCAAAAATCCACCTGCCTCTGCCTCCCAAGTGCCGGGATTAAAGGTGTGCACCACCACTGCTTGGCTGCTGTGTACCAAATCATGGTTCTCCTATCTCAGCCTCTCTATTAGTAGGATTGTTTATTTGATGTTTTTACACTATACTATGGTTTTCAGAACAGCTTACATATTTCAAAATTATTTATACAGCCAAAAGAAACATAAACAATTAATTTGGGAGGTGGCTTGTAAGATAAAAACAAAGAGTGAGACAATGTTTTGCTTGATATTTATAATTATTATATCAATTTTGCAGATGATCTTATAAGTTACTCTTTTGCTGAGATGAATGCTTTTCAAAATCATCACAGTCAATGAACCAGAATCTTACCCTCACCTAATGTCTGTGCCACCCTCCGAGCAGAAACATTGTTCATTGAAACAGTTGATGAATGACTTCATGGATAGACCATAATACATGTACCATTTCTTAAATGTATGTAACCTGTTCTCTGTGGGCTGAAAATGATGACAATCACTCAAGTCAAATAGCTTTAACCATAGCATGAAATCTGTATCCAAATAATTGTGCCTACAATTCATTCCTTGGTGCAGAAGAACTGTCAACTCTTAGCTTAGCTTAGCTATTATGGAGGTAAAATCCTTTGGTGATGTGAGGGACATTGAAGTACAGCCTTATTACATTGAACTCCAATGTCTAAAAATTGTTCTTATTTTGGGTTTCTATCACAGTAAGAGTCAAGATTTTAAGTTCTACTAAAAACAAAATGAACAAACAAAAAGACTATCTTTTTATGTTAATTGAATAACATGTCCATTATTTTTGTGATTGGTATACATATATTGTGTTGAATATGATAAAAAGTTAAAATTAAAATTAACAAAAAAAAGAATACCAAGAACAATGCAGATGAAGGAGGCCAGGCTTGAGAAGTCTCTGTCAAAGCCATTCATGTGAAACTTTGAGTTAAGAACCTGTGATTTCTCTGTTCAGCTGGGACTGAAGAATGAGCTGTGATGAACAAGAGACCAGCACTACTGACAGGAACCCATTACCTTACTGGAACAAGGGCTGTGTGTTAGCTGGGACTGAGAAATCAGCTGTGCTTAAAAAGAGACCAGCATCACTGAGGTACTCTCTTCTGTGAGTATTTCTTCAGGGTCAGCACACAGACACTATGGTAGACAGTACCAAGGCAGCATTTCAAGGTAGCAGCTGATGTATGATTTTCTCACATGGTACTGGTTTTGAAGGCGTAAAGGTGATGGGAAACAGCTGGGGCTTAGCACTGTGAATGGCCAACAGAGGCCATTGGTGGAAAGTGGAGCCTCAGTTGCAGTGGAGACACGAGTGACAGTCATGGAAACCAAATACAAGCAAATATCATAAGATCATATGCCATGATCAGGCTGCTTTTAACCTGGAAATTTAGGGTTGCTTAAATCTGATATAAGAAAATATAAGCAGTACCCAACAAGATACAGGTGCAGTAAAGGACTTTTTATACAGGACTGTAGAGAGACATATTGGGGTGTCTTGTCACCTGGCAGAAACTTGACATTGACCAAGGTGAAGTTCTCCCAGCTTGTGAGCTGAAGTTCCTCTCCCAGTCACAATCCTGCTCCACCTAGGGTGCAGTGAAGGTGAAGTTCTTTGTTCCTCCAGGTCTACAAATTCCTGAATTAAGCAGGTGACCTGCCCAGCTGCCCGAGCAGTGGAGCCTACACCTAGTGAACAGCCAGACCAGTTCTGCAGACCTGGTTCCAGCCTTTGGGGGGAAGGGCTTTTTCTCCCACCTATATATTTGGAAAAATCCATTAAACTTTGAGCCTTGAGCAGGAAATATCGCCTTGGCTCCATATTTCTCTTGTCCGTCATTTTCCTTCCCCAGCTCTCCATCCAGAGAACCCGATAATCCATTCGTATGAAACCACAGGCAGTTTCACAGGACTCCATTTGCCCAGGAATTAAGGCCAACAATTGACAGGTGGGATTTCCTAGAACTAAAAACTTAGGTACAGCTAAGGAAACAACCAACTGAACTATGAAGAAGCCCACAGGATAGAACAGAAACTTTGCTTTCTGTATCTGTCTGGGGATTAAGACCCAAAATAAACTAAGAAGTCAAAAGGACAAAGAGTCAAGGAAATAAATGATACAATTAAAAAATGAGCTAGGGATTTAAAGAGAGTGTTCAATAGAAGAAACAAATATGGCTAAAAATACACATCCGAAAGTGTTCATCAGCCTTTGCTATTAGGGAAATCAAAACAACTTTGAGAATTCTTCTTACTACAGTCAGAAAGGCTAAGATCAACAAAACAACTGACAAAAAAAAAAATCCTAGCAAGGAGTGGAGAAAAGGAACCCCCAATCTGTAGGGGTAAATAGTTAATAAATTTGTACCGCCCCGCCAGGCCTCTGCATCAAGTCCCCATCAGGGTCTCGCTCAGGTCAGCTCTCACTGTAGCTGCCGAGCCAATCTTTCCTAGCTAGCTCTCTCACAGCATCCCAGCTGTGTTTCCTCTCCGCCATAGACTCTGTAAACGGTGGGAGTCCCACACTCGTGCCCAGCACCCAGTCCTTCCAAGTATTCGGTAAAACATGACTCTTAAACTTGAATAGTTAACCAAATATGTTTATGTATATAAAACTCCCAATTACATAATGCCAATTTGCAATGATAAAGTCTTATTCCAATATTTGTAACCTCTCCAAAACACCAGAAATACGTCTGAAACCATCTGGATATCCGCAGCTCCCTCTCTGCTCTGCTAGTGTGGCCCACCGAGCCTCGTCCCTCCTTAGCTCCTCCTCCTCTCTCCCCTCCAATCACTGGCCTCTCACTGCCTCAATGTGAACGGATAGGAAATATCCTGCAACACCAGTCACTGTTGGTAAGACTGCAACCTGGTACAGCAACTCTGGAAATCAGTATGGAGAACCCACAAAAAGCTAAAAATAAGTCTACATAAGAATCAGTATATGCCCAAAGGACTGTATATCCTACTTGGCGAAAACTAGCTCGACCATGTTGGTTGCTTCTCTATTCATGATAGCCAGGAGACAGAAACAATCTAATGCTCCTTTATCTGACAAATGAATAATGAAAATGTCACACACACCATGGAGCACTAGTAAGCTGTAAGTGAAAACAAATCATGTACTTCGAAAGTGACTTTGTGGCCCAAAAGACGATGCTGGCCCAGAATGACAAATGCCACAAGTTCTCTCCCGTCAGTAGTTTCTAGCTCCAGATCTTCAGAGGTGAGTTATACAGCAATGGAATAACCATGGAAACCAGGAAAGTATAAAGGGAGCATGTGGGGAGGGGTTATGAGGGAGGAGTTGCAGGACACAGGTACTCCGAATTGGGGGAGGGAAAACCTGGAGGGGGCTTCAACTGGGAAGAGGGAGGGAGGTCAGTGCAGATGGGGGAGGGGTGAGATAAGGACAAATAACACCAAACCTCATGAAATCATATTCTATACTTACCCAAAATTATACATTATATGCATACATAGACAAAAACCACAAGAACTCTCAGCCCCAGAGCTAACTCTCTAGGCCTCGTGATGTTGACTTTTTTAAAGTTATTTATTTTTATTTTTTGTGCATAAGTTGTTGCCACCTTGTATGTTGGTGCACAACCTGGTGCTCCTAGAAGCCAGAAGATGGTACTGGTTCCCTGGAACTGCAGTTAGACAATTATGAACAACCATGTGTGTGCTGGGGACTGAATGGTGTTCCTCTGCTAGAGAATCAAGGGCTCCTATTTTTTTGAGGGGAAAAAAAAAAGTTTTTGTTTTATTTTGTTTCTGACACTCTCATGTAGCACACCTGGCCTTGAATTTGCTATGAAGCAGGGAGTCACACTGATGTCCTGCTTCCACCTCCCAAATGCAGATGTAACAGGATACAGCACAGCAGACTCTGGTGTTTTCTTTTTAATCATAGATCTGTTTAACAAATATGATATATATATATCTCATATATGTGTGTGACCTGTAATATAAGCATATTCCTGTATGACCTCTACCTTCTATGACACGAGATTTAAGGTACAAGAAAAAGTACTTTTCACACCTTAAATGGTGTAAAATGGCATATTCTTAGTTTCCTGAACATTAGTGGCATTAACTAGAAAGTGTTCATATTATTTTAGTTATAGTTAGATGATTCATAGAAAATATTGGTATTTACGACAATGTAGTTTAAAGCCCATGCTTCTTGGGTATAGATTTTAACGCAGTAAGTCAGTCTCCAGCACACAAATCAATTTGACTAAGTGTGGCAAAAACAGAACAAACGGCAGGGTGTGCAGCCGGCTGTATACAAAGAACGGGGTGAACAGACGGCTGTATAAAGAGGACAGGGTGAGCAGCTGGTTATATACAAATCACTTGGGAGGCAGAAGCAGGAGGATTTCTGAGTTCGAGACCAGCCTGAACTACAGAGTGAGTTCCAGGATAGCCAAGGCTACACAGAGAAACCCTGTCTGGCAAAACCAAAACCAAACAATCAAACAAACAAAAAAAACAAATCACGGGACCCTGAGTGAGCCACAGCTCTCTCTCAATCTTTCCACACAACACCAAATTTCTGACATCGCAGTCTCTGGTGTGGTAATATTTTCTAATATTTTTACTCTGCAGTGTTGTGGGATCAGCGATTGCTCAGATGATGCAAAGCTTAGCGTGTCCCCTTTATGAGATTTTTTTTTCTTTTTTGCCTCATACAGGTGTGTGAGTGTGAGGGTTCTGGTAACCGTGGGAAAATGAGGAATTCCTATCCAAAGTGAACCGCCCTGGAAACTAACAATTTATTCCAAAGAAAATGGGACGAACATCCCATACACCAAACTCCCCCACAGAACTTGTCCTGGAAACTATGTGCCACATGAACTCAAAACCAGAGTCCTGGGCCTGTCATAGCATACAGGAGGGCCCAGGAAAAAATCCACTTGCTCTAGATTTCCTGAGAAATCTGACAACAGCAACGTGAAACAAGTTTCCCCAGCCAAGGTGGACTGTGGGCTCTCATCACCCATCACCCATGCCTCCGGCATGGTCAGCCAAGCCACTCTGCTCTAGCAATCCTGGACTTTCCACGTCTCCATTCTTGCACTAGAAGATCATCTCTCAGGTCCCTGAAACACAAGATTGATTCTGGCAGCCGCTCTGTCCAAACAGACCATTCACTCCCTTCACCATATGAGCGCCCCCTGCCCTGCACTCTAGCCAAGCCTAGGTCGGCACTGCACAACCACGTGAGCTTCTCTCCGCCTCCCGCCCAGTCCTCCCCTGCTCCCTGCACGCCGGACCCGCCCACCCGCAGAGTTCCTTAGCCTTGCAAGGCTAGGCTGCATCCGGACCAACCTCCATGTCGTACGCGGAGCACAAGCCACACTGTCCCAACTTTGAGAAAGCCGGAGAGTTTAGAGAAACACAAAAGCAAAATGAACCGGAAGCACAGAGAGCAGAGTCCGGTCTAGCGGAGTCATGCAGAGAGAGACTACATTTCCCAGAAGTCTATGCGAAGAACTACCCTGAACCAAAGGCAAGGAGAACAGTTTATAGGCTAAGGACTATGACTGGATTAGGCTGCTTTTAAAGTCTCAAATTTACAAAGGGCTTGTGGGAATATGAGTCCAGCCTTTGACAGCAGCATGTATTAGGTTTACTTCTTACTCTGATCAACGTTGTCACTTAAAAACCTCAGATGTACCTAGATTTTGGCAGGAGGAAAACTCATTGATTCAGTTTTACTTTAAAATAGTGAAGCAAGAAGCTACATTGAGACCCACCACAAACTCTTTAGGATAGTTTTTGAAACCAAGTGTCCTGGAAATGTTCTGAAATCTCAGCTACTCTGGGGCTTGAGACAGAAGAATCACAAATCTATGTCCCAAACTCAAAGCACCGAAAGACATAGAGGGCTACTTACTGGTGAAGCACTTGCCTAGAATGAAGAAGACCTTGGTTTAACACCCATTATGACACTAAATCACTGAAAAACAAACAAACCGAACAGTTTTAGTGTGTACACTGGAATAGAGATTGGGGCGTGGGCCAGGGGACACAAACGTCTCTTACCAATATGCACCAGAAATCCTTTGAGATTTTCATGTCCTTAGTCCCTTGTACACACGTTCCTCCATTAATTCGTGTAAACAATTTAATATTTGAGAGAGCTGTACTGGAGCTTCACCGGATTCTCTTTCACAAACTCAGACGACTATTCACCACCGGGTTTGTTTTCGTGCCATGGTCACTGATTCACAATGAGATTACTTCTCAGATGAGACGTGGGAAGACCAGATTATTCTGTTTCGTTTCATCACCAGAAGACACTCATTGTGCTCCTGAGGTGGGAAGATACAATTTTAATCTGGACCACACCTTCTGCTGGAAGTCTATAGAACAGCAGTTCTCAACATGTAGGTTATGACCCCTTGAGGGTCAAACAACCCTTCTCAGAGGTTGCTTAAGACCATCTGCGTGACACATATTTACATAACAATCCATAACAGCAAAATTAGTGATGAAATAACAACAATGATTTTATGGTTGGGGGTCACAACATGAGGAACTGTATTAAAGGCTCACAGCACTAGGAAGGTTGAGAACCACTGCTACAGATACAGATGATGAAAGCTCTGGCTCTTTGTCTGCTTGCTGTTACCTAGCAAGTCCATTCCCTCATGGGCATTACAGCTACGTCTTTGGGATTCCAGCATATACTGAACACCAGCTTGTGGACTGAGCAAACTACTGGAGTCTTAGACTTTCTATGTTCTGTCAGCCAACATCAGATTAGCTGGACTACAGTCTGTAAGTCATTTGAATAAATCCCCTTTCTCTCTCTCTCTCTCTCTCTCTCTCTCTCTCTCTCTCTCTCTCTCTCTCCTTCAGCCCTAACAATCTTCTCTATCTTAATTCCACTTTAGCTTATGACCTTTGTCCAGGCTCTCTCTCTCTCAAGACCCCATCACTGAAGAATGACCTGCTGAACGAGGTCATCCAACTGTAAAGCAAACGAAGGTATGAAAACATACAGGAATAATCCTACCTGATAGGGTAACTTCAAGCAAAAACAAATCAGAAGCAATAGAGAGCGCCACTACGTGTAAGTCAACACAGACCACACAACTAATGTAAACGTCTCCACACAAAATCAACAGGTTTTCAGTTCCACCTAGATTACATTAAAAGACATGGAAATAAAACAGTTCAAACAAAATAAAAACAGGACATTTCCATACTGCAGTCTCACACCTAGATAGGTCCTCCAAACAAATCAACCATGTGCAAAGGATTCTCCATGATAAATATCCAAACATTACCTGGATTTAAAAGATAGCTACAGCACATTATGCACAACAACAAAAAGAATATATTCCACTCAGTGGCATAAGATATCTTCTCTAAAATGAACCATATCACAGGCAAAAAGCCAAACCATTATAATAATTAAAAAAAAGAAAAAAAGAAACAAATCTTGTATATCCTATCAGAATGCAATGTACTGGAACTAAAAATGAATAAAAAAAAACTAACCTAAAAAATGCACAAACATAAAAAGAACATCAAAAATAACAGGAAGCAACAATCACTATTCCTTAATATCTTATAACGTCAATAGACTCAATTCCCCAACAAAAAACATAGTCTAACAGTGATGTTTTTCATGTGGATCTTCAATTTTGTCAGAAAATGTTTGTGACTCCTCTTTCAATTTAGTAATGCTTTTTGTGTCTACCATTTTGACTGTATTATTTTCCATGATAATCTTTAATTTTAACATTTTTTTCTGTGTATTTCTTCGATTTTGTCGGAGGTGTTTTTCATGTAGATCTTCGGTTTCGTCGGGGGGGGCTGTTTGTAGTTCCACTTTCAATCAATTTAGAAATGTTTTTGTGCCTACCATTTTGTTGGTATAATTGTGCATGATAATCTTCAATTTTAACGTTTTTCTGTATTTTTCTTCAATTTTGTCAGAAGTATTTTCCATGTGGATCTTCAGTTTTATCAGACAATGTCTATAATTTTACTTTCAATCAACTTAGGAACATTTTGATACCTTCCATTTTATCTGTATAATTTTCCATGTAATAGTTTAAACATGGTTTTTCTACATATTTCTTGAATTTTTTCAGGAATATTTTCCTTGTAGATCTTCAATTTTATCAGAAAGTGTTTATAATTCCACTTTCAAAAAACTTAGGAATATTTTTATGCCTACCATTTTATCTGTATAATTTTTCCATGAAATACTCAATCTTAACGCGTTTTTTATATATTTCTTCAATCTTATCAGAGATATTTTCCAGGTAAATCTTCAATTTTATCAGAAAATGTTTATAATTTCACTTTCAATCAACTTAGAAATATTTTTATGCCTACCATTTTATCTGTATAATTTTCCATGATAATCTTCAATTTTAATGTTTTCCATATATTTTTTCAATTTTATCAGAAATATTTTCCATGTAAATCTTCAGTTTTATCAGAAAATGTTTATAATTCCACTTTCAATCAACTTAGGAATATTTTTATGCCTACCATTTTATCTGTATAATTTTTCCATGAAATAGTCAATCTTAACATGTTTTTCTATATATTTATTCAATTTTATCAGAGATATTTTCCATGTATATTTACACAATGGAATACTACTCAGCAATTAAAAACAACGAATTTATGAAATTCTTAGGTAAATGGGGAACAGGGGGAGGGAAGAGGGCTTATGGGACTTTTGGGGAGGGGGGGAACCAGGAAAGGGAAAATCATTTGGAATGTAAATAAAGAATATAGGAAAAAAAAAGACAAAACAATCAGCCCTTTCTAATTTGAAAAAAAAATGCACAATTAGTTGATGAAATGATATGCCATTGAAGGATTAGAGAGAAAGTCACTCCTAAGTGGAAGAGTTATATTGAATCCTTCATTAAAATAGCAGAGGTCTTGAATTTAAAAACAAAAAAACAAAAAACAAAACAAAACAAAAGAAGGCAAAAAACAGACCCACAACAGTAAGAAGACAGAAACAGTCATCAAAAGTCTCATCACAAAGTAACACCCTGAGACAGACAGATTGACTTTAAAATTCTACTAATCTTAGAAAATTTTAATATTCTTTTTTTTTTTTTTTTTTTTGGTTTTTCGAGGCAGGGTTTCTCTGTGTAGCCCTGGCTGTCCTGGAACTCACTCTGTAGACCAGGCTGGCCTCGAACTCAGAAATCTGCCTGCCTCTGCCTCCCAAGTGCTGGGATTAAAAGCGTGCACCACCACCGCCCGGCTCTTTTATTTTTTTAAAAAAATTATTTTTAAAACAAAAAAATTAGTATTAATACATTTCAAATCCTTCCACAAAGTAGAAAAAGATGCACACTACCAAACTCATTCAAAGGAGCCCCTGTAACTCTAATATCAAAAGTAGACAAAAAAGCACACACACACACATACACACCAAATATCCTTAATTAATATAGATTTTTTTAAAGAAAATTAACTATAGTCAAATTTGACCTCACATCATTACTAAGCTGGCATCATCCCCATGATGGAAGGTTGACTCAATATATGTAAATCAATACATAAGACACCATAAAATAGACAAACAGAAATCACATAATCATCTCGTATAGAAAAGTCATTGGGTAAACTTCAAACGTGTTCATAAGTCTGGATGGAACTAGGAATGGATGGAGCATCTGTCAATATAATAAAAGCTGTGGACAAAACTGTGGGCAACCTTGATTATATGGAGAAAAATAAAAACTCTGGCACGAGACAAGGGTCCCTACTATCTCTACTTTTCCAATACTGTACTCAAATTCTTTAAGAAAGAAAGAAGAACATATAGATATAGGCAAAGGGAAGAAATAAGAAAGGAAGTAATTCAACTATGCTAGTTTACAGATGATACTAAAAGACCTTGCTGTACACGCTACTGAAATGTCTAAATATGATCACGTTGGCTCATGTTATGTCATCTTGACACAATCTAAGGTCATTTTGGAAAAGAAGCTCAACTGAGAAAATGTCTCCACCACACTGGCCTGTGGGCAAGTCTGTGATGCACTGTCTTGACCAATGGGCCCAGTTGGAAGGCCCAGCTCATTATGGGCAGTGCCACAACTGACCTGGAGGTCCTAGGTACTGTAAGCATGCATGCTGAGGGGCTGGTGGGATGGTTCAGCAGTTATGAACACTGGTTGCTCTTCCAGAGGACCCAGAGGTTCAATTCCTAGTACCCCTGGGGCATCTCACATCTATTAATCCAGTTCCTGGGATTCTGACATCCTCACACAGACATATGTGTAGGCAAAACATGAAAGCACATTTTAAAAGATTTAATTTAAAAAAAAGAAATAAAAGAGAGAGAGAGAGAGAGAAAGGAAGGAAGGAAGGAAGGAAGGAAGGAAGGAAGGAAGGAAGGAAGGAAGAAAGAAAGAAAGAAAGTTGAAGAAGCCATGGGAAGGAAGGCAGTAAGCAGCATTTCTCCAATCCCTGTCTACTGACTGTTCCTGCCGCCATGTTCCTGCCCTACCTGATTTCCTACCCTGACTTCACACAGCAATGGATTATTACCTGGAAGTGTATTTTAAAAAAAAAATTTAAAAAAATAGGACCTTTCCTTTCAAATTTGCTTTTGGTGACAATGTTTTCTACTTCAATAGAATCCTTAATTAAGACAAAGATAAGCACTATCAGTAAAAATAGCTGTTCACAAAATCAACATAAAATACCATTAACCTCTGTAGACACTAACTAGATACTTGCAGAGAAATCAATTGGAAAAAGTAGCACCTAGTTTTACAAAATTTTTTAAAGGAGACATCCAGGAATAACCCTAACCAAAGAAGTGAAGGACTTCTACAAGCATAATTTGAAAGTATCAAAAAACATCACTTACAGGAAGACATTGTAAGACAGAAAGCTACATTCTGGGATTTTCAGAGCTCATTTTGAAAAAAAAAAAAAAACACCCAGAGTAATGAAAGCAATCAATGCATTCAATGAAATCCATAGCAAAATTCTAATAACAAAGAACTAAAAAAAGCCCACATAACCCATAACCCATACAGGAACAAAAATTACCACATATAAGCAAAACAATTTATGCAGAAAGAAACAACCTGAAACTATACTACATAACCATAGTGATAAGGGCTCTATGATCGTCCTTAAAATGTAAATAATGCAATGTAAAATGCTCCCAGAAAGAGAATACTAAATTAAAGGAAACAAAATTTTTGACAAATTTTCCAAAAATACATGCCACAATAGAGAACCTTTTGAACAAATACTGCTGGGAAAATCAGATACCCAAATTCTTCCAAAAGGAAGATCAAAATTAGATCTATTTCACTTACCTTACACAAAAATAAATTCAACCCCGTTTGAAAGATATTAACCATTGAAATGCAAAAAGCATCCGAGTAACAATTGTACAAACATGTTCACATTCAAACCACACATTGCACATTTTTCTTTTTTCTGCAGTTTTGCAGAAAATTTATATTAAGATAATTTAAGAGGAGGTTGCTAATGTCATTCCCCCAATTAGCTCTTGATTTGTCAATAAAGAAGGCTGGGGGCCAATTGCTGGATGTAAGGTACAGGTGGGACTCACGGGTCCCAAGAGAAAAAGGGAGATGGAAGGAAGGAGAGTGGCTTTTCTGCCATGCTTTGGAGGAAAAGGAACCCAGTAGCAATCATGTAATGCAACTAGGGCCTGTGACCTCTACTATGGGCAGGGGCCAGGGATGTTTGGCATGGGCTAGTTAGGTGGAACAAGCCACTAAGTTTAGGGCGGAAGGAGAGACAGAGATAATAAATTGGAAAGGGTACACTTTTCCAAGACAAAAGATAACTGTGCCCAGTGATGGTGCGTAATAGGCAAGTTAAAAATGAACAAGCTGTGCGTGAGTGTTTTTTATCTGAGGATTCAATCATCTCAGGTGGGAACTTGTAGCAAGACTCCTCCTGGAGCAAAGGCGGGTATGATGAGAAGGCAGTTAGGACCGGCAGTGGCAGATCCCAGAGCTAAGCCAGGTGGAACGAAAGGGAGCTGGGAGGGGCTGGTAGTGTAGCTAAGGTTCCAGGCATGGGCAGTAGTGTTGTAAGACCCCCCCAGGGTCTCAGCTCAGGTGTGCAAACTCCTCAGGACACAGCTTGATGACAGATCGATGCAAAGGCAAGAAGTTTATTATTCCACATATGTGGGGTTGCTAAGCCTTGCAGGGAGATTCAACTCCGAGCATAAAAAGCCCACACTTTTTATACCCTCCTTGCAAGGGGGTTGGATTAATTGACCTAGCAGACAATATATTTTTAGATTAACAGGTCAAGAGGGATTTTTGGTGGTAAGATTGTTGACAGTTTGTGGGTTTTCCTGGGACCCGGTAGCGGAAGGATCAAGGGGGTTATTCCAAGAACTATTACTTTTATTTTGTCTTAACTTGGTCAGAATAGCCTGGTCACTTTGACTGCTAAAACTTTGTTTTTACATTCTTAGAGCCTTGTTTATATGTTCTCAAAAAACTTTGTTTTCTTCAGTAGCAACTTTTAAAACTACATGCAACAAGATATATTGATACTATACTATGACTGTGTTTGCATGACTGTGTGTGCGTTGAATGAAAAGTTTAGAAAGAGAATAGGGTAATAAAGAGGCAGAAGAGAAACAACGGGAAGTAGGAAGAAAACACTGATGCACTTGTATCAAATGTTATTTACTATTTTTATTAGTAACTTTTCCAGTTGATGTGATAAAACGTAAGAGCAACTTAGAGAAAGAGTTTAATCTGGCTCAGGGTGGAAGGTTACTCTCTACCATTGTGGTGGTCTGAATAAAAATAGACCCCAGAGGCTCATGAATCTTTGGTTCTCAGTTGGTGCACTACTTAAGAAGGATTAGTGGTGTGGCCTTTTCAGAGGAGGTATGCTGTGTGTGTGTGTGTGTGTGTGTGTGTGTGTGTGTGTATAACAAAACATATTCTCTTGACCCGTCCAGCAGGTCTAGTTATTCAGGGTCCCAAAGAGGCGCTACCTGAGGGTCATGGGGGAGAGAAAGAAAGGAAACCAAGCAAGATTCCATTTGTCAAGGTCTCGTTTATTGTCACACAGGCAGCACGTTTTAAGCAGTGGGGATGAGGAAGTTGGGAGGGGGAGCTAGGGGGAAGTGACCTTTGCAAAATGCAAAGGAGGGAGGGGTCAAGGTATTCTTGGCACGAGGAAGCACAAAGGGCATCTGGTGAAGGCATCTGGTATCTGCGCACGTAGAGACATTCCACGGTTAAGGGTGGAGCGATCCGTACCGGCAGTTCCTGGGCAGGGCTTTGTTCAACAATCTCATGGTCATAAGACAGCCATGGCTGAATGACCTTGTTTGGCTCCCCATATTCTCTGATGTGTGAAGAATGAAGAAGGTAGGGTTTCTCATATATAAATTAAAATGCTGCAGATTAGAACAAATGTTCAATAGTTTTCCAATATCTTTGCTGTCACAAAGTTCCTCTCTAGTATAAAGTATTCGGTGTTTAATCAAGCACAATTTTTTTAAAAAAAATCTTTGTCATATTCTTTGCATAAATAAGGTTTGTTTTCATTGTGAATGCTCTGGTTGAACAAATCTAAAGACTGTGTGACACTAACTCACGTATAGAGTCTGGTGACAACTAAAGCATAAGGAAGAATGAAAATCCTTCACACATTCATTACTGTCTTACTTTGCTTTCTCTTCCCATGGCAAATGCCATGAATCCAACAAGTTAGAGGAAGACACGTTTCATCTTAAAGCTTAAAGGTGCATCATCCAGGGACTGAAACAGAAACCATAGAGCAGCTGTTCTCAACCTGTGGGTTGTGGCCCGTTTGGTAGTCAAATGACCTTTCAATGTGGTCACCTAAGGTCATCTGTATACAAGATACGTACATTACAATTCATAACAACATCAACATTACAGTTTTGAAGTAGCACTGAAAATAACTTTATGGTTGGGGGCTACCACAAGATGAAAAACTGCATTAAGGGGGGCTGGGGGGGGGGGGTCATAGCATTAGGAAAGTTGAGAAGTACTGCCATGGAGGAAATATGCCTGCTTGCTCCATATCTGAATATGCTCCCTCACGCAGATTTCTGTATAACCCAGGAATACTTGCCATTGAATGGCGCACCCTACCCTTGTACAGACTAATGCAAATCACTTAGCAATCAAAAACATGCCTCACAAAATATGCCTACAGGCTAATCTGTAGTCAAATGCCTACTTGAGAGTCCCTGAGGAAATTCTGGGCTGTGTGATGTGGATGACTACAGCTAACAAAGACATCTTCACCCACAGCGGTTCTTGCCTGTGTCGATTCTTTGGCGTTGATGAAGACTCGAATTATCATTCAAGGCTTAGGCACAGTGTTTGGACATGGAGAGTGTCTCTGCAGTATGAAGTCTCTGGGATACTTAAGGTGTGAAGAACAGGTAAAGGACTTGTCACACTGATTGATTTTGAAGGCTTCCTCATCAGAATGGATTCGCCAATGCTTACATAGACATGAAGGATTGATAAGCCCTGGTCTTTTTCTGCACACATGTAGGGTTTCTCTCAGGCGTGAATTGTTTGTGGTTGAGCAACAGCTGAACTAGATCCATAAAGCATCTGCCTCGTCCTTCCCATGTACAGGCTAGCTGTCTGAACACTTTTGTGTGTTTTAAGTTACGAAGAACCTTTAAAAGGTCTTTCGACATCTCTCACATTCAGATGGTTTGCCTTCAAGACGAATTTTACGGAGGTTAGAAAATGTTGTCTGAATAGTAAAGCACTCGCCACAATCGTCACAGGTGTATTGCTTCATTCTCTTATGTGTTCTTGCATGTTGAGTGACATCTGAAGGACTGGGAAACGCTTTGCCACATTCCTCACACTCGTAGGGCCTCTTGTCAGAATGAATTCTCTGATGTCTTTTAAGGTCCGAAGAATAGTAAAACATTTTGCCACATTCTTTGCACTTGTAGGATTTCTGTCCAGTATGAGCTTTCTTGTGCCGACTAAGGTGATAACTCCTGCTATAGGCTTTGCCACATTTCTCACAGGTGTAGCGTTTCTCCCCGGTGTGAACTACTTTGTGTCTACTAAGGGCTGAAAGATTACTAAAGGGCTTTTTACACTCTTCACACTTGTATGGTTTCTCTCCGGTATGAACTCTTTGGTGTTTTGTAAAGTCTGCAGGACTGGAAAACTTTTTGCCGCATACTTCACACTCAAACGGTTTCTGTCCAGTGTGAATTTTCTGGTGGTTAGTACGTGTGGAAGGCATAAAAAAGGCCTTGCCACATACTTCACATTTGTAAGGCTTCTCTCCAGTGTGAATATTATGGTGGTTAATAAGTGTGGAGGGCAGAGAAAAGGCCTTGCCACACACTTCACATTTGTAAGGTTTCTCTCTGGTGTGAATTTTCTGGTGGTTATGAAGTATGGAGGGCAGAGAAAATGCCTTGCCACATACATCACACTTGTAGGGCTTCTCTCCGGTGTGACTTCTCAGGTGATGAGTAAGGACAGATCTCTTAGCAAAGGCTTTGCCACATTCTTTACATTTATAGGGCTTTTTTTCTGGTGAGTAGAAGTTGAGATAAGAAGAAAAGATTAGGAACATTTGTCATATTTACAATGCATATCTTTAATATGGAGACTTTAACTCATTTTCATGGATAAATAAAAAACTACAATACATCACAACACCTATAGTCACCGTACCTATATTTAGAAAATACAGCAGGTGGAAATCATTTAAACTTCAATTGAAATAAGACAACAGCAAAACAGAGTATAGAACGAGTGGAACATAATTCAAATTTAAACAGCTATGAGAGTTGTAACATGGGTAGGAATAGAACCTCTTCAGGAATTATAACGGAACAGAATTATGATGAACAAACATAGAAATGTATGAGTGCATACACCTGGAAATGGCAAAGCAGCCAAACTAGTAAAACTAAAAGTTAATTTAATTATGATTGTGTGAAACTGGATGGACATGGGAAAAGACCATGTGTCATCCTAAGTATGCAGTTCTAGTTGTGGAAGACAGAAAGCATTTGCTGCATGACCAGAGGACTCTCTGAAAACCAGCAAATAATATGTTTCATCAATTTAAGAAAGCAGGCTTTATGTTATATTCTAATGACAAGGCAATATACCAGAAAAATATTATTAGGAAAAAAATTTCAAGTTATGCTATAAATGACAAATTTTGATAATTGAATATACCTGTCAGTTAACTAAATTAATTAAACAATTAGTTAAGGGCTGGAGAGATGGCTCAGCGGTTAAGAGCGCCGACTGCTCTTCCAGAGATCGTGAGTTCAAATCCCAGTAACCACATGATGGCTCACAACCATCTGTAATGAGATCTGATGCCCTCTTCTGGGGTGTCTGAAGACAGCTACAGTGTAGTTACATTTAATAAATAAATAAATCTTAAAAAAATTAATTAAAAGTAGCCTAATTTCTAAGAACTATTTATTTACAAGATAAATAACCCGAGAGGAACCAAGGAAAAGAGAAAATATACAAAACATAAACATATGAGACCCATGTTTATACATCTAAGTGGAAAACACGATAGTGTGAGGCCCATGTTCACAAATTTAAGTGGAAATATACAATACTGCTGGTTACAGAAACAGATTTTTCTTTTAGATTTTTATTTATTTTATATATATCAGCACTTGATGTAGCTGTCCTCAGACACACCTGAAGAGGGCATCAGAACCCATTACAGATGGTTGTGAGCCACCATACGATTGCTGGGAATTGAACTCAGGACCTCTGGAAGAGCAGTCAGCGCTCTTATCCGCTGAGCCATCTCTCCAGCCCCAGAAACAGATATTTTAATATACATTTTCCATAGACATTAAAAAATGTTACAGTCTTAAAATGTTTTAATTGTAGGTGTCCCATCTAAAAACACACACAGTACATCTAATGAGATGATTCCAGGCAGATTAGGGAGCAAAATCATAATAGAGAAAACGGAACTGCAAATGAGGAACAAAGAATCTAAAACTCACAAAATTCTTAACCCTTGTAGGGAGCATTCTTCTAGACTTGTACAGATTTCACCCAAGACTATCTACCCGCAAAGGCATGTGTGTTAAATCCCTGACACTGTGTGAGAGAAAGCATGAAGATGAAAGCAATAATTCAGACAGCACTCTGAAAAGACAATTTAACTAACAGAATATAAAGATGTGACAGAAAAAAACAAACAAACCAGGGATTCCAGTCAGAGATGAAGAGAGAACTATAAAAGTAGAAGGAGGAAGTAAAATAACAGGAAGGTTGTCTAAAGAAAAGTTATAAGGATTCATACTATTAACTATCCACCTAAAATATATATATGTCTAGTATATGGAAATCTGGGTATGAATATACACCTATAATTTAAATGATGTTTTCCCGTGGGTGCTGACAGTGCTCCCTCCGAGAGCCAAAGACAACCGAACCAAAACCTTGAACAGCAGACATGAAAAGCCTTCTTTTGAGTAATTAGTCCAGGTGGTCCTAAAGACTCCCAAAGCACTCCGGACTATTGCTAATGCCTGCGGTTGCTTCCTCTGAAGTAGAAGGTGAGTTCTTACTGCTGAAGACACCACCTGCTGAAGACACAGGATCCTGAGACCCCTGACCAAGAAATGATCAGAATGCCTCCTCCCAGAGGACTGGTTTCCATGGTAACAGAAAGCTTCCTGGTGGCAGCAGGAAACTTACCAAGAAGGGAAGCAACCAAAAGTCCTACCCAATCATGGCGCCTATGAACCACAACGTGACCCGCACAGCAGTGCTGACAAGCAGAGCACGTTTAGCTCTCTAGGACTCACTCAACACAAAAGAAATGCCGGGTAAGGGAAATCTAGCCAACCATGTGAAACCATGGATCTTGTAGAAGAGCCTACAACCGCCACTTTTCTAAACCAGTATAGCCTCCACCGTTCCCTTCTACATGAAACCAGCATCGTCTCCACCACTCCCTTCTACATGAAACCAGCATCATCTCCACCACTCCCTTCTACATGAAACCAGCATCGTCTCCTCCACTCCCTTCTACACGTTTGTCCTTATACCCAGAGAGAATAGTCCCCATCCCTCATCAAGGAAACTTTTCTTTGAAAAAAAAAATGCAGACCATTTCAGAAAACCACAAATGATTAAAATGTAGACTTAGGGAGTCCAGTCCAAGTGGATACATCAATTTAATAAATAAATAAATAAATGTATGTCTGCACCTAAGGCTCAGGGAACACTGTGGAAGAGGGGCTGAAAGATTTTTAAGCATCAGAGGGTTGGGAAGTTTACTACAGGATAGTGTCTCCAAGTAATACCAGAAGTTACACTCAAAGACTTACCAACTTGACTGCCTACACACGAGCAAAGCAAGGACAACCAAGACTCACGCCAGTGAAGACAGAGGAAAGCCTACAAGGGCTCAGCCCTACACAAAGAACTACAGGCAACCAGGAAATACGGAGAGAGGGAGAACACATCTTCCTCAGGGAAGAGCATACCAATCAGTTATCCAATACCAAACATTCAGTCTTGAAACCATACATACACGTAACATTGTATAGACTGAACAGTTAATTTAGGAATATAAGTATATGCATGTGACAACAATTAATTAAACAGGAGGCCATGAATTTGAAAGAGAGGAAGAAGGAGACTATGGGAATATAGGCAGGTTTAGGAGGACGAAGGGGGAAATGATATAATCTCAAAAATAATTTAAATAATTTTGGAAAAGAAATGTATGTATGAGTTGCTGAATAAATACCTACATAGGTATGAGTCGCCTCCTACAGAGGGTTTTAGAAACGTGTGCCAAGTTTGAGAGTGGTAGGAGACGAGTCCATTGTAAGGTGTATACTCTCACCAAAATTCGGTACTTTGGCAGTTACTAAAAATAGACAGGAAGAACAATGGCTGGAGACTTAAAGGACACCAACAGCTGAGAGATGCTCTTGTTTGACAACACACATCATTTAAAAAGATAGCAGCAGGATGTTTTCCACCAGGAAATGACACCTCAACGTATGTTAGAGCCTGGCTTTGTTGGACCCACTCTGCCTCTCACCCCTCATCCCTACACACCTCGGGGCACAGTCGCTGCTTTCCTCTTCACATTCCAAAGCTCTTGGTTTTTCTCCAGAAATCTGACCAATAACGGCTTAGAGAATGAAAGACCTGAGGGGAGGGAGAAAGAAGAGAATTAACATTTCTACTCCAGTACTGTGCCCATAAGAAAAAAACAAGACCTAAGGTAGGACTGTAGAAAAATCGTTCCTGACAAGCATTTTAAACTACTTAGGAGTTCACAGTCACAGATCTTCATTTCTGTCATTTACAAGGAAAACTATAAAACCAGAAAAAATAAAATATTTTCTTTGCCATGTGTGTCCCATGGCCTGTCTCGTTTAATTTCTGGTGTGACAAGGACAGTGAAGGAGGCACACACTGAAATAGATTAAAACACAAGAAGGTAAATGAAACTTGTCTTAGTTGTACCAACAATTCTCCCTTAAAAGCAGGCCTGCGAGCTGGGCGTGGCAGCTCCGGTACTTGGGAGGCCAAGACAGGCATCTCTCTG